>CM046458.1:10276630-10587745 GCA_025506515.1 Flaveria trinervia | reverse complement strand
GTCAACAACTGCTGAAGTCCACAACAGCTGAAGACACAAGTGCTGAAGACAAAGTCTGAAGACAAGTGCTGAAGACAAAGTCTGAAGACACAAGTGCTGCAGACAAAGTCTGAAGACACAAGTGCTGAAGACAAAGTCTGAAGACACAAGTGCTGAAGACAAAGTCTGAAGACACAAGTGCTGAAGACCAAGTATCAAACGTTGTCACAACAGCTGAAGAGGTCTTTTCAGTAGTTGTGATGGTTTTCTTTCAGTAGTTTTATGTTTTTCTTTCAGTAGTTTTGTAAAACGACTGAAGAGCTTGTTCTTCAGTCGTTGTAGTTTCAGTAGTTCTTATCAGTAGTTTTATGTTTTGTACTTAGCACTCTGATATGTTCTCAGTAGTTGTGAACATTTCAGTAGTTTGTTAAGTTTTAGTTATTTTTGTAATAAATCAGCCAGATGTCACTATCCCGTGATATCAGCAGTGATTGCACTCTATATAAGGAGTGTCAACCTAATTGTAATCGGTGAATGATTGAGCAGAAACATTTGATATTATTGAAACATCCTTTTCACAGAAATATATTCTCTCGTTACAACCGTATTTGTTCTTAATGCATACGGATATCAAATTCTTGCTATAATTTGTCTAATTCTTGTTCTTATTCCACTGCGTTACACTCTAATCCATCAAACTTGAGATCACTGATCCTGTCACAGGTGAAGGCCAAGCATCAAAACCCATATGAGAAGATCCAACCTTTGGATATACCAGAATAGAAGTGGGAGCACATCACCATGGATTTCATTACGAAGCTGCCGTGTACCCCGAAAAGGTATGATGCTATATGGGTGGTTGTTGATCGTCTGACGAAGAGTGCTCACTTTCTACCGATCCACGAGACATATTCATCCGAGAGGTTGATGGATCTTTTCATTAAGGAGATTGTAACTCATCATGGTTACCGGTGTCTATTGTGTCGGATCGTGACACCCGGTTTACATCCAAATTTTGGAAGAAATTTCACGACGCGATTGGGACGAGGATACATATTAGCACAGCTTATCTTCCTCAGACCGATGGTCAGTCAGAAAGGACCATTCAGACCTTGGAGGATATGCTTCGTGCTTGTGTCATTGATTTTGGAGGAAGTTGGGATGACCACTTACCGTTAGCTAAGTTCTCATATAACAACACTTATCATGCCAGTATTGGTATGCCCCCTTATGAGATGCTATATGGTAGGAGATTCAGAACACCGTCTGTTGGGGTGATATGGTCAGAAAGAGTTAGGAGCGTCGAGGTGAACAAGGCTACGACTGAGAAGCTTGAAAGGATCAAGGCCTTCATGAAGGTAGCCAAAGACAGACAAAAGTCGTATGCTAATAAACGACATAGACTGAATGAGTTCCAGGTGGGTGACATGGTTATGTTGAGAGTCTCACCTTGGAAGGGTATCATTCGGTTCATAAAGCGGGGCAAGTTGAGCCTAGGTATATAGGGCCTTTTTGAATCGTTGCTCGAGTAGGAGAGGTGGCCTATAGGTTAGAGTTACTAGATGAACTAAGTGGAATTCATCCAACATTCCATGTATCTCATCTGAGAAAATGCTTAGCAGACGAGAATATGATTGCTCCACTAGAGGATATCGAAGTAGATGAATGGCTTAATTATGTGAGCAACTAGTGGCAATCATTGATTGAAAAGAGAAGAGGCTGAGGAATAAAGTGGTTCCCCTTGTGCGTGTACAGTAGAACCACAGGAAGGGATCCGAGCCTACGTGGGAAATTGAGGAAGAGATGAGGCATCATTACCCACGTTTGTTCGAGGAATAACAGGTTTCGGGGACGAAACCTATATAAGGGGGTGGACTTGTAACACCTGGCTATTTTAAAGACAAAGAAAGAATGAATAAAGTGAAGAAAATGATAGAAAAGGAATTAAAACCCAAGTTTAGGGGTTAAAAGTATCAAAGGAGAAAAAGTTTAAAAGTTGGTGATAAAGGTGGTATGGCCGCCCATATGTCACACACATCACCAATTCTTGGATTTTTAGAGAGAGAGACTAGCAGGAAGCAGAGAACTCTCGGTTTTGAAGAGAAACAAGAAGAAAAGTGTGAATTCAAGGTAAGAAATCATGTTTTATGGTGTTCTTAACGGTTATGTCCTTGGGTTTGTGCTTATGTGTGTTTGTATGTGTGCGGGTATGTTTTAGTGGGTTTCTAGGCGGTTGAACTCAATTGCAAACGAGTTTGGAAGAAGCCATACTCAAGAGATGCTAAGGTGAGTTCTAGAATCCCTCTTTTACTGGTTCTTAACTGTTTAGGGGCTGGAAATGCATGGATGTATGTTTTCATTAAATTGGGTTTTCAACCCGTATGTATGAATGTGTGTATACTATGATTATGATGTGATGTTGGGCTATGTTCATGCTTGATGATTTATGATGGTGTTTCTAAGGCTGAGATGGTAAGACTTAGCTTAGAACATGATGGATGGTGATTGGGAACTGAAATCTGATGTTTAAGGCTCATATGTTATGTTTTAGAATCTGCCTAAGTGTTGGAAAGTCAATGCGAATGAGCATTGGAATAAATGCAGATGAAGTATGGGAAATGCGGATGAGTAAGGTCAATACGGATGAACATTGACTAAGTATGGGAAATGCGGATGAGCATTAGAACAAATGCGGAAGAAGTATGGGAAATGCAGATGAGTAAGGTCAATGCAGATGAACATTGACTTAAGTATGGGAAATGCGGATGAATAAGGTCAATGCGAATGAAAAGTAACAAATGCGGATGAAGTAAGACAAATGCGATGAACTATAACTAATGCAGATGAACAGGAATGTTGGACCAAAAGAACCAATGAGCCTGATCAGAAAAACCTCTAAGTCCTACAGACATTACAACTGCTGAAGAAGATTACAACAGCTGAAGACATCAGCTGATTACAAGGTCTGAAGACAAAGTCTGAAGACAAAATCTGAAGACTTCTACTAAAGACAAAGTCTGAAAGTAAAGTACTGAAGACAAAGACTGAAGACAAAGACTGAAGACCAGAGTGATCAGTAGTTGTCACAACAGCCGAAGTTATTAACTTCAGTAGTTGTGATGGTTTTCCTTTTAGTACTTGTAATTTACTTTTTAGTAGTTTATAGTTTCCGTAGTTTTAGTTCAGTAGTTTGCATAGTTTCAGTTGTTTGTTGTAAATCTGTTAAATGTCACTATCAAGTGACATCAGCAGACGTCACATTCCTTATATAAGGATTGTTGACCTAATTGTAACTGTGACTTTGAGCCACCACGAAAGCATTTGAATGAAATATTCCTTTTGCAGAATTCTCTCTCTTTCTATAACCGTGCACTATTCACTGAATATCAATGTGTTCTTGCAAAATTGTTTAATTCATTGATCGAATTCCGCTGCAATCTACTCTAATCAATCAAACTTAGATCGCTGATCCTAACAAATGGTATCAGAGCAGGTTAATCATTGATCGATCTAACAATGATCATTGAAACTGCTATTTCGATATCTAAGTTTGATCGAATTAGCATATTTGCAAGAATTGGTTATAGAGATTGAATTTCTGTTGCTTTCGGTTATTTGCTTTGAGATTTCTCTTGGTTCGTATTGAGTTTGTTATGTTTTGCACTAAATTGGTTAAAAATTAATTGAATTTGATTGAATCTCAGAATGACTACTCCTTCTAATGATCCTCACAATACCGGCTCCTCAACCAAGCCTCCGATGCTAGTTAGGAATGAGTATAACATATGGCAACGAAGAATGCTCCATCACCTGTCTGTTAACAGTTCAGGTTGTTGGACATCTGTGGTACATGGTCCACACAAGCTTATGGTGAACAATCCGGAAACCAACCAAATGGTTCCGATGAAGAAGGAACAATACTCAGATGAGGATCGAAAACTGTTTGAGATTGATGCTAAAGCTCATGGAATTCTGGCCATGGCACTGCCAAATGAAATCTATTCTGGGCTTATGTATCATGAAACTGCTCATGACCTCTGGAATGCATTGAAAGAACAATTTGGTGGATCAGACGAGGTCTTAGAAAACAATAGAGAAATCCTTGCCCAACAATATGAGACATTCTTTCATAGGAAGGGTGAGACACTGACTCAACAGTTTGAGTGTTTTTCCTGTTTAATCTCTGAGCTGAAAATGGTCAAACATGAATACACTAATAGCCAGATGAACAACAGATTCCTCAGATCACTGCCTGAGAGATGGACATGTATACCATTGTCCTATGCTCCAGTGCAAATCTGGATAGCCTATCTCTCACCCAACTCCATGGGAAACTGCTTACATTTGAAAGAGAGATAGAGCAGAAACAAAAACTGGCATCATCAGGAAAGCTCACTGATGACTTTGTACTAGGGAACACAACCTTGGTTGGTCATGAGTCAGAATATGCTGCATCAAAAAGCCATTATGATGAGCATATAGATTTCTCTTCAAATAGTTCTGATCATGCATTTGTTAGTGTTGATAGTCAGTCAGGCTGTAAGTGACAATTTGTGCTTCATGATGGATGATTTGAAAGGTATTGCTGATGATGACTTAGAAGAGATGGATATTCTGAGCCAAATGACCTTGATTAATATCAGATCTCAAAAGTTCTACAAGAGAACTGGTAGGAAATTTCCAGGACTCTCTGGCAAAACCAAAGTTGGTTTTGACAAGCGTAAGTTGAGGTGTCACAAATGCCACAGGCTTGGACACTTTGCAAGAGAGTGTAGATCAACTGGATCTAACTCCTCTGCACCTTTGTGACTTTCCAAGAAATAGTTCACAAAACAGAGGGCAACATCCTGCTAGTTCTGGTCATCATTCACAACCTCTATCTCCTGCATATTTTGTCCCTCAGGGTCCAATGCCATATCCAATCCCTGCTATTACATGCCCCAGCCAAATCAAGTTCAAGTTCCTATTGCACAACAACCTCAAGCTTTACCTAAGCCTCAACCATCTCAATCACAACCTCAACACAGCTTCTTCACCCCTGGTGCTGTTGACTGGAGCAGTTTACCAGATGATCTTTTTGGTAATGAGCAATTATTTGCTAGTGATGGTCAACATGGTGGTGAACATCCTTTTGGGAATCTTGCTCTCATGGCCCTGGAGTCTACTGAGGGTTCATGCTCCAATGCATCTTCATCACAGGTAACCAGGTATCCTCTGAGGCTAAGGCCAAGCTATGTTCTGAATCTTGCATAGCTGTATTTATCTCTATTAGAGAGGCAAATGTAGCTTTAATAAATCAAAATCTTGAGCTTGAGCAAACCTTTCCAAAAGAAAAGCTGAGCATGAGTCTGCTCTAAAGATAAAGATGATGAGATTTATAAGCTTAAATGCCAATTAAATGATGAAAAGGCTAAGCTAGAGGTCATTCTTGAGAACCATTGAGATCTCAAAGAAACACTTGCAGCTACCCAAGTTGAGTGTGACCACTGGGTATCATCCTGCAAGGGATTTGAAATGCTTCTCAGCAAGCAAACTGCTTCGAATGTGAAGTTTGGTATAGGTTACAATCACATTGCACCACCTACAGATTTTACTCCAAAATCAATAGTAAAACCTGATGGTGAAAGTGACTTCCAAACCATATCATCATGTGTATCATCCTCAAAAGATCTCCCAAAATCAGAGGATGAAATCAGTGTTGACATCTCATTAAATCAATTGCCTGATGAGTTAACTACTGATAAGCACATGAAGCTGAGTACCTCAGATGTTGTCCCTCAAAGTACCTCGAGTACTGAAGGGCAATTCACAACATCTGAAAAGCATTTCAAATCAGCTGATATAAAAGGATTAACAGCTGCTAAGGAATCTGTGTACGGTCTTTAAAGATGATAGAGAACAGCTGAAGAACAAGTCTTCAGTTGTTACAGATCCTTCTGTACTTAACACAAGTACTGAAAGGAGGAAAGTACTGAAGATCACACCTTAGTAGTTTCCACTTCAGCACTTGATCAATCCAAGATGAAGAACAAGCCATGTGACATATGTGGTAGTTCAATCATCTTTCTGATGAATGTTGGTACAAAAAGGGTTCCAAACTCAACAAAGATAAGCTCATTAAAAGCAATGGAAGAAATGAAAAATGAGTTTGAGACCAAGTTTGTACCACAGTCATTCCAATTTGATAAACCCAAGGCTTCATCCAAATCCAAAAAGAAGGATAGGGTTATCATAAAACAGCATAGTGTTCCTCATGATAAACATCAGACTAAGTCTGTAAATTTCAAGGAGGAAATGGTGGGTCACAAGAACTCATCAAACAAGTACTGATGTGTCACAAGAGCTGAAAGCTTTAGCTATAAATCAGACACAACTTGTTATGATGGTTCAAATTATTTTTGGGGAGAGTTAACCAACTTGATGCACCTGTGATCAAACCACTGAAAAGGTATTCCAAGCCCAATCCAAGGAATCCATTTCAGCACCATCTCCACCTTCATCAGCTGTTAATCATAAGAAACAAGTTATGGTTAAATCTGTTGATGAAAACAGACCCAAAACCAAAAAGTTTGGGTCTCAAAACCTAACTAGTTCCTTGTGCTGAATGCAGGGTTCTTCAGCATGCCAAAGTAGCATCTGGTATGTAGACAGTGGAGGATCTATGCATATGACTGGAAGCAGTTCTCTTCTTAATGACTACTCTCAAGGAAAAAAGGGTTGTTTTATTTGGAAATGATGCTAAGGGTTACATCAGGGAAAGGATATGTGTCAAATGGAGAAATCAGATTTGATGATGTTAACCATGTGGAGAATCTCAAGTATAATCTACTGAGTGTCAGTCAGATGTGTGATAAAGGGCATGTTGCACTTTTCACAAGCCAGAACTGCAGAATTCTGTCTTCCACAGTTCTGAGGCTGATTGACAAGGTATTGGATGAACATACTCTCCTGAAAGCCAACAGGATTGGAAGAGTATATGCCCTGGATTTGTCAAAGAAGATTGATTTGAAGGGTCATCCTTGCCTGTTCTCCAAAGCCTCTCCTCAGGAATCTAAACTGTGGCACAGAAGGCTAGGTCATGTAAATCTCAAAAACATGAATCAGCTGATCCATAATAGTTTAGTGAGAGGTTACCAATAAAGGAGTTCCAATGTGATGAAACATGTATGCTTGTTTGAAAGGAAAACAACACAAGTCTCATTCCCTCCTATTGAAGAACCTAAGTCCACTGCCTGCTTGCAGTTACTGCACATGGATCTATTTGGTCATGTGAGAGTGATAAGCATGGCTAAGAAGAAATACTGTCTGGTAATTGTGGATTGATTACTCCAGATTTGTATGGACTTTCTTCTTGCATTCAAGGATGAGGTTGCTCAGACGATTATAAACTTTGTGTGTATGTGAGAAGCAGTATTCCCTATCAGTCAAGTGTATAAGAAGTGATAATGGAACAGAATTCAGAAACCATACACTTGATGATTTTTATCTCTCAAAGGGAATCAAGAGGCAGTTTAGCATCCCAAGGACTCCAGAACAAAATGAGTAGTGGAGAGAGAAAGAACAGGACTTAATTGAAGCTCAAGGTCCATGTTGGCTGACTCTGGTTTGCCATTAACCTTTGGGCTGAAGCTGTCACACAGCTGCTATGTACAGAATAGAGTTTTAGTAAATCAGAGGTTGATGAAGACTCCATATGAAGTTCTACATCATTTGGCTCCTCTAATTTCTTTCTTCAAAGCCTTTGGGTGTCCTTGTTTCATTCTCAACACAAAGGATCAACTCCACAAATTTGATCCTAAGGTGGATGCAGGGTATTTGTAGGTTATTCATCCACATGCAAGGCTTACAGAGTCTTCAACTGCAGAACAAAGATAGTTGAAGAAACCTTGCATGTGAAGTTCAATGAATCTCCTAAGGATAAAAATTCCACAAAACCCTATAGAGTTGTTTGATCTAGACATACTGCAATATGTTCCCTATCAACCTCAGCTGTTGCAGATCATGTGAATAAATCATCTTCTGCAAAAGTTCCACCTGGTGGTACTGAAGATGATGATAATATCAGTACTCACCTTTTCAAGTTTAGTGATCAACTGCTTGATTCCACTAAACCTGATGTTCCCGTAACTTCAGTAGCTCCATCCACAACAAATGCTGATGAGATTTCTGACTCTCTACATCATTTGAATTGCCATCTCATACTTGGTTTCAAAAGTCTGGATCAACATCTGTTGCTGCTGAACCTGCTACAAACACTTGCACTGATCTTATAGTGTACCAAGAGCTGAAGAATCACCCCATGTCTCAAATCATTGGTGATATCAATGCTGGTGTCTTAACTAGAAGTCAATTGTCCAACTTCTGCTTCTATGCGCTCTTCATCAGTCAGCTAGAGCCAAAGAACTATCATGTTGCTTTAAGAGACAATGGATGGGTTGAAGCCATGCAGCTTGAGCTACTTTAGTTCAAAAAGCAGCAAGTGTGGGAACTGGTTCCTCTACCCCATGTAAGTGTGCAATAGGCACTAAATTGGTGTTTAGGAATAACATTGATGAAAATGGGCTTATAGTCAAGAACAAGGCTAGACTGGTTGTACAAGGGTTTTCACAAGAAGAAGGTATTGATTATGATGAAACCTTTGCCCCTGTAGCCAGACTGGAGGCAATTAGATTGTTCTTAGCTTATGCTGCATTCCACAATCTTAAAGTTTTTCAAGTGGATGTCAAAAGTGCTTTTTATGGGAAAATAAAAGAAGGAGGTTTATGTTTGTCACCCACTAGGTTTTGAGGACAATAAACATTGAGTGTGGTGTTATAAACTTGATAAGGCTCTTTATGGGTTGAAACAAGCTCCTAGAGCCTGGTATGAAACACTTTAAAATTTTTTCTTTAAAATAATTTCACTAGAGGCTCCATAGATAAAACTTTGTTTATTAAGAAAGGGGATCAGCATAAGCTACTTGTTCAAATTTATGTTGATGATATAATTTTGATCCTTTGATCCCCAGTTGTGTGATGAGTTTACAAGTTTAATAAAGCAAAAGTTTGAAATGAGTGCAATGGGAGAATTACAGTTCTTTCTAGGTTTGCAAATCAAAAAAAGGCTGATGGAAACTTCATTCATCAGACAAAATATACAAACAATCTTTTGAATAAGTTTATTTACAAAACTGTAAGCCCTGTTCTACTCCCATGTGCAACACCATACAACTGGATGCAGATCAGAAAGGTAAAGCTATTGATGAAACACTTACAGATGTATGATTGGGTCCTTGATATATTAACAGCTTCTAGACCAGATATTATGTTTGCAACGTGTGTTTGTGCTAGATTTCAGGCTGCTCCTAAAGAGTCTCATTTGATTGCAGTCAAGAGGATCTTTAGATATCTGCAAGGTACACAATCTCTAGGTCTTTGGTATTCCACTGGACACTCTTGCAAATTAGTTGCTTTTTCTGATAGTGACTATGCAGGGTGTAAGTTAACCAGAAAGTCAACTTCTGGTGGATGTCAATTCCTAGGCAACTGTTTGATTTCTTGGCAGAGTAAGAAACAAAAATCTGTTGCTACATCCACTGCTGAAGCAGAATACATTGCTGTGCAAGTTGTACCTCTCAGGTACTCTGGCTTCAGAACCAATTATTGGATTATGGCATTACAGAGACTAAGACTCCATTGTTAATGGATAGTGCTTCAGCGCTGTGTATTGTCAAGAATCCAGTCCAGCATTCTAGGACCAAACATATAGAGATCAGACACCATTTTATTAGGGATGTTTTGAAAAAGGTCTGATTGATCCAAAGTTTGTGCCAAGTGCTAATGAGCTTGCAGATATATTTACTAAGCCTTTGGATAGTTCAACTTTCCAAAACCTTATGTTAAGGCTTAGTATGCTGCAGCTAGAATAAGTGACAACTACTGATGATTTCAGTAAACAAGTACTGATGATCATTAGTACACATGTCACAAATAAGTACTGATAAGTTTTATTCTCAGTTGATTTAATAACTACTGAAGAATAAATTACCTTAAAAATTATTGTACTTTCTGTTAAAAGAAACTGATGCTGCTACAACTACTGATGTAGTTATAACTACTGATGTCAGTAAAAACAGATAAGTACTGATGTCCTATGAAACAACTGAAAACAGCTAAAAAGTATGTTGAGTAAGTGTTGAGAATAGTATGAAACAGCTGAAAGGCTAAGAATTGACGAAAACTACTGATGAGATTTTCTCTTCAGTTGTTTCCACAAACTGTGTTCACCTTAAACAGCTGATGACAAAAACAATGTCTTCAGTAGTTTCACAACTACTGATGACTAACACCAAGTCTTCAGTGTTTCTTACACCTAAGATAAAACCAAGGTTTTCAGTAGTTTCATAACTACTGATGACTAAACCAAGTCTTCAGTTGGTTTCAAATGTCTGATAGTTAAAAACAAGTCTTCAGTTGTTTTCAAACAACTGATGACAACACCAAAACTTTCAGTCGTTTTCTTTTCAGCCTTTTCTTACCCTATAAATACCTGCACTTATAGTCAAACGTTTCATTAGCCGTTTTCTATCCTTTCTCTCTGTCAACAATGGCGACCACGAAACTTAAACCTAGACATAACTGTGTTGCCTACCTCTTGAAATCGGCCTTCTAGAACAAATTTGATAATGCCATCGATCTTATGGTGGATTCCCAATACCGAACCGCTTTTCTTTTGAATCCTACCATATACCCTGAATCCTTAACCCAATTCTGGTCCAACGTCTCTGTAAAAACGGTGACAATGATAGCCAAATCACTCTCCAGTCGTTGGTTAACCAGAAACAGGTGGTAATCACCCCTAACATCATTCGCAAAACCCTAAACTTGCATGATGCCACATGTGTTGTAGAATACCCGAAAGGAACCATCGATATGTCTTTCATCAACAACGGGTATGAAGAAGACTTAAGTGCTACAACCATTCTCAAAAAGAACTTCCATGATGCTGAAAGACTTATCTTCCTCATGGTAAATGTCTGCCTTGCTCCAAAGACATCTTCATGGGATCAGTGTCCTCACGATGGCAACAGGTATTGTACTCTATCTTTGAACAACAAAATCTAAATTTTTCTGAGATAGTGTTTATGGAACTTAAGGATCTGGCTCAGAAACCTGTGTCAAACAGATGGCTATATATCCCAGGTTTCTGATGGCCAGAATTTTAAATCAATTAAATTCTGACGGCCTGTGTGGTCTTGGAGTCCTGCTCCAACTGTCTTAGCTGAGTTATACTCCAGACATAACTTTGACCCCACTCTCAAAGGGGCTGCCCGCCTGCTCAAACCCAAGAAGAGGGAACCCATAGCCTCCACCTCCAGATCCAAAGTCCCCACCAAACCCAAACCCCAAAAGACCAAAAAGGCTACTTAGGGAGATGAGTCCCCTGAGGATGCCCCTGTACCACCAATACAGGAAACATATACTGGCTCTAACCCCCCAGTTATGTTAGAGACTCAACCTGCTGAAACCGCACAGGTATCCTCTCTATAGGATCCTGTTGCAACCACACTAGGGGAACCCACACTACTGGAATCTCTCTCAGTTAAGAAGGTTACCATTGAAGAGCACCTCTCACCCCGGGTGCAATCTGCTTCTAACCAATCTCCCACTGCAACCGCCCCTTAAATCCCAACTCTTATCGTTGCTAAAGTGTTGAGTCAGCTACATTCCTCACCCCCTCCCCAGAAACCAATTCACACTGGTCATACCTCAACAATTGAGGGGGAGGACCAAAGTGCTGCTGATAACCCACAGCACAGGGGTTATAATGTTCAATCTCCAAGTGTAGAAAAGGAGGTTAGAACTTCTGGTCAGGCTGCCACTTCTACTGATTTAGAAAATGAACAGGATGAAGTTGGTACCATATATAAGACCTCACCAGAGGCAACTGCCAATGAAGGACAAAGTCCTGAGGCAGGAAGTCCCCAGAACCAAGAACAAGGGGCACATGCATATACTGATCTACACTTAGGGCATGTACATCCTGATTTAATCAGGAGGTCAGATGATTCAGCAAAGATTGATGATGACCTGGGCTTTTTCTTCGATGTCTTAGCCCATAACACCATCCTAGAGACTGAGGTAAGCAGACTCAAAGAACTGCTAGCCAAAATGTCTCAGGATAAAAGTCCATTTGCCCCAATAAACCCACAGATGGCACCTTCATTTGAAGGTTCACCAAACACTCAGCCACCACACTTAACTAAGCCACCAGCCCCTATTTTTAGCACCAACTCTCAGGGACAGAAACCTCTGAGCAGATGGTTGCAACCTTCCAAAACTCCTTACCTCTCATCACTCCCATCATCACTGAGATTGTACATAAAGCCATTGATGAGAGGATCTCCTCAAATCTACAAACACTTGTTGATGATGCTGTGCAAAAGTCCACTTTCTGCCATTCAAACCCCAGAACCCAATGCACCCAAAAAGGAGAGTCTAAGGCAGTAAAAGAAAGAAAGAGAAGAGGAGTGGTTGATGAGAAACAACAAGAAAAAGAAAAGGAGCTAGAGAAAGAGAAAAACTGATCACTTATAAAAGGAAGAAAAGTGTTGAAACACAAGAGCCTGTTGAAGAGAAATCCTTAGAAGATCTGGTTAAAGAAGCTGATGAAGCTCACAGCAGATCTATGGACAGAATAATAGACAACTCTTTAGACAAGGCTTTGATACATCCACTTTAGACACTGAGATCAGAAGGCTGGAAGTTAAGGAAATACAAGAAAGATGGGCTACTTACAGTGTCATGGATAGGGAAAGGTTGGAGATAATGATCAGATTTATTGCAAAATATGGGAAGAACATTGATTGAGATCAAATCATGGACCAGAGACAGTATTCTGGCAATAACCACCAGAATCTGTTCTTTGAAGCTTCAATAAGGGGTTAATATAGAAGCATTGGATGAGGCAGGTGTTGGAAAAGAACTGATATGGCCAAGCTCTCCAAAGCAAAACTTACCACAAAAATGCTAGATCAGCCTTCCCTAACTCCAACTCATAAACAACCAACTCCAAAACCTGCCAACCCTATCCCTGAACCAAAAACACTCAAACTCAACCCACAAAACCAACTCCATTACCTCAAAAACCACCTCAACCACACCCAGTGATGCACCCAGAAGGAGGAGAAGGGTGTTGAGGGTAGAAGAAGAAGAAGAAGAGGATGATAATGAAGATAGTCTGCCAATCTCTGCTATTCTCAAACTTAAAACACCTGAGCTCAGAAGTCAGCAGATGATTGCACCTGACTTGCAAATGCAAATGGTGAAAGTAAAGATTGAAGAAGCAGAACAACAGAAGCAGCATGATGAGCAATTTCTCAAAATGGTTGACAAGGACTTCCCTCAGTCCTCATCCATTCAAGAAATGAAGAAACAAGCTCTGAGGTTGTACACTCTTAGGCATACATTCCAACATCAAAGAGAAAGAGTGAGGATTTGGCCAGACCCCAGGGTAAGTTCCAGAATTCATAAGAAAAACATACCAAGTAGATATCATGGCCAAGTGAAAAAGACTTTGAATGTTACAATTAGTTTGGCTATGGTAGTCTCACCCTGGGAAATTATTGAAGAATTCAAGAGAGCACATAACTCAAAGACAACCCTCAATCTATACTTGAGAACAAAATGATCAAGAAGGGGTTATTATACAAGAAACTTGAAGATCTTCAAAAGAGTGAACTCTAGTTGCTGCTAGAAGGCTCTCACCAGATGAATTCGCATATAGAGAGATCACAACTGTTGAGTTGAAGAATGGGAAGACAGTTAGATATCTGTCTGAATATTATGGATCTGAGTTCTTCTTTGAGGGAGAAGCAGAAGAACTCACCAAGGAGGAACAAGTTGTTCTCCTTGAGGCCTATGCAAGAGAGTCTTACAGACTCATCAATGGGAATTAGGTTCATGGTTGGGACAAGGCTCTGTGTCCAGTTTCCCAAGACAGAGTTCCCTTCCACACTTAGCCAATCAAATATTCAGAAACCTTTTCCCGGCCTGTGCTTACATGATTACCTCTGAAGCTGATCAAGAGGGTGTTTCTGCCAAAGAATAAGTGGGATCATCAATAAACTTAGAGGTTTTGACTGCATTGGTTCAGGGGGAGTTTGTTGGACCAAAAGAACCAATGAGCCTGATTAGAAAAACCTCTAAGTCCCACAGACATTACAACTTCTGAAGAAGATTACAACAGCTGAAGACATCAGCTGATTATAAGGTCTGAAGACAAAATCTGAAGACAAAATCTGAAGACTTCTACTGAAGACAAAGTCTGAAAGTAAAGTATTGAAGACAAAGACTGAAGACCAGAGTGATCAGTAGTTGTCATAATAGCTGAAGTTATTAACTTCAGTAGTTGTGATGGTTTTCCTTTCAGTACTTGTAATTTACTTTTCAGTAGTTTATAGTTTCAGTAGTTTTAGTTCAGTAGTTTTATGTTTTTGTACTTAGCATTCTCTGAGATGTGATCAGTTGTTGAGAATATTCTCAGTAGTTTGCATAGTTTCAGTTGTTTGTATAAATCTGTTAAATGTCACTATCAAGTGACATCAGTAGACGTCACATTCCTATATAAGGATTGTTGACCTAATTGTAACTGTGACTTTGAGCCACCATGAAAGCATTTGAATAAAATATTCCTTTTACAGAATTCTCTCTCTTTCTATAACCGTACACTATTCCATTGAATATCAATTGTGTTCTTGGAAAATTGTTTAATTCATTGATCGAATTCCGCTGCAATCTACTCTAATCAATCAAACTTAGATCGCTGATCCTAACAAGAACAAATGCAGATGAAGTAAGACAAATGCCGATGAACACTTAGATTTTTCTGACTTAAAGATGACTGTAGGCTTTGACTTGGGAGGTTCATGGGGGCTATGTAAGTTGACTTTTGAGGTCATAGAGGTTATGATAGGCATGTTATGATCTATGTTTGAGCTTTGGCATGTTATGCATGATGGTATGTATGATGTGTGCTATGTATGTATGATGCCCTATATGATAATGTTGGCTGTGTATGTTATGTTCCTTGCTTTGTATGATTATTTTCCAGTGGCTTTATGTTAAATGTTAATGAATGAAATGAAAAGTATTATGTAACATAAAGTGGAAGATAACAGAAAGAGGAACAAAATGATGAATGCATGCATTAATGAACGAACGAAAGTATAAAAGGCTTGCAAGCAAATGTATGGAGGTTCACACCCAATGAAGGGTGTTAGCTCAACCGTGTGTGGGTTACCTACCCCAGAAGGATGCACACTGGGGCTTGATCTGAGTGATTAAGCAGATGTATGGAGGTTCACACCTAATGAAGGTTGTTAGCTCAACTGTGTGCGGGTTAATTACCCTAGAAGGATGCACACTGGGGCCCAATCCTTGTGATTGACCATATGTATGGGACCCTTGCCGCTCACCCTTGGTAACTGGAATCAGCTTCGTGCACAGTGTTCGGGGTCTATGAAAGACCTCGGGCCTAGTACCGGCTTTATGCATACGGTGGGGTGGAGCACATGGCATTGGTCCGAATGAAAGTAAAGATGTAATGACGAATGTACGAAATAAACAAACGAATGATGAAGATAATAATGATATTATCTGCGTGTACGTATGATGTATGATTACATGCAAAGTAATGAATGGTTTAATGAAAGTAAAAGTATGTTTTATTGTAAAACTAAAACTCACTTAGCAACGCTGACTTTTTATGTATTTTCCAGTTGGCAGGTGAGCATTGCTGAGGATGGCACGGGGCAGTTGCTTGGCATTTTAGATGGCATTCCGTTGTATAATGTTTTTGCATTGTAATGCGAACGAACGATGTTTTGGAATGAACGCTTGTATTAAATTGCAAAAGCACTTGTAATGATATGAAATGTTATTTTATTTTTCCGCTGCAATGTTTTATGAATGTTAAATGTAAAGTATATGTTTTATGTGCAATGATTTACCAGCTGTAAGCGTACCGGGAACGGGGCCTTACAATCTCAAAGAGTTGCAAGCTAAGAGAGATGCCGAGAAAACTTCATGTACAATTTACATGATTCATATTGATCTAAATTTAATATCCTCTAACACATGGGTATTGGATACTGGATGTGGAACTCATATTTGCAACTTATTACAGGGGTTCAAAAGAAGTAAGGAATTCAAGAAAGGGGATGTTAGCCTCTACATGGGAAATGGGGCAAAAGTTCAAGTTGAAGGCCGAGAGGACTACATCTTGAAGCTTTCAAATGGTTTGGAAGCACTTTTGAACAATATTTTGTATGCTCCTAGTTTGACTAGGAACATTATTTCTGTTGCTCAATTAAGACAATATGGTTATGTTTTAACATTTATTGAAAATAAAATTCATGTTTCTTTAAATGGCATATTTTATTTTAAAGCTATTCCTATTAATGGTATTTATGAATTGGTTTGTGAAAACCATTATGTGATAGCTCATTGTACCAAACCACCAGTAAGAAACTCAAATTGGATTTGAGTGATACCTATCTTTGGCATTGCCGTCTTGGTCATATAAACAAGAAGCACATACAAACACTTCAAAAGAACGATCTTTTAAAAGCAAGTGAATATGATTCATTTGATGTATGTGAATTGTGTTACGAGGTAAAATGACTAAGGCACCTTTTAGTGGAAAATTCAAAAGGGAAAAAGATGTATTAGGCATCATACATTCGGATGTATGTGGTCCTTTAAGCCAATGACTAGGTACCATGAAAGATATTTCATTACCTTTACCGATGACTATAGTCGATATGGCTATGTGTACTTGTTAAGACACAAAGATGAAGCTTTTGAAATGTTCAAGATCTTCCAAAATGAAGTAAAAAATCAACTCAACAAGAAAATAAATATTCTCCGCACCGATAGAGGAGGTGAATACCTAACTGATGCTTTTAGAGATCATCTTAGAAGTTGTGGTATTGTCTCACAACTATCTCCACCTGGAATACCACAACACAATGGTGTGTCCAAGAGGAGAAATCAAACTCTATTGGATATGGTTTGATTTATGATGGCTAGAAGCTCATTGCCTCTAACATTTTGGGGTTTCGCTTTGCTCTCTGTGGCCCGTATCTTGAATATGGCCCCAACAAAGAAAGTGGAAACGACACCTTTAAAATATGGCATGGAAGGGTTCCATCACTATCATATTTAAAGGTATGAGGTTGTGAGGCTCATGTTAAGACTCCCACCTCAAACAAGTTAGAAATTCATTCCACTAAGTGTATCTTCATTGGATATCCTAGAGATTATATGGGATATTATTTCTATGATCCATCAGAACAAAAGCAGTTTGTTGCCAAGAAGGCTGAGTTCTTAGAAGCTAAGTTCCTTACGGAAGGAACTAGCAGTAGAATTGTGGATCTTGAGGAGGATCAAGAACCACAACCAAGACATGTTTGGTTGACACTAGCACTCAACATGAGGATGTTGAGAATGATCAAATGGTTGATCAAATACATAAAACGTTCACAGATCTGGTAGAATTAGTAATCCACCTAAAAGATATGGATTTTTCATAGATGGATGCTATGTGGTAGATTCCGATGAACCAACCACCTATCGTGATGCAATGTCCAATTTGGATTGTGACAAATGGCTTGAAGCCATGAACGTTGAGATGCAATCCATGTATGACAACCAAGTATGGGACTTGGTTGAACCACCTTTTAACTCCAAGATAGTTGGAAGTAAGTGGGTTTTCAAGAAGAAAACCGATATGCATGGAAACTTGGATACTTATAAAGCTAGACTTGTAGCAAAAGGTTTCACTCAAACTCAAGGGGTTGATTATGATGAGACCTTCTCACTGGTTTCAATGCTAAAGTCTATTAGGATATTATTTGCCATAGATGCTCATTATGATTATGAGATTTGGCAAGTGGATGTCAAAACCGCTTTTCTAAATGGATATCTTGAGGAAGATGTCTATATGGTTCAGCCTGAAGGTTTTGTCGATCCAAAATATCCTAACAAAGTATGCAAGTTAAAGAAATCAATCTATGGATTGAAGCAAGCATCAAGAAGTTGGAATCACCGTTTTGATGAAGAGATAATCAAATTTGGGTTCATCAAAACGTTGATGAAGCATTTGTATATAAGAAAGCTAGTGGGATCATCATCATTTTCCTAGTATTATTTGTCGGTGACATTCTAATATTTGGAAATGACATTCCAACCTTGGAGGGTGTAAAAGCGTGGCTTGGAAGCTGTTTTTCCATTAAGGATCTTGGTGAAGCCGTCTATATTTTGAGAATAAAGATCTATAGGGATAGATCAAGGCGTTTGATAAGTTTAAATCAAAGTGCATACATTGACTAGATCTTGAAAAGGTTCAAGATGGAAAACTCTAAGAAAGGTACAGTACCTATTCAAAGAGGAACGATATTGAGTAAGACTCAATGTCCAAGCTCAAAGGATGAGCAAGACAAAATGAAGGGAATCTCATATGCGTCTGCTCTAGGATCCATCATGTATGCAATGATATGCACTAGGCTGGACGTGTCATTCTCTTTGAGCATGACAAGCTGATACCAACAAAATCCTGGAAACAGTCATTGGATAGTTGTTAAGAACATACTTAAGTACCTAAGGAGGACCAAAGATATGTTCCTAATCTATAGATCTGGTGAGGAGGAACTCGTAGTAAAGGATTACACGGATGCGAGTTTCCAAACTGATCAGGATGATTCACGATCACAATCGGGGTACATTTTCATCTTGAATGGAGGAGAAATTTCTTGGAAGAGCTCTAAGCAAGATGTGGTGGCATTATCAACTACAGAGTCAGAATACATTGCCGCTTCATTAGCAGCTCAGGAAGCTGCATGGTTAAAGAACTTCATTGCCGATCTAGGGGTGGTCCCTTCCATTCAGGACCCCCTAGAAATTCTTTGTGATAACGAGGGTGCGATTGCTCAAATCAAGGAACCCCGTGCACATCAAAAGACTAGGCACATTGAACAGAGATTCAACTACATAAGGGATGAAGTTGAAAAGGGAAAGATATGTATTCGCAAAGTTCATACGGATCAAAACATTACGGATCCACTCACGAAGCTTCTTGAAAAGGCAAAACATGAAAGTCATACTTGTGCCATGGGACTTCAATATTAGTGACTGGATATGATCTTTAATTGTATATTTAGATATTGTAAACCTTTATCACTTGAATAAATTATTTGGTTATAGTGTTTCAAGTAATATTCCTATTTTGCATGTTTAAAATCCATGAGTAAATCATTTACTTAGAATGTCTGTAGTCGTTCATACTTGTGGGAACAAATATGAAGGTAAGACTATTATGAACCTGGATTGGTAGATATTCATATGGATGAATATAGAGCAAAAGGTTGCTACCAAAGTTCATAGATATTTGTGGGATACAAATATTGGACTGACCTGCATCTCAAATATTACTACATGGAATCTTCTTGATTGATCATAAGTAATTTTCAGTAAAGGCAAACATCATTTGATATCCTTTGACCTGAGATACATATTGGGTCTTGATATTTACCGAATATTATACTTTGACTTAGTTCTTCGTTGTTCTGAAACATGGCAGTACTTAAGTCTGAGTTCAGGTATAATACAAGGTAATATGAGAGACATATGTAGTCAAGATGGGATTTGTCCCTCTATTCGTTGAGAGTAAGATGTCTAAGGCCTGATAAAGTTAAATCAATGGAGAATGATTACTCTGTGTCTCTGGGATTTGACATGACATTTGTGACGAAAGGATAGATGAATAATTCACCCTAAATATTTCGAGTAAGGTACTTGAAGGGGATGATGTTATTGAATGGCAATTAGTCATACGTATTAAGGGTAGTAAACCGTTGTAAGGCGGTATTACTCCTTGCATCAATCTTTTATGAATCTTGTGCAAGTGGGAGATTGTTGAATCTTGTATGCCCAAGACACATACAAGATTGATGTGGTTAGTACGTTATAATCCAAGTTGGGTCATACCCAATAACAAGCTAAACAAACATCAATAAATATTTATTTGTTGATCAGATCATACAAATAAATATTGACACCAATTTAGAAAATAGATTTTTTAAAACTTTGCTTTTGGAAAAGAACAACATTATGTGGATAATTTGATCATGAGAAATTATTTGTTTCATTATTAAGTGTGTTAAATAATAACAAATAAAAGTGTGTCCATGTTATAAAATTAAAAGAGGTTTTAATTTTATAAAATTAGAGGTTAAGAGTGTAACTTTTTTTATAAAAAAATGAAATGGGGGAACCCATTTCAAATGGAATTCGGCCACCCATATGGGGTAGTGGAATCATTTTGTGTCTTAGTTTTTTACAAGACATAAATTCACTCTTGCACTCTTCCAACCAACACACACTCTCTCTCACACACACAGCAAAAACCCTCTCTAAACAAAGCTGAAAATTCTGATTCAATGCACAAGAGGGCTGAAAATTTCGGATTTTGAAGAAGCAAAGGAAGAGGGTTCTTGGTGTTGGAGTCCCTAACAAGCTAGGTGTTTGAAAGAGCTTGTGAGCATACAAACTTGAGGCTTTTTCTCTTAGGGGCTGGACATTCAAGAACATCATCATCTTCATCTCATCCATCTACAACATCTTATGCTTGAAAGGTTGTTTCAATGAACACCCTATGGTTGCTTTTTCGTTCATGATAGCATTTCATTTCACATGTATATATGATCCTTGTTTTTGGGTTTTGCTTTTGGTTTAAAATGTTAAAATATTTCAAATTGTTTACCACACTTTAAACCTTAATATCCGCTGCGTTTTTGAAGTTTAAATGGTTAAACTTGCTTTGTTAACATGTTACAAAACTCAACATATACTTCCACCATAGAAGAATATTTTCTTTTATAGGGAGAAAATAAGGATTTTTTGTTAAACAATCTACTACCACCTTGATTGTATCATAACCCTTTAAGTTTCCTATATGTTAAACACCTCTCCTTATTCTTAACAACGTCATTTTTCATTCCTCTCTGCCAATTATTATTTGACTTATAGGTCATAATATATATTCATGGCATGATGAATGGAGTATCTATATTTATGTGCTTAATCAAAAAAGAGAAATTTAACACTATAGGTTTTGGGACCATATCAGTCTAAAAATTTTTAATACCAGCAACATTGTCCTCCAAATCCTTTACTTGACCTTTTATTCTTTCTTGTTTGTGATTTTCGTTTTGAAGGCATCTATATAAGCCTTCTTAATTAAATCTATCCGATTTGGAGTTACAAGTAACACCACTGATTTCACCTAAATTTGTGCATAACTTCCTTTGCAACTTAACGTATCTACTATGATATTTGCTTTCCCGGACAATAATGGATTTCACATATCCAGCAATTAATTAAATATTTAAATCTCCTTTGTCTCATGTTTGAATGTTCCCGATTAATAGAGTACTTTAAAACTTAATATTGAATATATTATACACTTAATTCTATATAGGTAATGCCTTAAAATCTATAGAACAAATGCCATTAAGCTAACTCAAGATCACGAGTTGAATAATACATTTCATGGGCTTTAAAATACCTTGAGGAATATGTTATAACTTTTCCACTTTTCATGAGTACATATAGCATTAGAGTACAAACTAAATCTTTAATTCCGTGCATTAGGGATAGCACCGGAGCTTCCATTAACTTTTCTTTCATTTCTAGAAAAACTTGCATATGCTATTTCTCAATTCGCATTTTATGTCCCCTCTACTAAATTAGATACCTCTCATAGTTTGGGTTTTATATTGATTCATTGTAATATATCACTAATAAGAAGATGTCTATAGCCTGTATGTTGATAAATGCCTAACTTGCCTATAAATTAAGTTGGACATCAGAAGCTAGCATGTCACTTACAATAACTAGAATTACTGGCTTGGAAATAGGACTAAGTAATAATAGACTTTGTCATGAAATTTTAAAGCGATCGAAGAGGACACAATGTTATATTTATCATGGTTAATTGATTGACTATTTCAACTTATTTTATACCTGTTAATAAGAGCTACTCAATGGAAAAACTGGTTAAGACTTACATTGATGAAACATAAAGTCGACATAGTGTACCTCTATCTATTTTTTCTAACAGAGATATCTGATTTATGTCTAGATTCTGATTTATGTCTAGATTCTGGATGAGTTTTCATAACGAGTTAGAAATGAAAGTTAAGCTAAGTACTATATATTATGAACCAATGTCACATTGAATGAGAGATTCAAACTTTAGATAAATATGTTACGTGCTTGCGTAATTGATTTTGGTCGTAGTCAGAACAATCATCTACCCTTAGTTGATTTTTATCACAATAACAACCGTCCATCTTGCATTAATGTTGCAACATTCAAAGCCTTATATGGGAGGAGATGTAAAACTCAAATATATTAGACAAAGTAGGAAATAATTAATTGCTTATTACACAAAATATCCTTGAGACGAATGACAAAATCGAACAAATTACACAAAGATCAGAAGCTCCCAAATACATTGAAAATGTTATGCAAGGTAATAGGAGAAATATGATGGAACTTCAAGTTGGAGATTATGTTATTCTTAAGTGACTGGGTTGTGAGAATGAGAATCTCACTTAGGATCAAATATAGTGATCAAGTCAGAGATTGAATGGCGGAAACAAACAATCAATAAACATTTAATGCAAGAATAAACTCATAAATGCTTTGTATATATTGATGAAGGTGATTGATTACAATAAATTCTAGTGTTATAGAAAAAATAGTGATAATACCCTAGAGAATGTTTGATACAAAATTTCTGATTGTCTATGTATCGTCTCACCTTAGGTACGAGGATTTCTATTCTATTTATAGGCAGACATGTTGCCTTTTACAAAATGACTAACTACCCTTGACCTATACATCAGAACTAGTCTAAGTCTTCATCAGCATTTCTTCTTGTTCATTCGCATTGGCAAATGCGGATGAGATGGACTTGATCAGAATTTTCTTCACTTGTCTTCCACATTAGTATGTTGGTCATCCGCATTGGGGGATGCGGATGAACAAATACTTCTGTGCATTCTTGTCCGGCCATCCACATTGGCAAATACGGATGAACAAAATCTTGTCCATATTACTTCTGGTCTTTGCATTTGTTAATGCGGAAGAATAAACACTTGTCAGCATTTGTTCTTTTCCTTCCGCATTAACAATGCGGTAAGCCAATACTTGCCTTCTACTGCAGGATCTTCATCTACATTGACACTTGGACTTATGGGAATTCCTGCAGAACAACCATCAACTCACCATTGAATTGGCATGTATGATCCTTTCATGGTCTAACAATACTCCCCTAAGGATTATACAGCATGTGTTCTTCAATGCTTTGGTGGTGGTTGAGGTTGTAAGAATTCTACTAGATCTTGTTGTGGCAACCAGAGGTTTAGCTTGCAATGGTTCCAGTATAGCCTTTATCATGTTGACAAAGTCTTTAGCATCAGCCATCTTTTCTCTATTAGCACATGTATCTTCATTTGACTCATTGCATGGATCGCTTCTAATGGCATTTTCTTGAGTGAAACTGGTTCCCAAATTGATATTGTAGACATCCCATCCCTGTGAATCAACAAAGCACCATCTACATCAACGTCTAGTTTTACAATGTTGCCCAACTGCAGAGGT
This sequence comes from Flaveria trinervia, assembly GCA_025506515.1. Taxonomy (NCBI): domain Eukaryota; kingdom Viridiplantae; phylum Streptophyta; class Magnoliopsida; order Asterales; family Asteraceae; genus Flaveria; species Flaveria trinervia. The sequence goes on along the minus strand of CM046458.1, from coordinate 10,564,061 downwards.
GTCATTTTCTTCTTTCTTTTCTCCCTCTTGGCAATGATCTGGTCATATGCCATCTTTAGTATCTTGATGCACTTTAGAAAGAAGTGTATATCTTCTTCACCAAGTTTGTTAGATATCTCTCTGAAGTGTCTGGTGTAGATATAGTGTATGTAAGATTGATCTAATAGTCTCACTTTATAACCACTAAACAATCTGATTTCTGCACCTTCTTTCCCACCCCACTTCCTCTCAATAACCAACTCATAAGTCTTCTCATCATAGTAAACGTTGGAGATTGGTATTGTGGAATGAGTGCCAGACACCATTTTTCTTTTTAATGATTTGGTAGGTTTCACTCTTAGTTCTGGAAACACTATCTCTTCTGTTGGTTTTGTCTGTTTCTTCTCCAGAGCATTTCTGAATGATCTGTCTTTCCTCATGCATATGGCTTTTAGAGACTTGAAGTTGTCGGTTCTCTTAAACATTCTAAGTATTTCTTTAAACTCATAGCCTCTGAACATAGCTTTTTGATTGATTAGTTCTAATTGGGCTAGTTCTTTTAAGTCATGGATCTCCAAGGCATTATTAGAGTAGAGTACTCTGTAAAGAATTAGACCAACCCGGAGATCCTCTTAACCATAAATATGTTCCAATCACTGTCTTACTTCCAGGCAATGATTTTCTAATCTATTTTCCCTTTGGAGTAGACATACCCTTAATCATATCTGTAGTGGTAAGCCCTTCTTGAAGTTTTAGTTGAGAAGTCTCGGCAAACCACTCAGGATATCTATAAAGCACGGGTGCCAAAGAGTCTTGATCTCGATGGGTGAGTTTCATGTCTTGAGCAGACACTCTAGTTCTTGGCTTTTTGCCAGTAATTCATCTTACAAAGTTTTAAGTCTCTCCTTCTTCTCAGTGACAACCTAAGAACAGCTGCCCTTAGGAATTGGTTTTCATGTTACCAAGGTTCCTCTTGGTGAATCCTTGAATTGATAAATATCCTTCATTTCCCTATCAGACATTGTATAGGGATGAGGTTATAAAGGTTGAGGAGTTGAAGTTTGCTTCTTCATGGCTGATAGTTTTGGCTTGTCAGCTTTTGGTGAAATGGTCTTCTCAAGTCATTTCAATAGTCGGGTCTAGCAGTTTGTTCAATCTTTCCTTTTCTGCCTTCATCCCCTTATAATTCATGCCAAAAACTTCGTCAGGATCATATCCATGATTAATCAGATACATAGCTTCAACCATTAAATCACCATTCTGAGCCTTTTTCACCAATTCTTCTACTGATCTTGCTTCTTTCACAGGACTGTCAACTACTATTGGCTCATTAGCCACATAGCCTCCTTCAATTTCACCTTCTTCCAGATCAACAAAAACAGCATGCTTCTTTAATTGAGCTTTTGCTTGCTCATGTTCTTCTAAGAATTCTACTATAGCTGTCAGGCTTCTTGGATCATCTTGTTTGCTTTTCTTCACAGGCTCTTCTTCCACTATGGGTCTTTTGCCCTTTGCCTTCTCAAATAAATACTTTCTCTTTCTGGTATAGGTCTGAAGTGAAGGGCCATAAGGAGGTTTTAGGCATTTCAGCTCCTTGAGGCACTTTTTCAGTCTCTGATTGTACTTGTTCATGTGCAGCAACAGCTTTTTCTTCTTTTTCTCTTTGCTCTTCACATAGCTTTCTGATCATATCTTTTTGCTCAACAGATAGGTACACAGCTAGGACTATTTGCAAACTTAACTCCTTCTCCAGAAGGACTTGGGATTGAGGGATAACCACAATGGGTTCAGTGAAGTTCTTTGATCAGCTACAAAATCCCAAAACTCATCATCAATAATGAATTCTTCTGATGTGAAACTGTCTAGTGCATTGATCATGTCATTAAATTCAACCTCTTCAGTGTGTGTAGCATCTGATTTTCCAGAATAGACCACCATTGTAACCCCCGAATAATGTCTAAGCGAGCCAATAATAATAGTAGGCTTAGACGAGATCTTTTAATGAAAAAAGATGCATATGGGTTGTAGACCGAGTTAACTCTTCGGGATATGTGTTTGGCGAGTTTAAGGTCCCGGGAAGGCCCGGTATATATAAACGGATCAGCTTGAGCAGCTCTCATTTGCAACTCAACAATCTAGTTCTAGAGAGAGAGTAGAAAGAGAAAGTAGAGAGAATTGAAAATTCAAGGCTCGTTGATCTCGGGATTGAAGATCGATGTTCTTGGGCATCCAAACAACAAAAAACACAAGAATTCAGGTAGAAATATCATTTAATCATTGCTTTTGATGTAAACCTGGATTCTGGGTTTGGGTTTTTAAAAGTGGCAATGATTCGCCCAAACCTCACGTTTTTATGCAAGAAAACATGTAAGAAGCTTAGATAAAGCTTTTTGGGTGATAAACCAAGGTTTTGGGTGTAAAAGATTGAAGTTTTGGGTCAAAAATAGGGTGGTTCGTAATTTTCAACCCGTTCTGCGAAACTAGGTGTTCATCCAGCGAAGTTATGTATTCGCCCAGCGAAATTGTGGATCTTCCTGCGAAACTATAGTTTTGCAGGTAGTTTCGCAGAGATGGTTTTCCAATGAAAGTTGGGCGAAACTGCCAGCGAAGATGCCAGCGAAACTGCCAGCGAAGATGCCAGCGAAATTGCTGGTGAAAGTAGCAGCGAAACTGCTAGCGAAATTAGCAGCAAAATTAGGCAGAAATTAACTCCTTTGAATGTTAACTTATCTGCAGGCTATGCAGTCCAACCCTTGCTTTGTAAGCTTGATTGAGAAGCTACTCATCGAGTACAGGTGAGTTCTAGATTCCCTATTTTAAAGGTTTTGAACTAGTTTGGGGCTGGAAATGCATACTAAATATATGTTTTAGATGACCAAGAATTTAAGAGGTTTTAATGGGAAGATGACCAAGATTTGGCATTGCCCCTTGGACCCCACTAGGGGCTGCTGCCCCTAGGACCCCGCTATGAGGGGCTGCCGCCCCCGAACCCTCGCTGTCCCGCGGTGGGTTAGTTATGTTTTATGATGATTGATGCTTGATATGCATATGTTTTGTATGTGAATGTACAATGCATGGTGTTTAAGATGATGTACGAATGATGCTATGTATGATTATGCTATGTATGTTGATTATGTATGCTATGTATGTTATGTATGATATGTTTTCTTATGTTCCTTATTACGTATGATGACGTGACTTTACGTGGTGTGATATTGATAATGAACGTAAAGTATTATCTTAACGAAGTGAAACATTTAGAATAATGAAAGTGGAACATAATGAAGGAACGAATGAAAAGCCTTGTAAGCAAATGAAAGGAGGTTCACAACTAATTAAGAGTTGTTAGCTCAACCGTGTGTGTCTATAGCGTGCGATTTTGGCTAACTCATCAGGGTTCATACACACAGTAAGAGTTTAGTCTTGGTGACTGCTCCAATAAGTGTGATTTCCTAATTACTGTGTGTTATATAGCGTGCGATCTTGGAGAACCCATAGAGTTCACACACACAGGGGGAGTCTGTCCAAGCGACCACTCCATACGTGCGATATGGGGTCCTTGTCGCTTAACCCTAGATGAATTGCTTGGTGCTCTAGAGGGGGGTTAAGCACATAACAGGACCTAGATAGAAGTGAAAGATAATAATGTACGAAAAGTGCGATAAGTACGAAATGTGCGATATGTACGAAACGAATGATGATAAAGTTAATAATGATTATCTTGATGTATGTACGATGTGTGATCACGTGCGATAGTAATGAAAATGTTTTAGCAAATGGAAGGTAATGCAATGTTTTTTTATAAAACTAGAACTCACTCAGCAATGCTGACTTTTTATGCATTTTCCAGTTCGCAGGTGAGCATTGCTGAGGATGGCGCAGGGCAGCTACTTGGCATTCTTGGATGGCATTCTTTTGTATAATGTTTTTGCATTGTAATACGAACGGACTATATTTTGTAATGAACGATGTATTATTTTGAAAAATTGTTTATTTAAAGGAAATGAAATGTTTGTTTAAAGTGTTTCCACTGCATGATTTTAGTAAAGTTAATGTAATTATATGTTTTATATGCAATGATTGACCAGCTGTGAGCGTTCCGAGAACGTGGCCTTACAACCATCTCTAGGCTTGACTCTTCATTCTTTGACTTACTTGTATCTTTTTCTTTTTCATCACTTTCAGAAGAAGTTTGTATCTCATCAGCTCTAAATCTTTCCTCATCCCTTTCACTTGGTTCAGCCTCAGCTTTTCTCTTAATTTCAATCAGCATCTCAAGCTCAAAAACTCTTTTGTTTTGACTTTCAATTTGATTTTGCAAATTAGTGATAATCTCTTCTTGTTCTTCAATTATTTCATCTTGCTCTTCCATGGCAATGGTTTGGATAGCAAGAGTGTCAATATGACCACTAATTTCTTCTCTTGATTGATTAAGAGCAGTTGTTAACTTCTCAATATCCTTATCTTTTTCTTTCTTCTCTGAATCATATTTTTCTTTCAATGATTTCAGCTCATCCTCCTTCTCATCTAGTTCTAACAATCTATCTTGAATGATACTTGATCTCTTGTTTAGTAGTCTTTCCATCTTAGCTACTTTTTGTGGAAGTTCAGAGATCATCTCATCTTTCTCGTCTAGTTTATTGATACCAGATTCAGCAAAACTCTCAGAAGGAGTAGCTTCAAAGACAGTTTCTTGATAGGCATATGGTTAGGGTTATCCTTCTCATAAGAAGATGATTTGGATCTTTCTAAAGATCTGGAAGAGTCACCAAGCTCAACAGGTTCTGTAGAAGTTGGAGATGGTTGGGCTGATTGGATAGGTGAATGGTGAATAGGAGATAAGTGTGGATAAGTAATGGGATGTGTTGAGGAGATTGTATTTGTGAGCTGTGAGGTATTGGGGTTCTTTTTGGAGATGGAATTTGTGAGGTGTGAGGTGTTGGGGTTCTTTTTGGAGATGGAATTTGTGAGGTCTGAGGTGTTTGCAGTGGGGTTCTTTGTAGAGATGGAACAGGTAGAGGATCAGCTTGTTTTTCAATTTGCTTATCAGCTGGAGCATGTTGTTCTTCACCTTGTTCATCAGGATTGATCTGTTGAATCATCCAAGGTAGAAGAGGAGAGTGAGCTCCATTGTAAAAAATTCTAGGATCCCTCTTCTTAATGTACTTATATGACTTAGCATCATAGTTTGGAATATCTAGAACTGGTCCATCAGCCACTAGATTGGGGAAGGCTTCATTTATGAGACATTGGATGAACCTTGGGTACATTAAGAACTTGTACCTCCTTCCTTCTTGTATGTTGGAGACTAGGCCATTAAAGACATAAGCTGACATATTGAATGGCCTATTTGTGCACAAAGCATAGATTGTTGATGAAGTAATAACACGGATATCATTCCATCCTGCTTTCCTTTTAGATAAGCAGTGCTGAAAGATATGGATCAGAAACCTCCATGGAAAGTCTACCAATCCCTTCATAATCTGTTTTCCTTCAAAAACCCCCTTCATATCCAATCTCAGCAAAGAAAGTAGTAATATCATCATCTTCTAGTTCAATTGGTGCATCTGCATCATCACTAAACTGCAGACATCGTCTCACAGTTTCTTCAGTTATGGTTAGTGTATGCTCATCATCAATCCCCCAGATAAAGACTTAAGACCATCAGCCTCTATCACTTTAGCAGAGTTCCAGAATGACCTTATGAGTTTCTCATATATGATAAGTCTGACAGTGATAGCATAAGCCACTCTTGATGTGGAGATGAATCTGATCATGTCTCTGAGCCCCTCAGCCTCGGGTACATCAAGGTCTAGAAAACCACTGATGTTGTGGAGATTGCTCCACGAGATATCAGCCATGTACCCCGCATTAGAGGTATATGATTTAGTTTAATGATAATATATGTACTACTTTAAGCATCATTCATCATTTTGACTTTTGAGGGTCAAAAATGAACGTTTGAGGATACTGTTCCATAGGTATTATTTCAGATTGAGATATTGTCATGAATACTCATTGTTATTTGATTTTTCATGTTTGAAGATCAAATTTTTTACGTTTTTGACTGTTAATTGGATTTTATTTCAAGTTTTGATTTCAACATTTTCGGTTTCATGATGCTCTGTTCATGCGATGAACATAACTTTGAGATTTTCAGATTGAATCGTATTTTGCATGTTCATTGAAGTCGAAAATGTTCATCTTTGTTGGAATAATCTGATTTTGGGTGTTTTTTGTTAACCTAGGGTTCTAAGTTCATTATCAGTTTAAAAGTCCGACACATTAGGTTAAAACAATGTAAAAAGTTTCACCTTTCGTTCGATAATACTGTTGTGTAGTATCTAATATGAGGATAGATTGGGTGAAATGAACTTTGATCTTTGATTGTTAAAGAAGGAGATGATTGATGAAGATGAAGAGTGTTTTCGCTCATCGCACTATATAGTCTCTCAAATTTCACAAGTATTAAATGACCTTTTGAACTTGCTTTAAATAGTCAAAAAATGGCTTTTACAAAATTTTACAAGTCTTAGAACAAATGCGGTTAGAGTTTTAAGTCACACTGTAGCAAATGAGGATGGTTTTTAAACATCCGTATTTGTTACTGTTGTAGATGCGGAAGAGTAAAACTTATGAGTTTGGACATCCGCGTTTGCACATTGTAGCAAATCGGAAGTTTGAATACTTAAGTATTCTTCTAACCGCATTTATGCGCTGTTGCAAATGCGGAAGAACGAAGTTCATCAGCATTTGTGCACTGTAACAAATGCGGTTAATTAAACTTGTTCAGCATTTGCTCACTGTAGCAAATGCGGCTGATCGAACTTGTTCAGCATTTGCTCACTGTAGCAAATGCGGTAGAATAAAATTTCCATATTTACATGATCATCATTCATTGTGATAGAAGAGATTAAGCACTTGTTTATTTTTGTTTGAAAGTACATAAAAATTAAAGACACTTAGCTACAAATGCGGTTGATGAGGAAATCAACAAATCCGGATGAGTAAAACAAATGCGGAAGTGTAAATTTCATCCGCATTAACAAATGCGGTAGAACACTTCTGTTTCGCATAGGTTTTAACACTTCAAATTTTTCATGTATCCTTGTTACACACCAATGCGGTAGAGTACAATCTTTGTCTGCATTAGTTGCACTTAGAAATAAATAGATACCTGCATTGGTTATATGCATGGATTACCTTCTCCCTTATTAACCAATGCACTTACCTGCATTAACTTTTGAACTTAATCAAAGGTTAATATTTTCTATTTGGTTTTTCTTGTTATGAAGAGATGTCATTGATTGATTTTTCTTATGAAGTTGTTGATTGTTGAGGTTGTCAATTCTTGCTTGGATTGACTTGTATGTCAGAAGTGATACAAGTTTCCCATTGTTTGACTGATCTTGGACTTTTCATGCTTCCAAGAATCTGCATAGGCTGAGATATTATGGTATAACTTCTGCATCAACACATGCATTTTCTTTTTGTTTTGTTTTCAATTTTAAGAAAGTAATTTAAGATAGTAAAAATCTATATAGACTTAGTCAATATTGAAATTACTCCCCCTAAAGTTTATATCCATGTCTGGACAGAAACTTTAAAGATTTAAAAAAATTTTGAATATAATTTTGATTATTAATAGTGAAGAGAAGTATATCTTTTGTTGGGATCATATCAATCTTACATTACACATGTGCATCTTTTATGATAAAATGGACATGTTTATGAACTTGATGATTGAAGGTATGTTTGTCCTCTTAAACTCATACTAAGTTGATATTTTGATGCAAAGTGATATTTATCATATTTTTGGTTGATTTAATTATTCAACATGTACCTCACACACAAAAGCATGGAATGATCAACCATCCTTATACAATGCATTGTAGAACTTTTTCACAACTTTTCTTACCAGGTTACTTAAGTTATGAGACCTCATTTTCATTGATCCTCATTGGGATTCTTTTACTTTGATCCTTTTCATGATGATCCACACAGGGATTCTTTTCACTTCATTTTAGAAGGTGATCCATGATTGGATTCTTTTGTTCATTCACTTGGAATGTATTGCTTTTGTAGATTCATCCAATTTGGATGTGTTCCTCATTGGAATCTTATGGAACAGTACATCTGCACTATGTGCTTGTTTCATCAGGTCTTTGCTTAGCAAAACAAAGATGAAACTTGATGTAGGTGAAAGAGATTCATAAAGTATCATTACCTGTTGTGTTTAGGTTACTACACACACATGCACTCGGATAAGCCAATACATAGCTGTACTTTGAGATGAGTGTTTCACCATTGAATAATATTTTAGTTCATCACTGCATATATCTTTTCTTCCTAGTTGAGCCTATCAACATATCTAGTAAGTCATGACAGTCTTTCAATTTTTGAACTTAAGCACAATGAATAATATAACGACTGTAATTATATTATTTCCCAGAGTATTCTTTTCTTCCTCAAAATTGACTTCCTTTTGTGATTTTCTATGTTTTTGACTTTTTTTATGTTTTGCTTGGTTTTACTCAAGGTTAATCATTCCAATTGATTGAACTAGGAATTCAAACCTACTAGGTTCAAATACCTTGTGATAATTTAGCCAATGATTTTCAGTAGGTACTTGAATCAATTTAATTAACCCTTTTCAGCACAGTCTCTCAAAAAGTGATATCTAATTTCGATGTGTTTTGTTTTTGAGTGTTGAACTGGATTATTTGTAATGAAAACAGCTGTTGTGTTGTCAATGTGAATTGGTGTGTGCAAGAAGTTAAAACCATAATCAAGAATCAGGTTTTGAATCTAGAGTACTTGAGAGCAACAAGTTGATGCTGCAATATACTCAGCTTCTGTTGTTGAGACAGATACGTTTGTCTGCTTCTTGCACTGCCAGGAGACCAGTCTGGGACCAAGAAATTGACAACCGCCAGAGGTGGATTTCCTATTGAAGTTGCATCCTCCATAATCACTATCAGTGAAGGCATATAGATTGAAGTCTCCTTCCTTTGGATACCATAACCCAAGAGCAGGTTTGCCCTTAAGATATCCGAATATCCTCTTGACAACATTCACATAAGATTCCGTAGGATCAACTTGATATCTGGCACACACACAAACACAAAACATAATGTCAAGCCTACTGGCTGGTAGATACATAAGTGAACCCATCATAGATCGATAGTGAGTCTGATCCATTGATTTGCCTTCTGGATCAGGTCCAATCTTCACTTTAGTATCCACAGGAGTTCTGATAGACTGACAATCAACAAAGTGGAATTTCTTCAACAAAGTTTCCACATATTTTGATTGATTGATGAAGATTCCATCTGTCTTTTGTTGGACTTGCACCCCAAGAAAGAAAGTGAGTTCTCCTATTGCACTCATTTGGAATTTTGAATGCATAAGGTCTTCAAACTCTTTACAGAGTTGCTTGTTTGTTGAGCCAAAGATGATATCATCCACATAAATCTGGACTAACAGCGTGTCTTTTCCTTTTCTCTTTTTGAAGAGAGTCTGATCGATCTTTCCTCTTTCATATCCATTTTCAAGAAGAAAAGATGATAGAGACTTATACCATTTTCTTGGTGCTTGATGAAGACCATACAGGGCTTTGTCAAGCTTGTACACCCTGTGAGGGAAATCTAGATTTTCAAAGCAAGGTAGTTGACTCACATAGACTTCTTCAGCAATCTTCCATATAAGAATGCAAACTTCACATCCATTTGATAAATAGTAAACTTCATGGATGCAGAATATGCTCAAAAAATTCTTATTGCTTCTAATCTGGCAACAGGTGCAAACACTTCAACATAATCAATTCCTTCTTCTTGAGTGTAGCCCTATGCCACTAGTCTTGCTTTGTTTCTGATGATGATCCTCTATTGTCAGTTTTGTTTCTATACAGCCATCTGGTGCCTATAGGGTATTGTCCTTTAGGAAGGTCTATGAGTTGCCATACTTCTTGCTTCTTGAATTGTAGCAATTCTTCCTGCATTGCTTTAATCCAACTATTGTCTTGAAGAGGCTCTTTGATGTTCTTGGGTACTGTTTGACAAAGAAAGCATGAGAACAACAAATGTTTGCAATACCAGACTTGCTTCTTGTCACATGTTCATTAAGTTCACTAATAATGCTTCCACTGGATGATTCTTGTGTATTCTGGTGGTTGGAATTAAGTCACCAGCTATGGTTACATCAAGATTGGAGACATTCAGATCATTATGGTGAGAGGCACATTCATCTTGTACTGGTAGGGAATTATGAAGATAGTCAGACCCCATTTCATTGACTGTTTCAGCTTCAGCAGTACTTTGATTGCTTCCATCATTTGATGTTCTTTGTGTTTCAGCTGGAGGAGTAGCTTGTTTTTTATTTCTAATCTATGTTTATAGATCTTCTAATTATGATGGTAATAGGCTTGGACCTTCTTCAGTTGAAACACTTTGGTTTTATGATGGTTGTCTGATGGGATCAGCTTGGAGATGAACATCTTCATTCATGTATTCAGTAGATGTAAGAGGAATCAATGGAAAGTCATCTCTTCTTTCTACAGCTGTTGAAGTTTCACCTGAATGTAGATTTCCTGCATCAGACAAGTGAAATTGATCAAATGATTTTGTAAATGAGTCAATATCAAACAGCTTGTTGGGACCATTCGTAGATTTGGGAAACGAATGTTCCTTGAATTGAACATTTGTTGATTCATCAATAATCTTTAATCTAGGATTAACCACTCTATAATCCTTTGAAACAGAAGAATAACCTACAAAGAATCCTTCATCAGACTTAGATGAAAACTTTCCCAAATAGTCTGGGGTGCTTAATATTAAGACAGGACTACCAAATGATTTAAGAAATCCAATAAATGGTTTTCTAAGAAAGAGCAGTTCATATGGAGTCATGTTACTTTCTTTTACAATTAGAGTTCGACTATGCACAAAGCATGATGTGTTAACTACCTTTGCCCAAAAGGTAATAGGCAGCTTAGCATCGACTAGCATTGTTCTTGTTGCTTCAATTAGTGTTTAATTTCTCCTTTCAGCTACCCCATTTTGTTGAGGAGTTCTAGCTGCACTGAATAGATGGGCAATGCCTTTGGTTGCACAAAATGAACTCATGTCCTCATTTTTAAATTCAGTACCATTATCACTTTTTATTGTTTTGACCTTATGATCAAGTTGGTTTTCAATTTTTGTGATAAAGTTTTGAATTATTTAGGATGCCTCATTTTTATGAAGTAAGAAGAAAACCTATGTAAATTTTGAAAAGTCATCTATGATCACCAAACAATATTGTTTCTTTTCAATGCTCATAACATGAGTTGGTCCAAACAGATCCATATGAAGAAGCTTTAATGGAGTATTGTTTGTGTTCACCAGCTTGGATTTATGAGAAGATTTATGTTGTTTTCCTTTGAGGCACACTGAACAGTGATCAACAAAATGAAATTCTTTGTGAGGAAGACCAATGACATGGTTTCCTTTGACCAATCTGTTCATGTTTTTAAAGCTTGTGTGCCCCAAACGCCTGTGCCAAAGCTGGGACTCATCAAATGATGCTTTTGACAAAAGGCATATTTCTTCTATAGGTGTTGTAGAATTCAGGTTTAAGACAAAAGTATTATGCTTCCTAGGGGTCTTTAGGATAACCCATTCTTCAAAGATTTGAAATCCTGGTTTCAAAATGTAGCAATGAGTGTCAGTTAAGTAAGTTGAATATTTCTTGTTGTAGATCTGAGACACGCTTAAAAGATTGAAGTTTAGTTGTTCACGGTAGTTCACTCTATCAGAGCTCAGCATCCCATTTATCATAGATCCTTAACCCGTAATTCTTCTACCTTGTGAATCTCCTCCAAATGTCACAGTAGTTCCTTGTATTTCCTTGAAGTCATGCAGGAGGGAACGATCTCAAGTCATGTGTCGGGAACATCCACTGTCCACATACCATAGGCTCTTGGACCTATATGGATGACCCTGCAAGTACATAAGAACTAATCAGAATGTGGAACCCAAGCCATGATGGTCTTGGGTTTCCCATTTCTTTCCATTATGGTGACCTCTTGATACTTTCCTCTAAATTGTGATTTATTTAGAGGTGACCTTGGAGATTGCTTGTGATATTTTGCTGGAGTCATCTTATCATCATCAACTAAAGAGTCAGAGGAGTAGCGAAATTTTTTATCGCTATTCTTTTGAAGAAATGAAAAGCATTTCTGATTATCAAAAATCATTTTAGGTTTTGGAAGATCAAACTTTTGCTTAACAATGTGATGGTTGTTTCTTTGACTCTTCCATATTTCTTTTGTGTTACTCCTATCATTGTGTGATCTAGATGTCCTAGATTGGTTGGTGGGCAAATGACTCTTGTTGTGGGGTTTACCAGATGATGATGTTGAGATAGGTTTGTTCTGAGCAATTCTCACTCCCTTCTTATTGAAGTAACAATCAGATGTATTGTGATTGTTCATATCACAGACTGAACAATATTTGTTAAAATAATAGTTTTTAGTGGAGTGGTTGTTCATGTCACAGATAGAGCAATATTGATTGTAAAAGCACTCTTCTGTTTTGTGATTGAACATTTCACAAATGTCACAATACATTTGTTTGTTTCTTGACTCAGATTTTGATTTGTGGGACTCGGATTTTGATTTATAGGACTCAGCTGATTTTCCCATTTGTAGCTGAGTCACTTTCTTTTTCTTAGGGGAGGAATCAAAATCAGCCCCTTTTGTAGCTTGCTTCACAATGCTACTTTTGTTAAATTTTCTGTGTTGTTTTTGTTTCTTCAACCCTTTCTTCTCCTCTTTCTCAAACTGATCAATATGTTTCTTATTGCATATGTCAAATCCAACTCCCTGTCATAGTTTTGAAGATAGAGGGTCTGACATAGTTTTACATGTTGAAATTAGTGAGCTCTTTTGTTTCTTTTGTAGTGAAACCTTGTCTGATTTGATTGAATTGTTTTGAGATATAATCTTATTATCAGAACTGCTTTCAGCAGAGGGTTTCACTGACTTCACAAATTTCTTTTTACCTTTTGCAATAGCAGGTATGAATTTCACAAAAGGAACTGCTTTAATTGGATTTGTGGGTTGATGACACTCACTGCCTTGTCTGAAACTCTTTGATTTTAATGGGTGTCCTAATCTGAGTTTATCCTCATTTGTTTCAATGTAAACATTTGGTTGGTTTAGAGGATTGGCGATCTGTTTTACTATTGTTTTTGTATCAATAGTGTTAGGTTCAATTTTCTCATTAAGTGTAACAAAGTCAGGCATGACAGTGTAGTTGTCATTATATGGTGGAGGAGAAGAGTTATACCTGATCCCAGACATGTCTTTGGGATACTTTTAAGAATCATGCATCTCTTGCAGCTTGACTGATGACAGTTGAAAATTTTCCAGTTTCACTTCAGTAAGTGTATGTTCAGCTTTAGATTGAACCAACTTTTCAGTCAGTTGCTCATTCTCAGCTGCAAGAGTGTACTTTTCTCCATGTAATTTTTCAATGTCAGAGATGAGGGATTTTATTTTGATTTCAAAGCCTTTTATTTCTCTCTTGAGCATCTTTGACTTAACCTTTTCCTCTTTTATTTTGTCTACAAGTTTATGGTTATGCTCTCTATAACCTTGTAGTTCAGTAATGCATTTGTCACTACACAGGTTAGATTTTACCTCAGAAGGCATAGGAGATGGACCATCATTGATGTGAGCCATGAGTGCATGATTTTGAAATTAAGGCTTGACTTCCTCTGCATATAGGCTCTAGTCACATACTCCATCTTGCTTAATCATGAGAGCATTTGCAGTTGACTGACTGCTTCCATGAGCTTGGTTTGTCAGTTGAGGTTGATTCTGATATGATTGATGTTGTTGTGGATGATGATACTGCTGATGATTGGTGGATTGAAAGCTTGAGTTTGGCTATGAGGATGACTAACTTTGAGAATTTCGTTGATAGTTGTTTCTTTTGGGGGCATTGCATTCTCTAGAGAAGTGGCTAGTCATGCCACAGTTGAAGCACTTCACTTTGGATTTGTCATATCCAAGCTTTGTGTTTTCATTAAGGCTGAGTTTTCTACCTTTTCTGAAAAACTTCTTTGCTCTCATAGTAATCATGGTCATTTGCCATTGCAAATCCATTTCTTCTACATCATCTGGATCCATTTCTTCTAAGTCTTCCTGGATCAGATGCGCTGATGTGAGTCTTCCTCCCAAATAGGCTTCAAAGCTTGTAACAAAGGCATTGTAAGTTGCCTTTTGTTCTTCAGATCTTGTGTCATTAGCAGCGTTTGTAGAAGTTGCAGTGAATCATGTTGCTTGGGATGATGTTGATGGATGATTAATTGGTGGAGTTGCAATGAACCCAGTGTTTTTCAGTTGATCTCTGGAAAAGATGAAATCATCCTCCTCAGTAATGAAGGCGTTTTCCACAAAGTGAGATTCTGATGGAAATTTGTATGTCTCAATCACTTTGGGTCCTCCCAAGTTTCTGCTTTGTTCATCTAGCTCCAATGCTTCTATCTTTGCTATCATTATGTCCAGAGTTGTACTCTCAAGATCAAGAGTGTTCTTTAACATGGTCATATTTTGTTTCCAGGTCTCTGGAAGACTTTGCAGTATTTTCTTGTTTAACTCCTTGACTTTGTAAGTGACACCCATGATTTCCAAGTTATTTACCACCATACAAATCTATGCAGTTGCTTAGATATTGACTCCCCTTTGGAGTGATGAAATGTTTCATACTGATTAACAAGTTTATCCTGGTTAATCTCTGTAACTTCATTTCTTGCCTCACACATAATTAGCAGTGCATACTATACTTCTTTGGCAGTACCATACTTCTCCAATCTTTTCAGTACATCCATCTTGAGTGCTTGAGTCAGGATAGAGTAAGCTTTCAGATCAATCTTGATTTTCTTGTAATCTTTATCATCAAGAATTAGATCTTCAATGGGTATTCTTGTTGTCTTGTACATTGCCGCTTGATCTACAGACAGAGTAATAGGGATGTGTGGCCCTTTGCATATTGACATCCAAAAGTCAGGATCTACACCTATAATGTAATCCTGAATCTAATTTTCCACTACTTAAACTCATATTTGTGTTTAAGCATAGGAGGTTTAGGTGTATGGCCAAGTTCTGAAAAACTATGAGAATCCATTTTAACAGTCAGTTTTAACTTGTTTAAGTATAGATTAGATGAGTTTTAGGTTCAATTAGTCAACTTGTCCAAATCATCCCAAACAGGTTTCAAAATAATATCTGTTACTTTTCTGAATTTCTTGTTGTTAATTTTTGCTATATCAACTGTTCCCAGCTTCAAGAATGAAGGCTGTTGTTGTATTCTTGAAAGAAAGAGCTTGAACAGTAACTGTTGATGAGTATTATCTTCTTGTTTACTAAATAGAGGTGATAGAACACTCTATTAGCAACTCGATCACCAGATCAATCAAGTTCTATTCGGATCTTGGGTAGATCTGAAAAAGAACCGAGAGCCAAAGCTCTGATACTTATTGACTAGGTTGTGAGAATGAGAATCTCACTTATGATCGAATATAGTGATCAAGTCAGAGATTGAATGGCGGAAACAAACAATCAATAAACATTTAATGCAAGAATAAACTCATAAATGCTTTGTATATATTGATGAAGGTGATTGATTACAATAGATGCTAGGATTATAGCAAAAATAGTAATAATGCACCTAGAGAATGTTTGATACAAAATAGTCTGATTGTCTATATATCGTGTCACCTCTGGTACGAGGATTTCTATTCTTTATAGGCAGACAAGTTGCCCTTTTACAAAATGACTAAACTACCCTGACCTATACATCAGAACTAGTCTAAGTCTTCATCAGCATTTCTTCTTGTTCATCCGCATTGGCAAATATGGATGAGATGGACTTGATCAACATTTCTTCACTTGGTCTTCCGTATTAGTATGTTGGTCATCCGCATTGGGTAATGCGGATGAACAATACTTATGCGAATTCTTGTCCGGTCATCCGCATTGACAATTACGGATGAACAAAATCTTATCCACATTACTTCTGGTCTTCCGCATTTTTTAATTCGGAAGAACAAACACTTTTCAGCATTTGTTCTTTACCTTCCGCATTAACAAATACGGTAAGCCAATACTTGTTCTTCTACTACAGGATCTTCATCTGCATTGACACTTGGACTTATGAGAATTCTAGCAGAACAACCATCAACTCACCAATTGAATTGGTATATATGATCATTTTAGGGTCCAACATTAAGGTCTTTTCGTTGATGGGTGTCATAAGATTTGTAAAACGGGGAAAATTAGGTTTGAGGTACATTTGTTCATATAAGATTATTGTGAGAATCGGAGCAATTTCTTATTAACTAGAATTACTAGAAACATTAAAAGGGTCCATGATACTATTCATGTGTCAAACTAAATGAGTTTTGCAGATCGAACTAAAGTTGTATTTCAAAAGATGTTTGAATAAAAGAGAATTAATGTTCAACTAGAAAGTAGATAAAAAGTCTTGATTACCAAGAACATAATCAAGACACAAATAATTCATTGGTTTGTGTACGATAGCAAGGTGAATAAAGACTTGAGAGTACTTGAGAATTAGCTAAAGAAATTAAAGCCACGTAGCCTTAGTTGTTTGATTAAACTTCTAAACTTTAAGGAAGAAGTTCTCTTAGGAGGGAAGAAATATAGTACCTTGAAAATACATCACATCTAACAAGAATAACTTAGGCTAGAAATATAGTTATGCGACTTATAAATAGGCAATGCAAAGCTCTTGACGAACTGCTCAAGTAGAGCAAGGTTGAATACCTTAATCATTTAAATTATGGTTCGTAAGGTAGTGGCTAGGGTTATGAACTGTAACCTTTTTTCATACAATCCATGACATTGAGGCGTGCATAGAATAAATACATTTTGATGTGACATAATGATGAGGATTTAGGGAAAATTTCCTACCATAAATTTTGAACCCTGGCCCATTTTATTATATATTTTTATTTTTTAAGAAACCTAAACTAGCAATAAACAAAGGTCTTGGGTCTCAATGATGTTATTTACACTCTAAGTGTGTTTTAAATGCTCTATATAACTATTGGAACCAATTTGAGTTAGGTTTGACAAATTGGGGACTGTAGCTACCTAGAAAAAGACAAATGGTGGATGAGGTAATTCTCTTCCCCTCCTTAGCTTTGAGTAATGTTTGTATAGAAGGTTAGTGCCCGTAGAGATGCACAGTGGTCATTTATTAACATCAAGGAAGATATTCACATAATATGACATACCTGCCTATAGGGAACGATGGGTTTATACCCACAGTAGCCCTGTAAAGAGCCGGGAACCCCTATGTCATGTAGGCAAGATACCCATAGGTAGCCCCGATAAATTCATTTCCCTTATTAGCAGGTTAAGTATCCATAGTTGATACTAGTTAGCATGTAATCATAATGCTCTAGTGTGTAAATAGGGTTAGGGTTAAGTAGCATGTATTCATTATGCCTAGGTTACCAAGTACTTTTGTCAGTGATGTCACACCCTTAAAATCCACATGCAGGGTTTTACCGTGAGGCGAGTGAATAAACTAGGATCCCAATCATTAGTTACTCAAAACAAAAATATATACAAAATTTAAAATAAAACCAACCGGAAAATAAAACTTTAAAACTGTGTGGAAGTGTTTCGTAAGTAAGTTAACCAATAGTATGTAAAGTGTAACATGGCAAAACATGAGAAAAAAACCATTGTTTAAAAACTCATAAATAGAGAACCAAATGTCATGACACATTGTGAAGCCTTAAAATGCATGTTGGACCGGTGGTGTGCTCCTACTGGTAACCATAGTTAACGATCTAAGAATAGCATCCTAAAAGAGTCAACACAATGGTTGGTTAGTTCAAAAGTTTGCATTCAACACAATCAGTAATAATGGTAAAACATAAGAAGTGCATTGAAATAGATAGCTAGTCTATATTCATAAGTAATAACCACAGTGATTCCATGATCGAAGCTGATTGTGTTTCGTTTGTTGCCTCCTGTCACGACTTACCAGGTTGTGACAATGTTTGTGTTTAGGAAAATATTGCACCAGTTTGACCTCGAGTCGCATAGGTGGGGCTTGTTAGACCCGGTAGTACTACCAAAAATTTCCCGCTAGTTACCAATATTAATGATCTGAAAGTGTTTAGGCTTCCAAGGTATGTCACACTATGTTACACTATACACATGTTATAATAATAATAAAGCATATGTAAATAAGCATGCTATCTCCCTGAAAAGAGAGTGTATAAAAATTAAGGTAAGAACTCACCGGGTGCATAAATGAACAATAACAAAAGCTAACAACGGATGGAAAGACAACCCTTCAAAAGTTACCTAGAACACACAAGTACATAAGTACGTGCACAAAGAAAGCTTAACAACCCTAGGTTGTCAATAAACATGTTGAGCCAAGGTTTTGGAAAAAAAAGACTCATTTGACCAGGTTGACTCGTTTGACCCGTTGGTAACATGTTAATTGGAATCTCATTTAATTAAGCATAACAACTCATCATACATAGTTATCATACAAGTTATTCACGTTTTTCACATCATCAACCTTTTGCTCAACCAAGATCATTATACTACCTTAGTTTATCATACAACCCATACGAATCTCAAGTAATAAACATGCTTAACACAATTATAATTACATCACAACTAGTAAATCATACATGGAGCCTAATCATGCACTACATGCCATGTGAAGCCACTCATGACTTCACACCCTATACCCTGCCGATTCTACTAAGTAGGGGCCTCAAATTCCCTCACGTGTATGACAATCATCATCACATTATTCAACAAGATTCATGTAAACCAACATACCCAACAATGATCTATTATAATTCTAAACATGATTTCATAATCATCTAACATAATCCATCATCATGTGTAGTCAATAAGAACTTAAATTTCCTAAATGATCAATCAAGCATCCATACAACTCAATTAACATATTCTACCACATTAGACATCATCAAAAAGAATTCTAACACAATCCTAACATTATGAACATGCCCAAATCATCATATCAGAATATTCACATAAATAGAGTTTTCCTTTGGGGAAAGTAGCACCCAAAATCCATCTATTACCCAATTCATTCATGAATTCACCAACATCATACCTAATCAATCCATAACAATCATCTAGACATGACCAACATCATCAAATCATCATAATTCACACATCTCCTATCCAAAAGTTTTTACTTATAGCAATGTATGAACAACACATCAAATCCATGACTTTCTTGCATAATCCACGTAAACTAACCTCAAAAAAATACAACTAACATAAATACAATACAACTAACATCATACAATCATAAAACAACATCAATTTCAACTTTTCTTCATCAATTTTAAATTAGGGTTCATCAACATCAAAAACCGTGAAAAAACTTGTTAAATTCTAACCTTTAAACGCGTAATGACTAGAATTGACACTTTCTACACGTTAGAATCATGTGGACTAATCAAAATCGAATATTTGTGCTTGTTGTTGATCAAAATCTCAAATGGAGAGGGGCTTGAGAGTGCTCGGCTGCAAATGGCGGTTTGGGGGGATTAGGGTTTCAATTTTGGTAATATTAAGTTAAATGTTAATTACAAAATAAACCTCTCTTGTTTAAATTTTATAAAATTTAATATTTTAACACTTTTTAAATTGTTTTAACTACAAAATACAAACATTATTAATCAAACATAACAATCATATAGGTATTTTCAACTAACTAAAAACACATAAAATAAATATAACACGTTGTTAGGTTATCAAGTAAAATTCACATATAATATTTAAAATTCATAAATCGCATAACCACAAATTTATAATCCATATTATTAATTAAGTTATTATCCATTTATCATAGATATTATTATTAAGACACCAATGTTCAACGACAACTAGTGTGTGATCACGACACGTGTATGCAAGACCTAACGAAACTAACGGAGTTTGGAAACGGAAAAATACCATATATTTTTCGTCCTGAAAATTGGAATAACAAACTCGAGTGAGTTGTCACATCATCCTCATGTTGAAAAAACTTTCATCCTAAAATTTACCCAGTACCTCCCCCAGCTGTCGTCGTCGTTTCAAACAAATAAGGATACTTAAGCTTTATCTGATCCTCACGTTACCATGTGAATTCCGGTCCACATCTTGAGTTCCAACGAACTTTGAATATAGGTATCTTGCTTTGCCTAAGGGTTTTGACTTCATGATCCATTACTTCAACTGGCTCTTCAATAGAGCATAACTATTCACCGACTTTCACTTCCTCGAGTGGTACGACCAAGTCTCGTCGGATAAACACTTTTTGAGATTGGAGATGTAAAACACATTATGAACAACGCTCAACGAATCAGACAGGTCTAATGGATACGCCGTTGGACCTATTCTTTCCATAATCTCAAATGGTCCAACGTATATCGGATTAAACTTGCTTCTTTTTGCCAAACCGGATCACACCTTTCCATGGTGAGACTTTTAGCAAAACTTTGTCACCGACCTGAAAATCCAAAGGTTTCTATCACTTGTCTACATAACTCTTTTGTCTGTCTCATGCTGCAGCCATTCGGTTCCGTATCTGTTCGATTTTCTCGGTTGTCTCGTGCACCAATTCAGGGCCAATTAGCTGACTATCACTAACTTCTGCCTAACAAACTGGTAATCTACACTTTCTCCCATACTATGCCTTAAAAGATGTTGCCTTGATGCTAGTGTGATAACTATTATTGAATCAAAACTCTATCAATGGTATATGAACTTCCCAATTGTTAGGACCGTTTTTGGTACAGAGTACTAACTGAATTACGTGTGTACCAAACCAAATAGTGTAGAATCCTATTTGATTGGCAATTCAATCAGTGAGAATGCGAGTAAAATCAATCCAAGAATGAAACTAAACGTTAAGAACGATAGTAGGATGATTTACTGCGATCTATGAACTTGGAACAAGTGTTCTAGGGTCTCTGGACGACTCGGGTACGATTTAGTGCATAGGGATTCGAATTGTTGCGTTTTTTCATGAATTAAGTGGTATTTATAGGTTAGGGTTTTCCATTCGTGCGACTGAACCATTCGCATGGTTCAATCGTGCGATTGAAGCATACGATTGATCCATCCGCACGAATGAAGATTCAGTCGTGCGACTAAATCAATCTCATGTTACAATCGTGTGACTGATCCAGTCTCCTAGTTCAGTCATGCGACTAGTGCATTAGCATGAAGTATTCATGCGTATGGTCCATTAGCATGGTCCATTCGCATGGGAACTTCACATGATTAAGTTTAAGCATGTTTCTCAATCATTATTGACTAAGAACTATGTAAACAACCATAAACCTATATAGATACTTCAATATGAGTTAACACATAATAATCAATAAAATATCAAACATTATAAGCATCACAAAACATTGTATTTCATTCATACCCATTTTTTACATATATGTAGACATGAAAGACATTTTACATTAAGCTCATAAACTAGGTACTTATGTATCTACAAAGTTTTCGATACGGAGTACTAACTGATTTACGTATGTACCAAATCAAATAGTGAGGATCCTATTTGATTGGTGATCCAATCAGTGAAAACACAAGTAAAATCAATCCTAGAATGAAACTAAACATTAAAAATGATAGTAGGATGATTTACTGTGATCTATGAACTTGGAACAGGTGTTCTAGGGTCTCTGGATGGCTAGGGTACGATTTAGTGCGTAGGGATTCGATTGTTACATTTTTTCATGAATTAAGTGGTATTTATAGGTTAGGGTTTTCCATTCGTGCGACTGAACCATTCGCATGGTTCAGTCGTGCGATTGAAGCATATGGTTGATCCATCCGCATGACTGAAGATTCAGTCGTGCGACTAAGTCAATCTCATGTTACAATCATGCGACTGATCCAGTCTCCTGGTTCAGTCGTTCGACTGGTTTATTAGCATGAAGTATTCATGCGTATGGTCCATTCGCATGAGAACTTCACACGATTAAGTTTAAGCATGTTTCTCAATCATTATTGACTAAGAACTATGTAAACAACCATAAACCTATATAGTTAGTTCAATATGCGTTAACACATAATAATGAATGAAATATTAAGCATTATAAGCATCACAAACACATTGTATTTCATTCATACCCATTCTGTTACATATATGTAAGACATGAAAGACATTTTACATTAAGCTCATAAACTAGGTACATATGTATCTACAAACTCCCCCTGGACCTAGTTTACTCTATTGTCTAACATTCTTCATCAGCTCTTCAAACTTTTTGTACTTCTCCTCCCTTGTAACTCGAGCATGTATTTCAAATGCAAAGCAGAGTCTTATCACGTTTTGGAACTGGAGAGCTTGTACAATGTCTTGCACATCATAGAACAGTGGCCACTTGTATAAAGTGTAGACATCGTCGGAAGACAAGTTAGTTAGCCACATTAGGTCAAATACCCTGATAGTTTCCATATTTCCATTTTTGTTCAGAACTATGACCGCCTTACCTGTTCTCCAGTCATAGTACCACCACTTGAAGTGTGGAGTGAAGTACTGTGGCATTTCCCTGAGAAGGATTCTTGACATCGTGCGCGGAGGACTCCACTTCAGCACAATCTTTGGCTTTCCAGTAATGGCATCAACTTCAGACCGTCGGATGTACCTTGTCGGTTGTTGAGATTTGAAGTTGACCCACTTGGTATGGTACTCTCTTTTCAAAGCAGCTTCAAACCAGCCTGACATCTTCTTGGGTCAGCATATAACAACTTCAGTTTGGCCAGCTGGTTGAGCTTAAAACCAGGTAGAGTCTTTAGATCGTGTGAGAATCTAAAGTACTCTATGCCCTTCTCCCTGTTGATAGCATAAACGTTAAGATCATCAAATTATTCCCACGCTATGATCTTTCCTCACACCTTCAGATGCTTCCTCACTTTGTAGAGCTTGGTGTAGGCACTCGGCTTTGGAGCACTATGTTGGGCTCTAATCTCTGCAAAACATGTCGCCCATTCAGGATTTTTTATGTTGACATCAGCGTCCAAGGCTTGGGCTTGATCCTTATTCTTCTCCGACTCTTGCTCCATCTTATCCAGTGTTTCAAATGTATCACTTACAAAGTGTCACCCAGATTGGGGACTACATTTCCCTCGTTGTCAGCATACTCTGGATAATGTTGGGCTGTGACGTCTTCAATCTCTATCTCGTCCACATCATAAGCTCATCATCACTATCCATGTCAACTGTAGGAGCATCCTTCACTATTTCATCTGGGTTCAGTCAAATATCTCAGCTAGTTGCTCATCAGTAAGGTCATGAATTATTTCTCCTTCTTCAGGAGTATAACTCACAAACCTCCTGACAGTCCCTTTCAAATCAAGTGTCATTGTCAATTAAGACTTCATTTGCTGAAGGGGGCAACATCGTACTCATCTTGTTGAGATGAATGATCTGCTTGATTTAAACACATAAATACGTCAACCATTAGTCAATAATCAAGACAGTAAAACATTAACTAAATATAAGCATTATGTACATGATTTAATACATTATTCAATTACATATGATTTAAAATTACATAAACATCTAGGCATTATGTTTTCCCTGAATCATGTGCTCTTTTGCAGTCGGGGCTGAGGTCGACGCACCCTGATCTTGATTCTTCTCGGTCTGCCTCTCACTAGCTTGTGTGGCACCCGTTGCAGATGCATCACCTTCTTCTTCATCATCTCCTCCATCTCCTGCACCTTCATCATCTCCTCCCTTCGATTCATCCTCATCATCATCATCATCATCATTGTCATCACCATCGTCATCACCATCCATTTCTCTTATCTTCAGAGGCTCATCCTTTTTCCTTTAAGCTTGAGCATGATGGTCTTTTGGCAGCCTCCAACTCCTCTATCTTCTTTGTTGGTAGAACTTTATGCTCCTGGAGTTGGGCAATCTCTTGACTTTGAGCAGCCATCTACTAAACCTGATCCTTTATAAGTTGGGCCTGCTGAGCGATCTGCTATGCTTGTGCAGCGTTTTGCTCCACAAGCTGTCTGATTTGTGCAGCTCTTTGCTCATCATCATCCCACAGCTTCAGCACCATCCTGTTAAGTGCTGCCAGCTGATCCTCTACCCCAATAGAAGGTAGGGAGGATCCTGTTGTGAATGGCTGGTGGGATGATGGTCCAGGCTGGTGGCTGGTGGTAGTGGTGGTGGTTGTGGTGAATTTGGGTGGTGGTATATGTGTGGGTGATGATGGGTAGGTTGTAGTGGTGGTGGTGGTGGAAGTAGTGTAGATAGGTGGTGGAGTGGTTGTGGTAGTGATGGTGGGTGAGGTGGTAGTAGTGGTGGTGGTAGTGGTTGTAGTTGGTGAGTGAGTGTGGTGGTAGATATGGTGGCAGTGGTGGTGGAGTAGGAATCAGCGTGAACCTCCGTCTTTTCAGCTTCATCCCATGGGGCTGAGCCATCCTCTTCTTCCTCGAACCCCTCGAGGAGGATGCTCCCCTTGGGATGTTGGGCTGGTCTGGGGTATAGATAGGATCTGTAGTAGTCTCCCCAGACATAGCTTGGTATCTTCCAACCACCTCCATTCCACGTTCGGTGGCAACCACCCTGCTGCCCATCGTTCACACCAGAGACTCTTCCTCATACTCCTCCTCCTCCATTTGAAAGTCGGGTAAATAGGAGCTGGTTCGGTTCCACCCTGACCATCCCCTCCCTAATCAGCATCATGATCATCACCATTGGAGTCATCGAAGGGTAGAGCAATTTGCTCTACATCTGAGTCACTGTCCTCGTGACGCTACTTTCGTCGAGCTGGCGCCACATAGTCTTCTCTAGCCAATTGCCCAAATAGCCTCTTTACAGGGGCTTTACCTGCTTGCCCCTGTATACCTTCATTCTTCCAAGAGTGGTATCATCCATGATCTCGAGAGATACAGCATCATGGCTCTCCTGAGGCAACGAAGGAAGCTTCTTGTCAATGATCATCTGCAGAAATCTCGGATACATGCAGAAGCCTTTCTTGCCTTTTGCCTCTATATTCTCGATCAAGTAGGAGAAAATCATGTTGGAGAAGCTGAAGGGGTGATTCAGTACCAGTGCCACGTAGGCATTCTGGATTTGGTCCGATGAATCATCAAATCCACCCCTCCATGAGCAATGCACTTCAGAATACATGAGCTAGATACTTGAACTGGGGACACGGGTTGCTTTTATTGAGCACACCTGCATTGATGTCCCTAGTGTACCTCATCCGTAGGAAGCATCCCCTTACGGTAAGAGGATGTAGTCTGGTGGGGTAAGCAGCATCATCTCCCAAATCAAGAACACGTCGCAGATCGGCTGCTGTGACCTCAATCTCCTTGCCAAAGATGGTGCTATGTATACTGTAGGGCTCAGTCGATCGGTCACGGAAGCACCTTCCCAGAAGGCCTGCTGAATCGACCTATAGGGTGTGCAGGTGCCGATATCGCTCAATATATCCTCGATCTCATAGGACACATATTACTAGCAAACTCGGCAGCATTCTGAGTGGTGGCATCCAAGTGAGCACAAATATTGTGCTTGGTGTTTATGATCCATCGATCTGCCATGAATCTGTAACACAAGACATATACATATTAGATGAGCACATAACGGAAGCCATTTCACTTTAAACTGTTTGAGATCAGTCTGGTTCAATCGTGCGATTGAACCATACGACTGAGTTCAATCTGTTGATTGGGTATGTGACTGACTTCAACGGGCGACTTAGCATGCGACTGAGTTCAGTTGGGCGACTGAGCCTGCGACTGAGTTTAGTCGGGCGACTGAGCTCATACGCCTCGTTCATTCGGCCGACTGAGTCATTCGCCCAGCTCAATCGTGCGATTGAAGTTCATCAGGGTGTTCATTCACATGACAGACTGTCTGTTCAATTCAAATTTAAATTTTGAGCAAAACTTAATGTTAGACGTCGTGGTTTGGCTCATTAGTCTCACAAGTGACCGATATAACCCTAATAACTTTCATTTCACAATATACTTAGTTTTATTAGTTTATTAGTCAAACTAAGTCTCGGTTCTATTTAGGGCTGAATTCAGTCAATTAGGCACAAATCGATTGACATTTGAGTAGATTGCACCGCACTGTACTTGTATAAACATTGGCAATCATCAAACACACACTTTGTAGTCAAGAAAGGTCAAATGAAAATCGGACAAAGTAACGACACTATCGGGCGATTTTAGGGCGAATGAGGAGTGATGAACATATGCGACCGACTTTAGCCCTATTTTATTAATCTGGTTTCAATCGGGTGACTGGATCCATTCGCTCTTTTCATTCAAGCGATTAGATCTCAGTTGTGCGATTGGTTCAGTCGGTCACATTCAGTCGGGCGACTAACTCATTCGGTCAACCCCAGTCAACCGACTGGCTCATTCTTGAAAGCCAGTCGTGTGAATGGTTCATACTCATGCTCCATTCGGTTGACTAGTTCATAAGTATGGTCCAATCGTACGACTGGTCCATACTCATGGTCCAGTCATGCGAATGGCCTCTACTTATGATTTTGACTTAATAACCATTCATTCATTTATTCCTTTTTCGTATTGATATGACATTTTGCCCATTCGATCATCACAGACATGACCATTTCAACTTCAAAAACTTTTGATCGCCTCAGACGTGATCCTTTTAACATCTGAAAACCCGTTTGGTCCCCTCAAACGTGACCCTTTTTAGTGATTAGATCCCAAACAGAATTTCAATATGTAGTCCACCTTTTAAAAACTAAACTGACAAAATTAAACAAATGACACACCTAGAACTGAAAAACATAAGTAAAACATATTTTTGTAAGTTTTGTGTGAGGTGGAAATCCTAAGATAGATATCTACAATTTATTTCTTGAACAGGTAGCTTCAAGATATTTTGACCATAAGTGGAATGATTCACTATGGAATCATACAGGTAAGTCAAATTATTCGGGACATGTTATCAAAACCTTTGATGCTCGATTCTTGTTTTCATCGAGAGTCATTATCAAGTCTAGGAAATCATACTAGTATCACAAGATGCACATAGTGGTGTTGACTTTCAAGAGTTGTAGCCACCATGATTGTCAGTATACATGTCCTTTTAAATCCATACACTGACTTTTGACACAGATTGGTGATTGTTTAGGTTTAATTATTTCAACAAGCATTTGTGGATCCCACGCTTATATGGTAATCAACATTCCTCAGGAGATTTTTGAGCGGTCTACGGGTAGTATTCAAGAAGAAACTATTCTAGAGCTTTCAGAAAGTTACAAAGTCTCAGGTCAGTGCCACCGCACAGCAGAGATGGGCAAACACCAATGAATTCTAGAATATTTAGGTTGTGCTTATCCTCAGGTCAGTGCCACCGCACAGCAGAGAGGCACACAACCTATCTTCTTGTTTGAGCAATTTTATTCTTTTTGCACAGATCGCACCACAACATAGGTTATTAGCTTGATTGCTTTTTGCATTTTTCATCATGTGCTTTGCTCATTTTATGGTCATCCGCACACATTTGTGGCGTTTATTTTGCTCGGCACCCCTTATTGGAACTCTGTTGATTGTGTTAACCAGGGATAAGACGATAACCCACAGCTTATTGAACAACTTAGTTTGATCTTGAAGTCACCAATGAGGTCTACTTATCTATTGTGTTGAATCTACCGACACATCATCTAATGGTCTAGCAACCTCTAGGTCTACTTTCTCTGTGTTACCTTAGTAGTAGCTAGTTTTACTATCATTTTTCCTTTTATTGTTTTTTAGGCTTCTCAGACTTATACTTTGAATTTTGCATTTTAAACAATCTCTTCTTTAGTCCCAAACTATTTGTTCCTGTGTATTATCATTTTCCATAGTTATTGAATCAGTATCATAGATACGATCTCATTTCTCTTAGCTTCCTGTCCTCCCCCTTGTTTTTTTTAATTAAATACTAGCTTAACCTATTTAACTTAACCTATTCTCCCCTTAAAATTTTAAAACCAAAAAAGTTTTGCTTTTAGGATTTTAATAGGCGAGGAAACAAAATAAAATAAGATAAAAATAAAAAATAAAAATAAAATCAAATCTATTTGTCAGACTGGGTACTGTCATCGTCGGAAATCACATCACTTTTCTTTTTAATGCCGTTGACCTCTAACGAATATAGAAAACGTTGTTTATCAAAGGCTTTTGTGTAGAGGTCCGCACGTTGAAAATCCGTATTAATTTTAACAACATCGAATAAATTCTTTTTAAAACAATCATGTATAAAGTGATATTTAATGCTGATGTGTTTGGTCTTAGGATGTTGGACTGGATTTTCAGTTATGGCTATAGCAGCAAAATTATCAACAAATATAGGAGTGTTAGAGAATTTCAAACCGTAGTCTCGCATTTGCTGTTGAATCTAGATGATTTGAGAACAGCAGCTTGCCGCAGCAACATATTCAGCTTCATAAGTTGACAGTGCAACTGATGTCTGCTTCTTACACTGCCACGTGACTAATCTTCTCCCAAAGAATTGACATCCCGCTGATGTTGACTTGTAGTTCATTTTGCAACCGCCGTAATCCGAGTCACTATATGTTGTAAGCTCGAAATCGTCATCATGAGGATACCACAACCTGAGTGTTGGGGTACCCTTCAGATAACGAAATATCCTTTTGACTCCAATTAGATAGTTGACTTTCGGTTTCGCCAGATATCTTGAGCAGAGACACGTTGCGTACATGATGTCAGGTCATGAGGCAGTGAGATACATGAGAGATCCAATCATGACTCGATACATGGTAGCATCCACCAGATCACCATTCTCGTTGGACGCTATATCATGGTTTGTAGCAAGTGGAGTCCCAGCTGCAGAAGCATTCTCCATATCAACCGACTGAGAATATCGCCTACATACTTTGTCTGATGTAGAAATATCCCCTGTGGTGTCTGATCCACCTATAACCTGAGAAATAATTTCATCTCCCCCATGGCACTCATTTTAAATTCAGCTTTCATTACTGCTTCAAATTCTTTACATAAGTCTTCATTCTTTGAACCGAAGATTATGTCATCAACATAGATCTGTACAAGCAGTAAGTCACCATCCTTCTCTTTGATAAACAAAGTACAATCAATCACTCCTCTTTGAAACCTGTGTTTCACAAGATGAGTCAAGAGTTTCTCATACCAGGCTCTTGGGGCTTGATGAAGCCCGTATAAAGCCTTGTCCAGCTTGTAAACTCTGTCCCGATGATACGGATCCTCAAATCCCTCGGGTTAACTGACGTACACTGTTTCTCGGATTTCACCATGAAGGAATGCACTTTTCACATCAAGCTGATAAACTTTAATCTTCATATACGATGCATAGGCTATGAAGATACGGATGGCTTCCATTCTCGCCACTGGTGCAAACACTTCGTTGTAATCGATTCCCTCGACTTTTCGAAATCCTTGAACTACAAGTCGAGCCTTGTTTCTGATAATGACCTCTTGGTCATCCTTCTTGCATTTTAAAACCCATTTAGTGCCAATGACCTTAGCACCTTTAGGTCCGTCCACATAGTCCACACAGCTAACTTCTTGAATGAAGAAGTTCTTCTTGCATGGCACTCACCCAGCCTTATCGTTCAGGCATCACTTACATATTTTGGCTCAAATTGAGACACAAAACATCGATAAGCACGTCGTGAAGGTAGCCTTTTTCCATGACTGAGGCATTATCAGCTGCATATAGTTGATTTCTTGTCTGTACTCCTATTCCCCTATGACATTGTCCAGAGGATGATAAACATTTAGATGAGATTCAGGAGTGGTGGGTAAAACTACCTCATTATCCAGATTGTGAACCACGGTTCAGTATCTGAGGTAGTGGGAGTATGGGGTTCCGAAGTGTCAGAGGCATCAACATCTGATGCATGTGAACTTGTAGTATTGGAACCTGTTAATCCTGATCCACCTGAGAATTTTCCACTTCTTCATCATCAGAAGAGGAGTCACTTACCTCTAATGCTCCCCTTGAGTTACTAAAAGACTGGCCTTGAGAGCCGGATGTTGATGAGTCTAGGGGCGGTGTGTTTAAGACCTCATACATCATCTTGGTTGCTAACTCATCTTTAGAAGTGAAGAGAGGGATGTTGAAGGACTTAAAGAATCCATCATAATCGAAACAGAATGCGGGTCCTTTTCTAGCTGGGGGGTGGTGTATCTCTAAACATCCACGTTACACCACACTTCTACTTGACCCGTTGAGTATTGTAAACTCTCTTATTCGGTATGTTGTATCCTAGGAAAATTCCTTCTTCATCCTTCTCACTGAACTCCTTCTTCCTAAGTTTTCTTCAAAAGAGTGCAAGGTGCGCCAAATGGTTCGAGGTACTCTAGATTTGGCTTACGTCGTTGAAGTTGCTTGTAACATGTCTACGATGACGTTTTACCACCAGGACTCGATTAAAGTGTAACATGCATTGGCAACTGCCTCATTCCAAATTGGATGGGCAATTTCGAGTCTGCTAGCATTGTCCATGATGTCTCTATCAAGCTGTGATTCTTTTCTCAGCAACTCCGTTCATTTGTGGGGGTAAGCAGAAGTGAACTGGTGCACAAATCTTTTCTTTGCAGAAAGCCTCCATCCACTGATTCTTGAACTCGGTACCATTGTCTGAGCATACTTGTCTTACCTTCAGCTTGTAGAGAGACTCTAAAGTAGCTACTAACTCTTTGAATGACTCAAATGTCTCAGATTTAGATTTTAGAAACATTACCTAAGAGAATTTGAGTAGTCATCTATAACTACATAACAGTACAAGTCGCCGGCGATGCTCCTGTACTGAATGGACCAAACAGATCCATGTGAGAAGCTCAAGAGGCAGTTCTATGGAATGAACTTTCTTTGCCTTATGAGACTTCTAGTTTGTTTGCCTTTCTGCATGCGACACAAAATTCGGTAGTTGGAAGTTTTTGACGTTTACTCCTCGCACTAGATCATTCTGGATCAGTGGTTCATCTTTACTGGATTGTTGTCCTATTCTCCTATGCCAGGAGATGACCTTCTTGTTGGACCAAAAGAACCAATGAGCCAGATCAAAAAACCTAAGTCCTACAGACGTCACAACAACTGCTGAAGTCACAATAGCTGAAGACAAAGTCTGAAGCAACAAAGGCTGAAGACAAAGTCTGAAGACACAAGTGCTGAAGACAAAGTCTGAAGACAAGTGCTGAAGACAAAGTCTGAAGACACAAGTGCTGAAGACAAAGTCTGAAGACACAAGTGCTGAAGACAAAGTCTGAAGACAAGTGCTGAAGACAAAGTCTGAAGACACAAGTGCTGAAGACAAAGTCTGAAGACACAAGTGCTGAAGACAAAGTCTGAAGACAAGTGCTGAAGACCAAGTATCAGTCGTTGTCACAACAGCTGAAGAGGTCTTCTTCAGTAGTTGTGACGGTTTTCTTCTGTAGTTTTATGTTTTTGTTTTTCTTTTCAGTAGTTTGTAAAACGACTGAAGAGCTTGTTCTTCAGTCGTTGTAGTTTCAGTAGTTTCGTATCAGTAGTTTTATGTGTTTATACTTAGCACTCTGATATGTTCTCAGTAGTGTGAACATTTCAGTAGTTGTTTAGTTTAGTTAGTTATTTTTGTAACAAATCTGCCAGATGTCACTATCCCGTCATATCAGCAGTGATTGCACTCTATATAAGGAGTGTCAACCTAATTGTAATCGATGAATGATTGAGCAGAAACATTTGATATTATTGAAACATTCCTTTTCACAGAAATATATTCTCTCGTTACAACCGTATTTGTTCTTAATGCATACGAATATCAAATTCTTGCTATAATTTGTCTAATTCTTGTTCTTATTCCGCTGCGTTACACTCTAATCCATCAAACTTGAGATCACTGTCCTGTCAAATGGTATCAGAGCTGGTTCATTATTGATCGATCTAATAATTGATCATGAAACTGCTATCCAAGATCCAAGTTGATTGAATTAGCATTTTTGCAAGAAACGGTTATAGAGATTGAATTTTCTGTGTTTTTGGTCATTCATCCTGAGATTTATTCTTGGTTTCATTGAGTCTGTTGTGGTCTGTGTAAAATCTTTTAAAAGCTTGAATTAATTGTATTTGGACCTAAAATGAATACTCCTTCCAATGATCCTCACAATACTGGTTCCTCAACCAAGCCTCCGATGCTGGTTAGGAATGAGTACAACATATGGCAACGACGAATGCTCCATCACCTGTCTGTTAACAGCTCAGGTTGTTGGACATCAGTGGTACATGGTCCACACAAGCCTATGGTGAATAACCCGGAAACCAATCAAATGGTTCGAAGAGGAGGGAGCAATACTCAGATGAGGGAGCAATACTCAGATGAGGATAAGAAATTGTTTGAGATTGATGCAAAAGCCATGGATTTTGGCCATGGCACTGCCCAATGAAATCTATTCTGGGCTAATGCATTATGAAACTGCCCATGACCTCTGGAATGCCTTGAGAACAATTTGGAGGAACAGATGAGATCTTGGCAAATAATAGAGAAATCCTTGCCCAACAATATGAGACATTCTCTCATAGGAAGGGTGAGACACTGACTCAACAGTTTGAGCGGTTCTCTTGTTTGATCTCTGAATTAAAAATGGTCAAACATGAGTACACAATAGCCAGATGAATAACAGATTTCTCAGATCACTGCCTGAGAGATGGGACACATATACTATTGTCCTACGCTCCAGTGCAAATTTGGACAAACTATCTCTCCCAACTCCATGGGAAATTGCTCACTTTGAGAGAGAGATAGAACAGAAATGAAAACTGTCATCATCTGGAAAGCTCACTGATGATTTTGTACCAGGAACACTGCCTTGGTAAGTCATGAGTCAGAGTATGTAGGATCAGAATGCCACTATGATGAGCATATTGATTTCACCTCAAACAATTCTAATCATGCCTTTGTGAGTGTTGATTGTCATTCTGGTAATAATAGTGACAATCTATGCTTTATCATGGATGATTGAAGGGCATTGCTGATGATGATTTAGAAGAGATGGATATTTTGAGCCAAATGGCCTTGATCAATATCAGATCTCAGAAATTTACAAGAGAACTGGCAGGAAATTTCCTGGACTCTCTGACAAAACCAAAGTCGGTTTTGACAAGAGCAAGTTGAAGTGTCACAAATGCACAGGCTTGGACACTTTGCAAGAGAGTGTAGATCAACTGGATCTAACACTTCTGCTGGTTCTAGTCATTCATCACACCCTCATCTCCTGCATATTTTGTTCCTCAGGGTCAAATGCCATATCCTTATCCCTAATTATATGCCACAGTCAAATCAAGTTCAAGCTCCTATGTACCATAATCTCATGCACTACCAGAACCTCAACCATCTCCATCTCAATCACAACCTCATCACAGCTTCTTCACACCTGGAGTCGTTGACTGGAGTAGCTTACCTGATAACTTGTCTGGTCACACTGAGCAATACTACTGGTGCTAGTCAACATGGTGGTGAACACCCTTTTGGAAATCTTGCTCTCATGGCCCTGGAGTCTACTGAGGGTTCCTGTTCAAATGCATCATCTTCACAGTTAACTCAGGTATCTTCAGAGGCTAAAGCCAAGTTATGTTCTGAATCATGCATAACTGCCTTTGTCTCTATTAGAGAGGCAAATGTTAGCATTAATAAATCAAAAACTTGAGCTTGAGAAAACCATTTTCTAAAGAAAAACTGAGTATGAGTCTGCTCTTAACAGTAAAAATGATGAGATTTATAAGCTTAAATGCCAATTAAATGATGAAAGGTCAAGCTAGAGGTTATTCTGGAAGACCACAGGAGTCTCAAATAAAAACTTTCAATGACCCAAGTTGAGTGTGAACGATGGGTCTCATCATGCAAGGGATTTGAAATGCTTCTTAGCAAGCAAACTGCTTCAAATGTGAAGTTTGGCATTGGTTACAACCATACTGCTCCACCAACAGACTTTACTCCTAACTCCATAGTTAAGTCTGAAAGTGAAAGCAATCTCCAACCCACATTATCGTGTGAGTCATTCTCCAATGATAATCTAAGATCAGAGAATGAAACCAGTGTTAAGATCTCAACAAATAAATTGACTCATGGTCTAACTACTGAGACTCATATGAAGCTGAGTACTTCAGATGTTGTTCCTCAATGTACCCCAAGTACTGAAGAGACCCAACATCTGAAAAGCATTTCAAATCAGTTGAAATACAAGGACTAACAACTGCTGAGGAATCCATCAAACGGTCTATTAGGACGGATGGAAAACAGTTGAATTACCAGTCTTCAGCTGTTACAAATCCTTTAGTACCTAGTACTGATAGGGGAAGTACTGAAGATCACACCTTCAGTAGTTCCACCTCACAGTAAAGATGTCCAAGATGAAGAATAAACCATGTGAAATTTGTGGTAAATTCAATCATCTATCTGATGAATGTTGGTACAAAAGGGTTTAAAGCTCCAAAGGGATGAGCTCATTAAACTAGAAATAAATAAAATGAAAACTGAGTTTGAGACCAAGTTTGTACCACAATCATCTCAACCTGATAAACCCAAGGCCTTACCCAAATCCACTAAGAAGGATACGGTTTATCAGAAGACAGCTGATATTGTTCCTCATGATAAACATAAGACTAAGTCTGTGAAGTCTAAGAAGGAGGAAATGGTGGGTCACAGGAACTCATCAAAACAAGCTCTGGAGTGTCAAATGAACTGAAAGCGAGCTTCAAATCAGACACAGCTTGTTATGATGGTTCAGCATCTGTTGGGGAGAGTTAACCAACTTGAAGCCCATGTGATCAAACCACTGGAGAGGAATCCAAGTCCAAATCCATTTCAGCACCATCTCCATCTTCATCAGCTGTTAATCATGAGAAACCAGCTATGGTTAAATCTGTTGATAAAGTCAGTCCCAAACAAAAAGGTTTGGGTCTCCAAAGCTAACTAGTTTCTTATGATTGTGCAGGGTTCTTCAGCATGCCAAAGAAGCATCTGGCATGTGGACAGTTGAGGATCCATGCACATGACTGGGAGCAGCTATCTTCTTCATGATTACTCTTAGGGAAAGAAGGGATTTGTCTCATTTGGAAATGATGCTAAAGGTACATCATTGGAAAGGGATTTGTGTCTAACGGAGATATTAGATTTGATGATGTCAACCATGTGGAGAATCTCAAATACAATCTGTTGAGTGTCAGTCAGATGTGTGACAAAGAACATGTTGCTCTTTTCACAAGCCAGAACTGTAGGATTCTGTCTTCCAAGGTTCTGACCTGATGACAAAGTACTGGATGATAATACTCTTGAAGGCTAACAGGATAGGAAGAGTATGCCTTGGATCTGTCAAAGAGAATGAGTTAAGAGGCCATCCATGCTTGTTCTCCAAGGCCTCTCTCCAAAAATCTAAACTGTGGCATAGAAGGCTAGGTCATGTTAATCTCAAAACATGAATTAGCTGATCCACAAGAGTTTAGTGAGAGGTCTTCCAATAAAGGAGTTCAATTGTGATGAAATCTGCACTGCATGCTTAAAAGGGAAACAACATAAAGTTTCATTCCTAACATAGAAGAATCCAAGTCTAATGCCTGCTTACAACTACTGCACATGGATTTTTGGTCCCGTGAAGGTAATGAGTATGGCAAAGAAGAAATATTGTCTGGTAATGTGGATGATTACTCTAGATATGTATGGACCTTCTTCTTGCATTCAAAGGATGAGGCTGCTCAGTCCATTATGAACTTTATGTTACATGTTGAGAAGCAGTATTCCCTACCAGTTAAGTGTGTGAGGAGTGACAATGGTACTGAATTCAGAAACCACACTCTGATGAGTTTTACTTGTCAAAGAGAATCAAGAGGCAGTATAGCATCCCAAGGACTCCAGAGCAAAATGGAGTAGTGGAGAGAAAGAACAGGACCCTCATTGAAGCTGCAAGGTCCATGTTGGCTGATTCTGGTCTGCCACTGATCTTTTGGGCTGAAGCTGTCAATAAGCCTGTTATGTACAGAATAGAGCCTTAGTAAATCAGAGGTTGATGAAAACTCCTTATGAAGTTTTACATCATTTAGCCCCCTTGATTTCATTCTTTAGAGCATTTGGGGTCCCTGTTACATTCTCAACACAAAGGATCAACTCCAAAAGTTTGATTCTAAGGTGGATGCAGGGTATTTTTGGGTATTCATCCACTTGCAAGGCTTATAGAGTATTCAACTGTCGGACAAAGATAGTTGAAGAAACCTTGCATGTGAAGTCAATGAATCCCCTAAGGATACAATTCCACAAAACCCTGTGGAGTTGTTTGATCTGGACATTCTGCAATATGTTCCTTATCAACCACCTGCTGTTGCATATCATATGAATCCATCATCTTCTGTAGCTAGTCATCCATCTGGTGTTACTGATGATGATGATGATGATGATGATATCAGTAATCACCTTTTCAAGTTTAGTGATCAACTGCCTGATTCAGCTAGACCTGACGTTCCTGTAGCTTCAGTAGCACGATCCACAACAAATACTGATGAGATTTCTACAACTTCAACTTCCTTTGAATTACCATCTACTGATTGGTTTCAAGGAAATGCTTCACCATCACCATCTGTTGCTGCTGAGCCTGCTACAAACACTTGCACAGATCTTATTGTGTACCAAGATCTGAAGAATCACCCTATGTCTCAAATCATTGGTGATATCAATGCTGGCGTTTCAACAAGAAGTCAATTGTCAAATTTTTGCTTCTATGCTCTCTTCATTAGTCAGCAAGAGCCCAAGAACTATCACATTGCTTTAAGGGATAATGGATGGGTTGAAGCCATGCAGCTTGAGCTTCTTCAGTTCAAGAAACAGCAAGTGTGGGAACTGGTTCCTCTACCTCCAGGTAAGTGTGCAATAGGCACTAAATGGGTGTTTAGGAACAAAACTGATGAAATGGGCTTATTGTTAAGAACAAGGCCAGACTGGTTGTACAGGGGTTTTCACAAGAGGAAGGTATGATTATAATGAAACCTTTGCCCCTGTAGCTAGACTGGAAGCAATTCGATTGTTTTTAGATTATGCTGCTTATCACAACCTTAAAGTTTTTCAAATGGATGTCAAAAGTACATTTTTGTATGGGAAAATTAAAGAAGAGGTTTATGTATGTCAACCACCAGGTTTTGAGGACAATAAACGTCCTAATTGGGTGTATAAACTTGATAAGGCTCTCTATGGGTTGAAACAAGCTCCTAGAGCCTGGTATGAGACATTATCAAACTTTCTTCTGGAAAATAATTTCACTAGAGGCTCCATAGATAAGACTTTATTCATTAAGAAAGCTGGGCAGCATAATCTACTTGTTCAAATTTATGTAGATGATATTATTTTTGCATCCTCTGATCCATAGTTGTATGATGCCTTTACAAAGTTGATGCAACAGAAGTTTGAAATGAGTGCCATGGGAGAATTACAGTTCTTTCTGGGTTTGCAAATCAAACAAAAGGCGATGGAATTTTCATTCATCAGTCCAAATACACAAAAGATCTTTTGGAAAAGTTTGATTTACAAAACTGTAGCCCTGTTCTACTCCCATGTGCAACACCACACAACTGGATACAGATCAGAAAGGTAAAGTGGTTGATGAAACACTTTACAGATGTATGATTGGGTCCTTGATGTACTTAACAGCCTAGACCAGATTATGTTTGCTACATGTGTTTGTGCTAGATTTCAGGCTGCACCTAAGGAGTCTCATTTGATTGCAGTCAAGAGGATCTTTAGATATCTACAGGCACTCCATCTCTAGGTTATGGTATTCTACTAGTCATTCTGGTAAATTAGTTTGTTTTTCTGACAGTGACTATGCAGGGTGTAAGTTGACAAGAAAGTCCACTTCTGGAGGATGCCAATTCTTAGGCAACTGCTTGATTTCTTAGCAGAGTAAGAAGCAGACCTCAATTGCTACATCAACTGCTGAAGCAGAGTACATTGCTGCTGCAAGCTGTACATCTCAGGTACTCTGGCTTAAAAACCAATTATTGGATTATGGCATAACAGAGACTAAGACCCCATTGTTAATGGACAGCTCTTCAGCTCTTTGTATTGTCAAGAATCCTGTCCAGCACTCTAGGACTAAACATATTGAAATCAGACACCATTTTATTAGAGATTGTTTTGAAAAAGGTCTGATTGATCCAAAATTTGTTCCTAGTGCTGATGAGCTTGCAGACATTTTCACTAAGCCCTTGGATAGCACAACTTTCCAAAACCTAGTGTTAAGGCTTGGTATGCTGCAGCTAGAATAAGTGACAACTCCTGATGATCTCAGCTCACAAGTACTGATGATCATTAGTTATTATTGTCATATATATAAGTACTGAAGTTATTTTCCCTCCGGAAGTTTTCTTTAAACTACTAGAGCTTAACTTCTCAGTACTCAAGTACTTTATTGATAAAACAATTGATGTAGTTACAACAGCTGATGTAGCTACAACTACTGTTTCAGAAATACAAATACGTACTGATGTCCTATGAAACATCTGAAAACAGATGAAAACGTCTGATGAGTACGTGTTAAGGACAGTATGAAACAGCTGAAAAGCAATGGATTGACGACAACTACTGATGAGCCTTTTTGTCTTCAGTAGTTTCCCAACTGCTGTTTCTTTCTAAACCTGAAGCAAAACCATGTCTTCAGTAGTTTCACAACTTTGATGACTAACACAAGTCTTTAGTTGTTTACAACAACTGATGGTAAAACCAAGTCTTCAGTAGTTTCCCAACTACTGATGACTAATACCAAGTCCTCATTGTTTCACCACCTGAAGTCAAAACTGTCTTAGTAGTTTTATAACTACTGATGACTAAATCTGAGACTTCAGTTTCAACGTCTGACGGTTAAAACCAAGTCTTCAGTTGTTTTATAACAACTGCTGATCACACCAATACGGTCAGTCATTCCAAACCTCTGAAAGTTAATACCACGTCATCAGTAGTTTCAACAACTGATGACTAACACCAAAACCTTCAGTTGTTTTCTAACCCTACCCTTTAAATACTTATCCCACCTTCAGAGTTTTTACTTTCTTCTCTTCTCAAACCTAACGTTCAAAAACTCTGTAACCTCTCTTCATCAATGGAGACCATGCAACTAAAACCACGACACAACTGTGTCGCACATCTCACAAAACGCCATACTGGACCAAGTTTCACAACGCCATTGATTTAATGGTTCAGTCACCATACAAAACGGCTTTTCTGTTAAATCCCACCATATATGCCGAATCTCTCAACCAATTCTGGACAAATCACTCTTGTCTCTGAGGAGAATGACACAGAGTCTCTTCAATCGTTTGTCCATCGTCAAAAAGTGGTCATTACTCCAGACACTCTTCGCCAAACCCTCAATCTGGATGATGCCACTTTCCCAACTGGTTATCCAAAGGGCACAATAGATCAATCATTTCCCCACCATGGATACCAGGGTAACCTGAGTGCATCTACCATATTGAAGAAAACATTTCCAGGATGCCGAACGTCTCATCTTTCACATGGTAAATGTCTGCCTTGCCCCCAAGACTTCATCATGGGATCAAATGTCCACAAGGTGGCAACAGGTAATGTACTCCATCCTTGAGCAAACAACCTTTAATTTTTCTGAAATACTATTTTAGAGCTCAAGGATATGGCCCAAAAACAACTTGCTAACCGTTGGATATTATATCCTCGGTTCATAATGGCCATAATTGAAAACCAGCTTCAAGCTGAGGGACTTGTTGGCCTGGGAGTCCCTGCTACGGCTGTATTGCCTGAAGTATACTCCGGCACAACTCTGACCAATCACTAAAAATGGTTGCCAAGCTGCACAAACCCACGCAGCTGGAACCCCCAGCCACCACCTCCAAATCCAAAGTCCCCACCAAACCCACTAAAAAGAGTCAAAAAAGGCTACTCAGGGAAATGAGTCCCCTGAGGATGCCCTTGCAACACAAACGCAGGCTACATCCACTGGTTATAACCCCCTAGTGGATACAAGGACTTCACCAGCCACAGCCGCTCAGGATTCCTCTCAAAAGGAGCCTGCAGCAACCAAAGAAGGGGTACCCACTAATCTGGGATCTTCCTCATTTGAGGAGATTGCCATTGAAGAGCACCATTCTCCCCAGGTGCATACTTCTTTTACCCCATCTCCCACTGCAACCGCCTCACAAAGTCCTACTCTCATTATTGCAATGTGCTGACTCAGCTGCATGCCTCCTCCTCCCCAACAAACACCAACAAAGGGGAAAACCACAGCAATTGAGGAAGAGGATCAACATGCTTCTGACAGCCCACAGCACAAGGGTTAAACTGTTCTATCTCCAGGTGTGGATATGGAGACCAGAACATCCGGTGAGGCTGCCACCTCTTCTGAATCAGCACATGATCAGACTGAAGCTGGTAACATAGCTAAGACCTCACCAGAGGCAACACTGATGAAGGACATCGTCTGAGGCTGGAAGTCCCCAGTTCCAAGAAAAAGGGGCACATGCTAAAACTGGTCTACACCTAGTGCATGTACATCCTGCTACAAGCAGGTGGTCAGGTGATTCAGCATTTGTTGATGATGACCTGGTTCTTTTATGATGTTCTGGCCCAGAACACAATTCTTGAGGAAGAAGTCAGTAGACTACAAAGACTACTTGACCAATTCTCTCAAACAGAAAGTCCATCTGCCACCAACATAAACCCACAGATGGCACCTTCACCTGAAGGTCTCCCACACACTCAGCCACTCAAAACTTCCGAGCCACCAGCTTCTATTTCTGGCACTGCTTCTCAGGGACAGAACCCCTCTGAGCAAACAGCTGCTATCTTTCAGCAATCCCTACCTCTCATCACCCCAATGATCACATACATTGTGATCAAAACCATGGATGAGAGGCTTCCCTCAATCATACAACCCCTGATGGAGGAGATTGTGAGCACAAGGCTTTCTGCTACTCAAACCCTTGCAACCAATGCAACCAAAAAGGGGGAGAGTCAGTCAGTGAAAGCAAAGAGGAAGAGCATAGAGGGGAAGAAAGAAAAGGAGACTGAGAAGGAAGAGGAGTTTGTGAAGGGAGCTGACATTGATCAAGTGGGTGAAAGTCACAAAGACTTTCATGTCACATATAATAAGAGAGAAGGTTGAAGGAAAAGAAAAAGAACTCGAACTCGATAAGATGATCAAAATGGCGATGCTACACACAGTAAATCAATGGACTCCATTATTGATCAACTGTATAGACAGGGGTTCGATACTGCACAGCTTGACTCAGAGATTAGGAGACTTGAAGTTGAAGAAATTAACTCAAGATGGGCAAGTTATGATGCATTAGAAAGAGAAAGACTAGAGATCATGATCAGATTCATTGCAAAGTACCTTGGGAGATCATTGATCGAGATTAAGTCATGGACCAGTGACAGTATCTTGGCAATAACCACCAAGATCTGTTCGTCTGAAGCATACACTAAGGGATTGGTGATTGAAGCACTAAATGAGGCAGGTGCTGGGAACAGAAAGGAACTAGCAAAACACTCAAAAGCCTCACTCACTACAAGAATGCTAGAACAACCTGCAAAACCTCCCACTTCAAAATCACCACT
Source organism: Flaveria trinervia (assembly GCA_025506515.1). Classification (NCBI taxonomy): domain Eukaryota; kingdom Viridiplantae; phylum Streptophyta; class Magnoliopsida; order Asterales; family Asteraceae; genus Flaveria; species Flaveria trinervia. The sequence goes on along the minus strand of CM046458.1, from coordinate 10,522,403 downwards.
ACCACAACCCACTAAACCAATTCCTTCACCCTCAAAACCAACAGCCGATGATGCACCCAAGAAGAAGAAGAGAAGGGTGTTGAGGCTAGAAGAAGAAAAAGAAGAGGATGATGAGGAAGAAGATAGGCTGCCTCTTTCTGCAGTCCTAACTTTGCCTAAAGCCAAACCTATGCCCATCACTCCCACCTCACAGATGGAAGCTGTGAGAGTAAGATAGAAGAAGAACAGCAAAAAGCTTCATGATGATGAGATGCTGAAAAGCATAGACAAAACTTATGCTGCTTCTTCATCAATAATCAGTATGAAAAGAAGCTCTGAGATTGTACACCCTTGCTAACACATTTCAATATCAAAAGGAAAAGGTGAGAATATGGCCTGATCCTAGGGTGGCTCACAGAATTGTGAAGAAAGACATTCCTTCGAGATACAAGGGCCAAGTAAAAAGGATCGTAGATGAAGAGATCACAGTGGTTCTTGTAGTATCACCCTGGGAAATTGTAGAAGATTTCAAGAAGGCCTATGAAACTAAACAGCCACCCCAAAAGATGTTAGAGAACAGAGTAATTAAAAAGGGGTTAGTCTACAAGAGGCTTGAGAACTTCAAACAAAATGAGCTCAGACTGTTACTTGAAGGTACTCACCCAGATGAGTTTGCATACAGACAGATTACAACAGTTGAGCTCAAAAATGGCAAACAGGCTAAGTACATTTCAGAGTTGTATGGGCGTGAAGGGCTGTTTGATGGTGGAGCTGAAAATCTTACCATGGAAGAACAAATTATGTTTCTCAGAGCATACACCAGAGAATCCTACAGGCTTATACATAGGAAGTAGATTTCATGGATAGGACCACAACCCTGTGTCCAGTTCCCCAAAGTCAGGGCTCTTATCCATACTATGCCAACCAAATTTCAGAAATCTATTCCCAGGCCAGTGCTTAATTGGGTCATCTTCTTAGCTGATCAAGAAGGAAAAAGACCAATCTTATCGCCAACAATAAGTGGGACCTCAATAAAGTTAAGGTTTTGGCTGCATTGGTTCAGGGGGAGTTTGTTGGACCAAAAGAACCAATGAGCCAGATCAGAAAAACCTTAAGTCCCACAGACATCACAACAACTGCTGAAGTCCACAACAGCTGAAGACAAAGTCTGAAGACACAAGTGCTGAAGACAAAGTCTGAAGACACAAGTGCTGAAGACAAAGTCTGAAGACAAGTGCTGAAGACAAAGTCTGAAGACACAAGTGCTGAAGACAAAGTCTGAAGACACAAGTGCTGAAGACAAGTCTGAAGACAAGTGCTGAAGACAAAGTCTGAAGACACAAGTGCTGAAGACAAAGTCTGAAGACACAAGTGCTGAAGATAAAGTCTGAAGACAAGTGTTGAAGACCAAGTATCAGTCATTGTCACAATAGTTGAAGAGGTCTTCTTCAGTTGTGTGACGGTTTTCTTTCAGTAGTTTTATGTTTTTTTCTTTTCAGTAGTTTTGTAAAACGACTGAAGAGCTTGTTCTTCAGTCGTTGTAGTTTCAGTAGTTTCGTATCAGTAGTTTTATGTTTTATACTTAGCACTCTGATATGTTCTCAGTAGTTGTGAACATTTCAGTTTTGTTAAGTTTTAGTTATTTTTGTAACAAATCTGCCAGATGTCACTATCCCGTGATATCAGCAGTGATTGCACTCTATATAAGAGGGTCAACCTAATTGTAATCGATGAATGATTGAGCAGAAACATTTGATATTATTGAAACATTCCTTTTCACAGAAATATATTCTCTCGTTACAACCATATTTTTCTTAATGCATACGAATATCAAATTCTTGCTATAATTTGTCTAATTCCTGTTCTTATTCCGCTGCGTTACACTCTAATCCATCAAATTTGAGATCACTGATCCTGTCACTTCTCTATAGCCTTGGACAAGAAGAACTGAACTTGATGATCCGTTGTGGATGCCTTTGAAAGATCCAAGACATAAAGGTCGTTATATCTTGAAGCTGGCATTAAGACTTGGTCCTCGGGGATCATGTAGTCCTTTTTCAGACATAGCATTTCTTGTTGTCGAATACTACTTTAAATCCTTTGTCACAGATTTGGAAGACAAAAAGCAAATTATTTTGAAGTTGTTGAACATAATTTACCTTGTCAAACTTTACTTTCTGATTCCCCACTTCCCCTTGAGCTGTGATATAACCTCCTTTGTTTCCAGCAAATGAAACATAACCTCCTTTTATTTGTTTGACATTTGACAGGAGTGCCCGGTTCCCAGTCATGTGCCTGGATGCTCCGCTATCTACAATCCAAGTGTTGTGTTTCAGCACTATAACGAACACCCTGCACATTCAATGGAAAACATTAGTTAAGGTTAGGGACCCAAGCCTTAACAGGCTTGGGTGTCCCAGAGGCATCACACATCAAAAATTCCACCCATTGTCCATTAGAGGGTGAGGGAAGATCATTCGTCTTCTTGTTCTCATTACCAGACATTGAACTAGACTTTCCTTTCCATAAGCCAGTTTTGTGTAAGGCCTGTTTGTGATAAACAAATTTGGCTAATGGTTTGAACTTTATGTTCACTAACTCATCTTGGTGGGGTTATAAAACTCCTTTTAGAAGAACTGGGTTTAGGATCATGAAGTTCAACTTTCTTCCTAGGTGTCTAATAGTAAGGACAGTTAGACGCGATGTGTCCATACTTTCCACAGTTGTAGCAAGATCTACTTTCGACATGTTGGTATGGATGTTTCGGTGGAGAAGTATGTGACACTCGTGTGACTTTGACTTGGTTGAGTTTTGACACTTCTTGTTTAGATGTTTTATCTTGTTTAACAAAATTAATTGTTTGAACCTTTTTAACATCTTTACCCTTTTGTTTATCTGGACTTAGACATGTGCACGTGTTTGGTTAACTTGTTTGGTCTTTTTAGGTTCAGAATTAGACGTATTTGAACCAGAATTTACCTTAACCTTCTCAATTTGTTCATCTAATTAACAATAGGCATTTTACCTTTTGACTTTAAAGTGGTCTCCTTTTGTTTAGTTACAGATTCAATTGGTTTACTTGTGGAATCTGGATCACCTACAAGAGGAGTGGACACCACATGATCCTTGATTGGGTTATTATTAATTGGTTTGCTTTCAGCATTCAACAATGTCTCATGTGGTGTTGGAACCACTTTGTAACCCAACCCCTCCCTGTTGTTTCGTTCTCTCACTAAGTGTTGGACCATGTGAGAAGAACTAGTCCAATTGTGCAGTTTTTGTTTTAATGAATTTACTTCGACTTTCAAAACTGCTTCTTGTTTCTTAGCTTCTTCTAGGGAGTTTAGATAGAACTTAATGTCATTAGCTTGGTTAAAAGCCACAACTTCAGTTTCCCTAAGTTGTTTATGTAACAGTTCTATTTTCTATTTGTAATTATGCTCATTTAATTTTAAAATACGATTTGCTTCAGTGCACAGTTGCAAGTCCTTTACTAGGCTATCATTGTGATCTAATAACCTAGCAAATTTCAAATCTATGCTTTCCCTAGATTTATACAATCAGAATAAACATGATTATTGAAAAGTTGGTTAGTGGAACTTACCTGAGAAGGTTCTGTTGAATCAGCCATCATAGCAGAGTTTGACTTTTCTGGTGCAGGTGATTCTGACCATGTTGAACTTTGGCCTTCATCTTTCAGGTGATTTACCACATTTTCAGTTTCTTCATGATTTGACATCACGAGTTCCACTGCTATATCTCCTTCGCTTGCAGAATCTTCATCCAAATCCTCAACGCATGCAATGTTGGATTCTCCCGGAGAAACAAACCGAAAGCTCCAATCTTGCCCTTCGTCATCGTTAGCCGTCAAGGCTTTATAATCTTTGATTGATGAGGCAGGACTACTTGTGGGTTTATCTTGATGATTGAAGGAAGAGAACAGATTACCATTTCCTGTCTTCTTGGGCTTCACAAACTCACGCTTGAAATGCCCCTTCTCTCCACAGTTAAAACAGGTCACTTTGGTTTTGTCAAAACCAAAGGTTGTATCCTTTGTGGAAATCAAGTTATGTCCGGTCTTTTTAACAAACTTCTTAGCCCTCTGGACATCACTTGCCAATGCCCACATGATATCCATTCTTTCCAGCTCAGTCTCATCTACTTGTTCGTAGTCTTCATCTACCATATGTCAGTTTCCAATCTTCCCCGCAACTAGACCGTCATAAGAATAAACGACAGCTGCTAGGAGATCCATATGCTCCTTTTCTACCTCTACAGTCACATTACCGAGATTATCGGTCTTCAATCTGGTAGCATTGGCTTCAGGTGCTATGTATTGGGTACACGATGACCCTGACGTGTCAAATCCTAAAGTAGTAGCTTGAGACGGAGAGGCTGAACTTGACACAAACGCCGTTTGGAGTGGTGCTCCAGACGTTTTTGCTTGAGGAGTGGAGTTGTACAGTGACGGGTTCTGATCATATGACGCCTTTTGAGGCCTGTACTTCATCCTCAACTCTTCCTCTCTCAGCTTCATAATGAAATTGTTGATATCCAACTTCACTAGCATATCATTCTGCCTGAGGTTTGACACAAAAGAAACCCACTTTTCTGGAAGTCCATCTGCGAAATTCGATACCTTGTCTTCCATGGACGTAACAACTCCATGAGTGTGCAGCTCACACATCAAGTGGTAGAAACGGTCGATAACGTCATCCAAGCTCTCCTTTCCCATCGAGGAGAAGTTATCAAACTCCTTTTTCAACGATTTAGCCTTTAGAGCTTTTAATGATGCATTCCCTTCATACCGTTTTTCCAGAGCATCCCATAACTTCTTTGCTTGCTTGTTCTCAGAGAACTGATGGAATATATCCTTAGGAATGGACTGAGTTAGCAGAGCGTACACCTTCTTCTCTGCATTGTACTTTACCTTTTCTCCATCAGTCATGCCTCCTAAGGTAAGTTTAACTCCATCTGCACCGACCGGCATGCTATACCCTATCTCTATTAATTCCCACAGATTTGGGTCTACACCATTTAGGTAGATCTCAAACCTTTGCTTCCATTGTGGGTAATCATCTAACGTTATCAGCTTAGGAGGCTTACTATGATTTCCCACTTCATTTTCCAAAAGCAATAAATTATGGATCCGTGAATCTCTACCTGTAGTGAATGCTAAATACTAATCTTCTATTGCTATTTACTTTAGATTTTAGAACAAAACTGTTGTACTTGTGCGAATGAAAGAGTGCGATTGGGCTATTCGTGTGATTGAACAATGCAGATGGTTCAATCGTGCGATTGAACAAATGCGAATGGCTCAATCATGCGATTGGATAGGTACGGACGAACAATGCGAATAGGGTGTTCGGTTGTACGGATGGATGAACTACTGAGTGCAATCGTACGTATGGGGTGCGTGTGAGTCCAGTCGTGTGATTGAGTCAATCGTGTGACTGAAGCTGCTAGTTTTTGAAAATTCGAGGTTTATAGGTACTTTGACGAAAAAACACGAATTTTTCACTAACCCTAATTGCTGTATGCCGGAAAAACGTTAACTTTTTGACCTGGAGACGTCGAAAACACTGTTTGACACAAAAAGATTACATTTTTTAATGAAAAACGTGATTTTTATATCAAAATCGATTGAATCTCACGCAAATCAAGAGCCTAAGCTCTGATACCAATTGTGAAGTCGCTGGATCGGTAGACATCCGAGTGTGTTCTTGATGGAAGGAAACAAAACCAAAAACCAAGAGCCAAAAAATAACACGAAGTATAATAAAATGGTTTCATTGCTAAAACTAATGATTACAAGCTCGTTACAACATAAGAATCATGACTCTTGGCAAGGAGAGATCGAGCATGATCTCCCTCTCATCCGGTAGCACCTAGGCCCCGGGCACACTCCTTAACTTTTTCTACACAATCAAACTGGTATTTATAGGCCTTAGCCCATATCAGATGTGACTGGCCCATTCGTACGACTGGGCCATGCGTATGGTTCAATCGTACGACTGGACCATACTTATGGTTCAGTCTTACGAATGGCCCAATCGCATCTCTCAGTCGCACGACTAGTCCATTAGCATGGCTCAGTCATACGACTGAGTCTCATTCGCATATGCCCCTACGAATGACCCAGATTCATGTGTTTACAACATATCAAGTGTATTACATTAATCCTAGACTATTTGACAAGCGACGGACACACTATATATGACAATATATGCTCCAACATTCAAGGCAATGACCACTGCACCTAATTCTAAATCATGAGTATGTAATTCTTTTCGTGCATCTTTAGTTGTCATGAGGTATAGGCTATTACTTTGTCATGTTGCATTAGGACATAACCAAGTCCTTGGATAGAAGCATCAAAGTAAACCATAAAAGCATCACTTCCTTCTGGTAATGCTAATATTGATGCGCTACGAAGTTTTGGTTTCAACAACTTAAAAGCAGCTTCTTGACTCTTACCGTATTTGTAGGTTGCTCCTTTATAGGTCAAGGTGGTGAAAGGTTGAGCGATCTTAGAAAATCCCTCAATGAATGTCAATAGTATCCTGCCAGGCCAAGAAATTGCCTTATCTCACTAGCGTCTTAGGAACTAACCAATTCTTTATAGCCTCAATCTTTGCAGGATCCACATGTATTCCTTTCTCTTTAACAATGTGACCCAAGAATTGATCTTCACAAATCCAAAAATTACATTTAGAAAACTTTGCCTACAACTGTGCCTTTCTAAGTAATTCCAAGATTAAACGTAGGTTCTCCTCGTGTTCCTCCTTGGTCTTAGAACATATCAAGATGTCATTGATAAACATGATAAAAAAACTAATCAACATAAGGTTTGCACACACTATTATTGTTGGTGCATTAGAGCATTCATAGCCCATTCCCTATATTTCTGTGAGTATGTTTTCTATATTATGTGGTATGGCTATAAGTGGTAGTGAGTGAAGGATATGCTAAATTTATTGTTCAATTTGTATTTTAGGGAATCACTGTTCAAAACCATATAATTGTTTTAATATATTTTAAGTGACTATGAGTGAAGGAGAGAGAAAATGTAATAATAAAGTTAAAAAAGAAAAGAAAAAAAGTAGTGATTTTTATTGTAATTATATGGATAAGATAGGGAATAGGTTGTGAATGCTCTTATTCAACTTACATAGCATGACCTAGAATTCATAATGACCGTAATGAGTACGGAATGTGGTCTTCGAGATGTCTTCCTCTTGAACTCTTAGTTGATGAAAGCTTGATCCCTAAAGTTGATTAAATGAATCATCTATGCGAGGCAAAGGTTATCGATTCTTGATTGTAACTTTGTTCAACTCTCTGTAGTCGATACACATTCGGAATATGCCATCTTTCTTCTTAACAAAGAGAACAGGTTCTCCCCACGGTGATAAGCTAGGTTGAATAAACCATTTATCCAACAAATCTTGAAGTTGTGCAGATAGTTCTTGCAGTTTGTTCATTGCTAACTGGTAATGTGCTCCCGTATTTAGAGCTTCTCCAGGAGTCAATCGGTCGCAAACTTAACTTGACGATGAGGTGGCAGTCCAGGCTGATCCTCTGGAAATATCTCTGGAAAGTCACGAACCACCAGAATATCCTCTATCTTCTTATCCTCTTCTTGCTTGTTAGTGACAAGGGCTAATATGGTTAAGTGAGCCTTGTGTAGCCACTTCTGCGCCTTCATAAATGATATGATGTCTATCACAACACCACTCTTCTCGTACTTAACTGAGAGAATTTTCCCGTCCATGAGAGGAATACGAATGACCTTCTCATGACAAATTACTTTTTCCTGTTTCTTGGAATAGCCAATCCATGCCTATGACCATATTGAAACTTCCAAGTTTAACAAGCATAAGATCTATATCGAAGGTATGACAAGCAAGTTTTATCTTGCAACTCTTAAGGATGTGTGTAACGGAGATATGGTTACCATCAACTAATTCTACGGCATACTTAGATTCCAACGCAGAAGGCATATTCACTTAAGAGACTACAAAACTTAGTAGAGATAAAGCTCCTTCCGCTCTAGTGTCAAATAGTACAGAAGCAAACCGACCATTAATAGAAAATTTACCAGTAACAATAGTATGCTCATTTAGAGCCTTACCGGAACCCATGACAAACGCTCTCCCTTTAACTCCTCCATTGTTACCACCATTGTTATCACCGTTGCCACTATTTTTGTTATTGTAGATACATGATGTTCCTAGTTTATGTGCTCAGATGTAAAAGTCTTTCATTTCTTACACATGTGTAATGTAATGACTTAATGAAATATAATATGTGTGTGATGTTTATTTATGTTTAATTATTTCATATTATTATTGTGTTGAGTATAATTCATATGTATGAACTTCATATATAGGTTTGAGGTTGTTGTACATAGTTCTTAGTCAATAATGATTAAGAAATATGTTCAACCTAGTCGGGTGAATATTCATGCTAATGGACCATACTTATGGACCCTACACATGAATATATCATGCTTATGGACCAGTTGCACGATTGAACCAGGAGACTGGATCAGTCGTATGATTGAGACATAAGATTGACCCAATCGCACGACTGAACCTTCAGTCGTGCGTATGACTCAATCGCATGATTCAGTCGCACGACTAAACCATGCTAATGGTTTAGTCGTACGAATGGAAACTGCAAACCTATAAATACCACTTAATTCATGGAAAACATAACACTTTGATAGCACTTTGAGAGATTTCGTATATTCACAAACCCTAGACGTCCAGAACGTCCTGAACAGCCAATCCAACTTCAAGATTCGATCTCGATCGATCCCTACTCATTCTTAACGTTTAGTTTATCGTTAGATCGATTGGGTTATCGTTCTCACTGATTGGATCGCCAATCAAATAGGATTCCACACTATTTGATCTGGTTTCATGCATAATCTATTAGTATTCCGTACGTACACGGTCTTGATAGTTATTGCCACCATTCCCGGTGTCGTTTCCATTTTTCCTTAGCTGGGGGCAGTTCCTCTTATAATGTCCCTCTTTTCCACACTTCAAGGTATAACAACTATGTTACACTATACATAACTTATAATAATAATGCATTTATAAACAAGCATACTATCTCCCATAAAAGAGAGTGTATAAAAATGGGGGCATGAACTCACCTGATGCACAAATAAACAATGATAAAACCTAATGACGGATTGGAAGACAATCTTTTAAAGGTTACCTAGAACATGCAAGTACATAAGTACGTGTACACCAAAGCTTAACAAACCTAGGTGCTCAATAAACATGTTTACCCAAGGTTTTGAAAACAAGACTCATTTGACCCGTTGGTGATATGTTAATTGAAATCTTGTTTAATCATACATAGCAACTCATCATACATAGTTATCATACAAGTTAGTCACGTATGTCACATCATCAACCTCTTGTTCTACCAAGATCATCATACCATCTTAGCTTATCATACAACCCCCATGTGAATCTTAAGTAATCAACATTCTCAACATAATAATAATTATATCATAACTAGTAAATCATACATAGAGTCTAATTATGCACTACATGCCATGTGAAGCCACTCACGACTTCACACCCTGAACCCTACCAATCCTACTAAGTAGGGGCCTCAGATTCGCATGTGTGTATTACAATCATAATCATATTATTCACAATATTCATGCCAAGAAACATACACAACAATGATCTATTACAATCCCAAACATGATTCCATAATCATTTCACATAATCCATCATGTATAGTCAACAAGAACCTAAATTTCCTATATTATTAATCAAGCATTCATATAACTCAATTAACACATTCTATCACATTAGACATCATCAACGAGAACTCTAACATGATCCTAACATCATGAATATGCCCAAATCACCATATCAAAATATCTACATAAATAAAGTTTCCCTTTCGGGAAAGTAATATCCAAAATCCATCTAACACCCAATTCATTCATAAATTCACCAACATCATACCTAATCAAGTCTATAACTATCATCTAGACATAACCAACATCATCAAATCATCATAATTCACAAACCTCAAATCCAAAAGTTTCTACTTATAGCAAGGTATGAACGATCACTAAATTTCATCATTTTCTTGCACAATCCACACGAAATAACATCAAAGAAATACAACTAACATCATACAATCATCGAATAATGAATTCCAACAATAAAACGTTTCCACTTTAGGCAATGTATGACCTACATGATCAAATGATGGGATTATTGCATAATCATCAAAACCAAATATTCATAGAACCTAACTAACAACATGTCATCATCAAACAATCCTCAATTTCCACTTTTCATACATAATTTCGAATTAGGGTTCATCAGCAACAAAAATCATGAAAAACTTGTTAAAATCTTACCTTTAAACGTGTAGAAATCAAGAATTGGACTTGCTAACACCTTGCAATCATTTCAGGCTAGTCAAAATCGATGGATGATTGTCGCCTTTTATAAAAAAATGCAAGGAATGGGTGCTTGGCGGTCTTCGGCCGATTGAGGGGGTGTGAGGAGGGTTAGGGTTTTGATTTTGGTAATATTTAGTTGAAATGATAATCACAAGTTAAACCCCTTTTGTTTAAATTTTATAAAAGTTAAACTTTTAACACTTTATAAATAGTTTTTAACTATAAAATACAAGTATTATTAATCGACAATAATAATTATAAACATTTTCAACTAATGACAAACTCATTAAAATATATATATATTACACGTAGTCGTGTTATCAAGTAAAATTCACAAATAATATTTAAAATTCATAAATTCATGAATTACAAAACTATAAACTAATAATCAACATTACTAGTTAAATTATTATCTGTTTATCATTAATAATTGTTATTAAGTCACCAACGTTCAACAACAACTAGTGCGTGCTCACGACACGTGTATGCAAGACCTAACAGAACTAATGGAGTTTGGTAACGGAAAATTACCGGAGGTCACATTATCCACATGTTGAAAGAATTTTCATCCCAAAAATTTTTTTCCATGGTTGTGCTACATCACTAGTTTCTGCATTGGCATAACGAAATCAAATGAGTTGTCACATCATCTCTATGTTGAAGGAAATTTCATCTCTAATTTTAATCATTACCTTCCCCGGTTGTCTTTGTCGTTTTGAAAAAATGAGGATACTTAAGTTTCATCTGATCCTCACATTGCCACGTGAATTCCAGTCCAGGTCATGAGTTCCAATGAACTTTGACAATGGGCATCTTGCTTTGCTTAAGAGTCTTAACTTCACAATCCATTACTTCAACTGGCTCTTCAACAAAACGTAACTACTCATCTACTTGCACTTCCTCGAGTGGTACAACCAAATTCTCATCAGATAAACACTATTTCAGATTGGAGATGTGAAATAAATCATGAACTCCACTCAGTGAGTCAAGCAGGTCTAGTCGATACGCTAGTGGACCTATTCTTTCTAAAATCTCAAGTGGTCCAATTTATCTCGGATTAAGCTTGCCTCTTTTGCCAAACCAAGTCATACCTTTCCATGGTGAGACTTTCAGCAAAACTTTGTCACTGACCTACAACTCCAAAGGTTACCGTCGCTTGTCTGCATAACTCTTTTGTCAGCCTCGCTCTGGAGCCATTTAGTTTCGTATCTGTATGATCTTCTTGGTTGTCTCATGCATTAATTCGAGACTAATTAGTTGACTATCGCCAACTTCCTTCCAACAAACTGGTGATCTACACTATCGCCCATACAACTCCTCAAATGGTGCTAGTATGATTATTGTTGTTGTATGAAAACTCCACCAACGGTAGATGAACTTCCCAAAAATATTCCCGAAATCAACAAGCACGTAACATGTCCTCCAAGATTGAATAATATGCTCGCTTTGCGCATCGGTCAGCGGATGATAGGAAGTGCTCATATCCAAATGCATACCTAGAGATTTCTGTAATGACTGTCATAAATGAGATGTAAAAAGAGCATCACAATCAGAAATAATCGAGATCACCACGGTAGGTCTCGAAACTACCTCCTTCAAGTAAATTCGGGTTAACTTTTCCATTTTATTAGTTTCCTTGATCACCAAAAAGTGAGCTGACTTAGTTAGTCAATCCACGATCACCCATATCGTGTAACAACCACTAGGAGTCCTGGGGAACTTAGTCCTAAAATTGTGTGTTCCTTATATGAATGGAAACAATGAACATGGATCTTAGGATTCATATTGATAATAACAAAACTTGATGATTCGATGCTAAAATAATAATAATGATGAACACAAAAAGAGTTTAATGATTGATGTTTATTGATTTAATAATGAAATCATCATCCATGAAGAATGATGATATGATGCTATTGGGGATGGAACTAATTCCCACACTTGGTGGAGAATTATTCACCCTTTACAATGATGATATATGTTAATATTTATACGGATTTAGCATTTACAATAATTACAAAATAAACCCTAGACTAATATTTTATTGCTTTGGTTCTTCAAGTCTTCAACTTTAATAATATTGGAAATCTTCAATTTTTTCAAAGGTAAAATACCCAACAGAAATCCATAGAAATATGTTTCCACTTCCATAAAGGAATCTCAGGTTATTACAGTAACCTAAATGGCTTCTGATATTCCACTTCAACCTTAGAACAGGTCAAACACTTGCTCACGTTTGTATCTATATCTACCTTTATATTGGGCCACCAATAGTGCGCCCTCTGATCATGATGCATTTTGTTACTACCAGGTTATAGACAATACTTAGACTTATGTGCTTCACTCATAACCAAGTCTCTCATATTTTCATACAAAGGCACCCAAAGTAGTACCGAATTCCATCTGATTTCACTTCCAACTGTTTGTCCATCCCACTTAAGGATTCAGATCTGACGTCTTCCGCATTCAAAGCTTCTGTCTGAGCTTCTTTTATTTGTTCAGGTAAGTGAGTGCTAATCATAATCTACAAAGCTCGCACTCGTCCGGGCTTAGCGGTCTCCTTTCTACTCAAGGCATTGGCGACTACATTCACCTTTCCTGGGTGATATTTGATAGCACAATCATAGTCATTGAGCAATTCCACCCAACGTCGCTACCTCATGTTCAGCTCTTTTTGCTCAAAGATATGCTGAAGACTCGTATGAGTGATGTAAATAGTGCATTTGGTACCGTATAAGTAACGTCTCAAGATCTTCAAAGTGAAAACCACTGCTCCTAGTTCCAAGTCATGAGTAGTGTAATTCTTCTTATGCACCTTCAGTTGTCATGAGGCATAGGCTATTACTTTGTCACATTGCATTTGGACATAAACAAGTCCTTGGATAGAAGCATCATAGTAATCCACAAAATCATCACTTCCTTTTGGTAATGCTAATATCAGTGCGCTACAAAGTTTCTGTTTCAACAATTGGAAAGCGGCATCATGACTCGCACCCCATTTATAGGTTGTTCCTTTATGGGTTACAGCTATGAGAGGTTGAGCAATCTTATAAAATCCCTCAATGAAGTGTCGGTAGTCTCCTACCACGCCAAGAAATTGTCTTATCTCAGTACGAATCTTGGGTACCGACCATTTCTTTATTGCCCCAATCTATGCAGGGTCCACACGTATTCCTTCTTGTTAATAATTTGACCCAAGATTTGTACTTCCCGAATCCAGAAATCACACTTAGAAAACTTGGCATACAACTGTTCCTTTCTAAGTAATTCTAAGATTAAACATAGGTGTTCCTCGTGTTCCTCCTTGTCGTGGAATACATCAATATGTCATTGATAAACATGATAAAAACTGATCGAGGTAGGGTTTCCACACACGATTCATGAGATCCATGAATACTGTTGGTGCATTAGTCAACCCAATTGGGATAACCAAAATTCATAATGACCATAACGAGTACGGAATGCGGTCTTCGAGATGTCTTCCTCTCAAACTCTCAGTTGATGATAACTGGACCTTAGATCACTCTTTGAATAATTGCTTATCCCTGAAGCTGATCAAACAAGTCATTGATACGAGGCAAAGGGTATCGATTCTTGACTATGAATTTGTTCAACCCTTTGTAGTCGACACACATTCGGAATGTGCCATCCTTCTTCCAAACAAAAAGAATAGGTGCTCCCACGATGATGAGCTCGGTTGAATAAACCCTTTATCCAACAGCTTTTGAAGTTGTGTAGATTGATCCTGTAGTTCGTTTGGTGATAACCGCTAAGGTGCTCTCATAACTGGAGCTACTCTCGGAGTCAAATCGATCTGAAACTCAACCTAACAATGAGGTGGTAATCCAGGCAGGTCCTCTAGAAACATCTCTGGAGCTCCTCTTGTTGCTTGTCAGTGACAAGAGCTAATATGGTTAAGTGACCCTTGTGTAGCCACTTTTACACCTTCATAAATGATATGATACGTATCACAGCACCACTTATCTCGCCCTTAACTGAAAATTTTCTACGTCCATGAGAGGAATGCAAATGACCTTCTCGTGACAAATTACCTCTGTCCACTTCTCATACAGCCAATCCATGCTTACAACTACATCAAAACTTCCAAGTGTAATAGGCATAAGATCGATATCAAAGGTATGACCAGCAAGTTCTATCATGCAACCCTTAAGGATATGTGTGACGGAAATTTGCTTACTATCAGCTAATTCTATGGCATACTTAGATTCCAACGTAAAAGGCATATCACTTAAAAGACTACAAAACTTAGTACAGACAAAACTCCTATCGGCTCCAGTGTCAATTGTACATAAGCAAAGTGACGATTAATAGGAAAGTTATGGTAATAGTAGTAAGGTCATTTAGAGCCTCACTTGAACCAATGACAAAGGCTCTCCCTTTAGTTCCACCATTGTTGCCGCCATTATTGTCACCATTGCCACCATTATTGTTATTGCCACTATTCCTTGTGCCATTTCCATTTCTCTTCAATTGAGGGAAATTCCTCTTGTAATGTCATTCCTTTCCACACTTGAAGCAACCTTTAGGTGTTTCCTAGGGCTGTTGGGGCTTCTTCATCAACTCCCCAAGGAAATCCTTTGTCGCGTGTCCAACCTTCCCACAATGCTGGCATCGAAACCTGTCACACCTACCAGTGTAGTAGTAATTGCATCAGCCGCACTTGGGGTTTTCTCCCAAGTATCCACTCGGTCCTTGAGATGATGAAGATGATTGATTAAAGTTGCGATTATTGACAAACCTTCTCTTGTGTTGTTATGGCATATTTTTTGGGGTTGGCTACTACATGATGAGCCCTTGTTGCTAGTGTTATCCCACTTGCATTTGTTGTCGAGCATGCTTGCCACAATACCCTGTTTAGGTAATTTTCCTTGCTCCATAGCTTGATTAGTGAGCTTGTGAGCTAGTCAGATAACCTTTTGTATAGTAGTAAGATTTGCAGCAGTCACCATGCTTTGTACCTCAGGCACCAAGACACGTAGATTGAGCTCAATGCATCTACTCAGCAGGTCGACCATACCAGGGTAGAGTGTTTCCAACTCATGTGACCTCATGGTGTAAGCCTCAATGTCAAACCCTTCCATCTTTAACTGCCAGAATTTGGTTTCTAACTTCTGAACTTCATTGCAAGAATATTATTCCTTCGTTGTCATCATTTTAAATTCTTCCCACAGTAACGCATTTGCCATCTCCTAGCCAAGCATTTGCTCTTACGCATTCCACCATATAAGTGTCGCGCCCTCAAGCGTCCCCGTTACATTTTGCGAAGACCGATTCATTCTACTCAAACCACCTTACAATCCATACAACTCTTTCAGCTCCACTGTAGGTGTGGGTCTTACAGTCCATGAACGCCTTGTATGTGCATCTAGGTGGTCATGTATTCAACGTTTCTGTGTCGTTACTCAAACCAAAAGGACTAACCATCTAATGGAATATTTACGTTGATGATGACCAGGGTCATCATTTAACTCCAAAACTGGGTAACTTGAGCGTTTACTACTGTTGGTTAATCAAGGTGGGTAATTCGGCCGAAGTCATGTTTACAGCATTGGCGCCACGGTCCACCGCCACATCCATTTCCTCTACCATGATCGTCCATATTTCATTTTAAATTCACAAATACAATAATGAGTAACATCCAGCATATTCATCTCATTGAAGTATGATGAATAATAAGAAATAATGAATTGTCACAACCATAACGTTTATAACCAAAATAATAACTTATCATAAATGAATTGTGAGTACTCACAAAATATCCAATCAATGTCAAAATTTCAAGTTTTCAGTTGGGTGGGAATCAACCCTTCCCATATAGGTTTAAAAGAAAAACACTATATAGTCTAAGGGGTTGTTTGGCAACTTTTAAATGATTAAGTGTTGAACCAATAAGAGGTCTGAACCATTAAGTGTTGAACCATTAAGAGGTCTGAACCATTAAGAGCTAATATATTGTTTAACTATTCAAATGCAAATGTCTAACCAATTCTGATAAGAGGTCTTAACCATTCAGTATTAGACATTTTAACCCTTCAGCACTAGTATAATGCTTAGCCATTCAGAGGCAAATGTCTGAACTATTCAGACATTTGCTCTTGAAACAAACAGTCTGAACCATTAAGTGCTGAACCATTCAGACATCTGAACCATCAAGAGATTGATTAAGAAGCTGCCAAACAACCCCTAAGTCATATGAATGTGAAGATCAATCCAATATATCAGACCCATCACTATCTCCTTCTTCCGGGGCTTCTTCTGGCTCTTACTTAGGGTCCTCTTCAGGTTCTTTCTCGAGGTCCTCTTCAGGTTCTTCCTCAGGTTCTACAGAATTATGCATCGCGGCAAACTAAGCCTCCAGGTCACCAAGTCTCACCCGATGATTGTGGATTGTTTCATCCCTAGTATCTGAACTATTGAATCACGGCTTTGCTATTATAGAAAGGACATGGGTGCAAGATCCGCATAAATGGTGGATTACTTGAGCCACACTATTAGCTAAGAAGGTTGATGGTTATAGCACTGGGTTTGCAGCTCTTTCATTTCTTCAACCATCGCCTTAGTTTCATGTAACTCATGTTGTAGAGTGTCAACCATCTAATACAACTCTTTAGTGCATCGTTTCTTGGTGTCTAAAGCAGCAACCAAAGCCGCAATCACCTGTTCATTAAGATGTGATATCGAAGGAAGAGTAGGTGTCGATTTCACAAAAGTAGACCTAGTCCTTGGTCTAGTAGTCAAAGGTTCAAGAACATGCTCCCTATGAAGCATATGGTAAATGTAGTTAGGGTACTAACTCCAATCCCGTGGAGGATCGCATACAAGTATCACAAATGATTGATTCTAGTTTATCTCTTCGGGAGGGTAAGGAAGTCAGGGCCACTCAGGTGCTCTATCGAGTACATGAGGAGGAGGGGGTTTATAACGTGTAGGCCTTTTACCTAAAACCCATGAAGATGATACCAGGTTGTAGTACACATGATATGTATGCCAATGAGTATATAGTAAGAGAATAAGCAACAATGTACTAACTAACTGTGTGTGGTTATAGACTAGTGTGTATGCAACCTAGTTCCCTATAACCAATGGCTCTGATACCAATCTGTCACACCCTCAAATTCCACGTGCGGAGTTTTACCGTGAGGCAAGTGAACAAACGAGGATCATAGTCACTAGTTACAAAGAATGACACTATATGCAACATTTAAAATAAAATCAACCAGAGTTTAAAACTTTAAAATAATGCGGAAGCATTTTGTAAGTAAGACAAACCCAAAGTATGTAAAGTGTAACGTTAGAAAAACACACACTAACCCAATATTTTAAAACTCATAAATAAAAAACCAAATGTCAAGAAACAATGTGTAGCGTTGAAACACATGCTGGACTTGTGATGTGGTCCTACTGGAAACCATAACTAACAACCTGAGAATAGCAAGCTAAAAGAGTCAACACAATTTTTGGTGAGATAAAGAGTTTGCGTTTAACATAATTACTAATAGTTTTAAAACATAAGAAGTGCATTGAAATAAATAGCTAGTCTATATTCACAAGTAATTACCATAGTGATTTCACGATCAAAGCTGACTGTGTTTCATTTGTTGCCTCCCGTCACGACTTACTAGGTCGTGACAATGTGTTTGATCTCGAGTCGAACAGGTGGGGCTCGTCAAACCCAATAGTACTACCCAAGATTTCCTGCTAATTACCATTATTAACGATTCAAAAGTGTGAGGACTTCTAAGGTATAACATACTATGTTACACTATACACAACTTATAATAATAATGCGTTTATAAACAAACATGTTATCTCCCCCAAAAGAGAGTGTATAAAAAGTGGGGCATGAACTCACCTGATTCGCAAACGAACAATGATAAAAGCTAATGATGGATGGAAAGACAACCCTTCAAAGGTTACCTAGAACACATATGTACATAAGTATGTGTACACAAAAGCTTAACAACCCTAGGTACTCAATAAACATGTTGACCCAAGGTTTTGGAAAACAAGACTCTATTGACCTAGTTGACCCGTTTGACCTGTTGGTGACATGTTAATTGAAATCTCATCCAATAAAGTATAGCAACTCATCATACATAGTTATCATACAAGTTAGTCACGTATGTCATATCATCAACCTCTTGTTCTACCAAGATCATCATACCATCTTATCTTATCATGCAACCCATGCAAATCTCAAGTAATCAATATGCTCAACATAATTATAATTACATCATAACTAGTAAATCATACATGGAGTCTAATTATGCACTACATGCCATGTGAAGCCACTCACAACTTCACACCCTAAACCATGCCAATCCTACTAAGTAGGGGCCTTAGATTCGTAAGTATGTATGACAATCATAATCACATTATTCACAAGATTCATGCCAATCAACATATAAAATAATGATCTATTACAATCCCAAACATGAATCCATAATCACTTAACATAATGCATCATCATGTATAGTCTACAAGAACCTAAATTTCCTAAATGATCAATCAAGAATCTATACAATTCAATTAACATATTTTACCATATTAGACATCATAAATGAGCATTCTAATATGATCCTAACATCATGAGCATGCCCAAATCGCCATATCAAAAGATCTACATAAATAAAGTTTCCCTTTATGGAAGGTAATATCCAGAATCCATCTAACACACAATTCATTCATGAATTCACCAACATCATATCTAATCAAGTCCATAACTATCTTCTAGACATGACCAACACCATCAAATCATCATAATTCACAAACCTCATATCCAAAAGTTTCTACTTATAGCAAGGTATCAACGATCACTAAATTTCATGATTTTCTTGCACAATCCATGTGAACTAACATCAAAGCAATACAACTAACATCATACAATCAGCAAATCATGAATTTCAAGAAGAAAATGTTTTCACTTTAGGCAATGGATGAACTACATGATCAAATTAGGGATTTCTTGCATAATCATCATAACCAAACATTCATACAACCTAACTAACAACATATCATCATAAAACAATCATCAATTTCAATTATTCATACACAATTTCGAATTAGGGTTCATCAACAACAAAAACCATGAAAAACTTATTAAAATCTAACCTTTAAACGTGTAAAAATCAAGAATTCGACTTGCTAATACCTTGCAACACTTTTTTAATTTTAAATTTTATAATAGCTTTTAACTAAAAAATACAAGTATTATTAATCTTTTAACACTTTTTTAATTAGTTTTTAACTACAAAATACAAGTATTATTAATCAACAATAATAATCATAAACATTTTCAACTAATGACAAACTCATGAAATATATATTACACATAGTCACGCTATCAAGTAAAATTCACAAATAATATTTAAAATTCATAAATTCATGAATCACATAACTATAAAATAATAATCAAAATTATTAGTTAAATATTATCTGTTTATCATAAATAATTGTTATTAAGTCACCAACATTTAACAAAAACAAGTGTGTGCTCACGACACATGAATGCAAGACCTAACGGAACTAACGGAGTTTGGTAACGGATAAATTACGGGATGTCACAAATGGCTTCAATTCGGGCCACATGGGCGAACACCTCAGTGTATTTAATCCCCTACTCATGAATCACATAAACACAAATGGCTTCTAAACTATTGAATCTCTAATTGCATTGACTCCATCCATCTTGGGTCTTGAAGTGCCATGGCAACATTTTAGGAACAATTTGAGATAGAAAACAAGCACATAGACATTCATTGTTTAACCTAGATTGGCTTTGAGTCCTGACGCCATCAGATATTGATCCAATGACACAATCATGTGGGTGGTCTTTTAGGGTTTTAAAGATAGTGTTTAGGGTTGAGGAATTGGATGAAAGGGGTTGTGGTGATAATGATTATGAGGTGGATGATGGTAAGATGGATGGTTGGTTAGAAGGAGGATTTTGTGACAGTTTTGATGGTGTTAAAGGGAGTTCATGCTCAGTTCAGATTGAGGTTGAGGATCTGGTTAAGGTTGAGGTTGTGGTTTTGGCTGTGGTTGAAGTTGTGGTTCTGGTTGTGACTCTTACCAATCAACATAGAAAGATTCTTGCATAATGCTTGTCCATTTGTTGTATACTTTATAAGCCTTTTGAATGGAATAATATTTGACAAAGTAACATTCATCAAACACTGCTCCAAACTTTGAATTTTGAGCTTGAGTATTCAGCAATGTGCATGAGCAGCCAAAAGGACGAAAGAAGTCACTCAACAATTTTTGCTTGTGAAACAACTCATAAGGAGTCTTCATCTTGTCTTTCATGATTAGGAATCTGTTTAAAACATAGGAGGCATAGTGTCTGCTTTTGCCTAGAAAATAATCAGATGTTTAGATTCTATGGGTATAGTCCTGGCTGCTTTAATGAGAGTGTGATCCCTATCTTTCTTCGACACCGTTCTGCTAAGGTGTTCTTGCAACGCTGAATTGTCTGAGAATCCTTCTGCTAGCATAAAATGAATCAATGATCTGGTTTCTAAACTCTATTCTATTGTCACTTCTATGGTCAGAATCAGCTTTTGCAAAACCTTTGTCTCCCCTGTGTGTGATAGAAACCGGACCCAATAGTATCTTGAAAACATGTCTGTTACTACAAAACAATGCAATTTCTTAGCAATACTTTTCACACCTACTGACCAAATAAATCAGAATGTAATAACTCAAGAGGATTATAAATGGAGTTTTCTAGTTTAAGCATATGTGATTTCTAGTGTTGTTTTCCTTTAGCAAAAGTTATGCACTTTTCAACTACAGAAAAATCCTTTTGTGCTAATCTCTGACAAGATTATTTTTTAACTGTTTGTTAATATTTTTAAAATTCACATGGCCTAAACATCTATGCCACAGAGAACTCTTGTAAAGGAAGCTTTTGACAGGAGACAAGTAATGGTGGAGGTTGATTCGTTGGTGTTCATATAAAGTAGATATTTTTCATTTTTCCTCGGAGCTCGCATAATCACCAAATCATCTGGAACTGAAAATTAAGGCTTAAGAAACAAACATTTATTAGACCCAAAAATCATAGGAATACTCTTATTGTAGATTTATAATATGCTTAGGAGATTGAAGGCCAATTCAGGCCCTAATTTACCTTCTCCAAGGTTAAAAAATCATTTTATACCTCACCTTGACCTATCATTTTACCTCTTTTCTTATCACTCAAAAAAGTAACATATCCTCCATTTATTATTCGATAGTTGGTAAAAAGGTCCTTCAATCCGGTCATATGCCTTGAGCATACACTATCAACGAGCCAAATATTGTTAATAGTCCTTCTCAAATGATCCTGGCATATTGATTAAATAAAATCATTTGGAGACTAGGACCCAAACCTTAACTGGTTTGGTTTTTTTATGGAGATGAATTTTTACAAAAGAAACTATCAATAAAATGTTTTATTCTATTTCCTAAAGATCTGTTATTTACATTCCTATTTACAACCTCTGGGCAGTGCTTAACGATGTGATCATCCTTACCACATTTGAATAATGAGATTTAAAAAAATTCTATAATCCTTTTGGATTGAAACATGATCCATGATAATCTCTTCCTCACATTCAGACATAAGTGAATCATAATCACTGTAAGTGATACACTTCCTATGATTTGTTTTTTGAGTCCATTAGTCTATTAGGATTTATGGATTCTCTTATCTCTTGAATTTTAGAATCGTACGAGGGTGTTGTTTCATTTAAATTAGAAACTCAAATTGGAGTGAAAGTTGAGATGGGGAGAAAGATGGAGTTTTTAAAACAATTAGATTTTGAAGAAGTTTCATGGCCTTTACTAATAACACAAACTTGTTGATTACATTTGAAATATCAACTCTATTTGATTCAGACATTCTGGAATGAGAACAACTTGAATTTAAATTACTCAAGCTACAATCTATACTACTGGAAATATTGAATACAAAGGGTATTTTGAAATCAGAAGAACTAGAACTACAACTTTCAAGACCTCTACTTCCTTCGTAATCATAATCTTCCCGAAGCTCTCTAAGATTCACCTCTTCTAACCTACAAACAACTATTAGTATCCTTTTTAATTAAATCATCTATATGGTGAGGTGTAGCCATTGGAGAATAGCAAAAGGCGCTAGGAGGTGGATAAACATAGCTGGTTTCACCAAAACCCAACCTTGTTTTAATTCTAGCTCCGCTTTATTTGCTATAGAGTTCCTCTTGCTTCATTCTATAAATCATCCATTTATCAAGCTTTGTTTTAAGTTTAATAGTATCAAATTCAACCAAAGTTACTCTTTCAATTAAAGTATGAACTTTCACATTTCTCTCAAAAAGGGTTCTTTTTAAGTGAACATTTTCTTTTAAAGCTTCATTTTATTTAACAAATATGTTGCTTCATTCTTTTTGAGTTCCTTGTTTATTCTTTTTAGTCAACCTTCATTTCCACTAATAGTTTTTTCACCTTATTAATACCAAATAAGCAATTTTTGCAAGCCGATGAACACATATCTTGAATTACCTCATATGGAATATCCATGACCTTCTTTTCAGCAACTAGGGCCTTTTCACAGTTACAAAACCTTGTGTCACCCTTCACCTCCTCTTTCTTCATTGTTATGTGGCTTCATCCTTCTGCTCTTTCTCTCTCTCTCAAAATCATTCTTCATGTTGTCTTTCACCTCACTCTCCTTCTACAATTTTAGCTACCAAGCCATGATTGATTGTCTTCTTCAGTCTCGGCTAACACTACACTCCAATCAAAGTTGGTTAGGAGAGTTGTTTCTTTCTTCTATGTGTCTCTTATTTATCACCGATTAGAATAACCCTGGTAACCCCCGTTCCTAGTTCGGTGACGATGGGAGATGGACATTCTCTTTTGAAGTGCTCGAGCTATATGAAGTTGAAACATCTGAGATTTGATTTTTCAAATCCGACTTTTGTGTTCTGGTTTCCAAATTTCTTTCTTCTTGTTCTCTTCATGAATCTTCTTGCTCGGAGAGTGATCATAGCCATCTGTCACTAAAGGTCAACTTCTTCCAAATCATCAGTTCCACCTGATACATGTCTTCGATAGTCATTCCTCTACCCTTCAAATCCCCAGCTATCAAAGCCTCATGATTGTGCATAAAAAGACCAAATAAATCCATACTCTCTGATGGAACCTGTGAGATATTTGAATTTTTTGATGTGGATCCATTTCCGATAGACTTTTCAGAAGTGTCGGTCATCCCACTATTAGCTGACATATGCATTAGTAAATCTGCACTTGATGAAATTAGAGCAGTATTTTGTGAGTAGGCTTGAGATGGAAGTATTGCTTGGTTGTAGTCTTTACTTTTCAAATCTAACCTAAAAGACTTCAACTTGTTGATTATATCCATGAGCTTTTAGTCCAAAAATCCCCTTTCTTGCTTTAATATTCTCATTTGCAAGCTTTATTAAGGTGGTAAAGAGTCCAATAGCTTCGTCACTTTTTCATTGTTTGACCGCTTCTCATCATACTTCTTCAAAGTGCTTGTGACAGACAGAAAATGGTTTGTGAGATTAGTGAGACTCTAATTCTTGTGTCCAACAAAATAATTGAATTCCTTTTCAGCTTGAGCAGCTTTAGCTTTGACCAATTCTTCATTACCATCATAGAATTCACATAGAGTATCATATAAAGCCTTTGCCTTTTGATCATGATCAATCAACTTGATATATCTCTTTGAATATTTTGTCGGATCTACAATTTGAATAGTCATGTTATCTTCTAAGTAAATAGGATCATGAGGTCCTTTCACAATTGATTCTCAGTGGTGTGATCAATGTACAAGAAGAAAGCTTTCAAACATCTCTTCCAATAATCAAAATTATCACCATTGATTAACTTAGGGGGTTTGTTTGGTGCCACAGTCTTAAGGTCAGCAAGGGTAAGATTTGTCGTCATCAAAATTTGAGAAGATCAAAAACATATAGTCTCGGCAGCAGTTTCGGCAGCAACTTCGACACTAGTTTTGACCATAGTTTCACCCGAAACTATTGAACTTTTGTTCAGAGATACATGGATAGCAATTTCACTAGAGAAACTAATAAAAATGATGAATTTTCGTTCTAGATTCATAGAGAGATCACAAGCACCAAAAAATCTTTTGATTGGGATAGTTTCGCACAGCAATTTCACAAGATGAACACTAGATTCGCACAATGAATCTAAAAACCCTCTTTTTGCGAAAAATTACAAAAAAAATCACCAAAACTCACTTAGAACACAATCAATTCAAAATCTAATGATTTCCCAAGTTTTCCAAACACACACACCTTTTTTAACCAGTTTCCTTAGATAACAAACGTAAAACATATCTAAAAAGATTGAAAAGATGAATATGTCGAAAACTAACCAAAAACACAAACAATCAAGAGCACAATGGCTCTGATACTATAGTGTTTATCCAAAAGATCGTTTAAACATGCTTTTGATGAAGTTTTAAGACCAGAATCCTCAAGTTATCACTATTTCCAATAACTTGGGGACGTGGTAATGCTACAAGAATAAATACAATTCAAGCAAAACCCATTTGAAATATTTTTTTGAAAAGATGTTGAAGAACAATACCGAAAGATAATAGTAATAAGCTCTTAGCAATACATAATGAACTCAAATCAGTAGTATTTCATTAATGTTTCAAGAGTTACAAAATGATCAAAAAACAAACATAATTATACAAGATCAAGTTTCGCATATAGTTTTGCATGGTGTGAAACTGTCATGCTCTATGACCATGTGAAACTACCGAGCAAAACTAAAGTTCCACATGTAGTTTCGTATGCCCTAGAATACAATACAACAAAACTAAACTAGATCATGTTACAATAATAACTAAGCTATAACTAACGACAAGATGAATTCCATCCTATACTTGATCAACACCATATGCTTGGACCAATGATGGTTCTTCAACTTGCATTCACAATTCTTCAATGCTTGTAATTCTTTAACTTGGTCATTGGTTTAAATCTAGCTTCTACTAGTTTTATCTTGGGTCACATGTTAATTACAAGTTGTGTTACCTGATATGTTTGTTAGGGGATTCATGAATTTATGATAAACTAGTTTTTACTGTAAAAAATAAAAATAAAAATAAAAACAAAAACAAAATAGATATTCTAGGAGTACCAATCATATTACTTGATTTATTTCATTAATTAGTGAATGAACATTCTATTGGTTGAGTGCACTTGACATCCAAAAATTAATGACAAACTAATATAACAAGAAACCCTAGTTGTATATGATTCAACCAGGATGGGATATTCTTCTTGTATGATTTGAGTATATAGTTATAGTGATGTATCTAAAATTTGGTTTTTGTTGTATAAGAAAGTTTTGATTAGTACTATTATATATCTGGTGAAAATTATTTTGAATATAAGTTATTAATGCATGTTCATGACTTTCTATTAGTGGATTGGTGATTGTGACTCGTAAAAATAATAAAATAGTGTGGGTTTAAATTCGTAATAGTTAAAATTAGTTGGTCTATAGAAGTAAAAAATGTTTTCAAAAATTTATATATAGAAAAATAATTAAAAAAAGATTTACCGAAAGAAATATCTATTTGTCCAAAAGTTTGAATTGTGTTGAAACCCTATTTGTCCAAAAGTTTGAAGATTAAGGACGAAAAATGAAAATATGATCAGAAGACTGAAAGCTTATGGCTGAAGTTTTGCAAGGATCTTTAGTAGTTCTTATTTATTTTCATTTCCTTAAATATGGTCAAAGTTTTATAAAATTCCAGTTTATTTTTATTTATATGTAGAAGGTATAATATGTAACTTTTGAAGTTGATTTCCTTTTTTTTCTTTGTTTATTTATTTCATTAATAAAATACAAAAGAGTCGTGGCCCGTGGGAGAAGAATAACAACAAAAATATTATGTTTTTGTTCTCTTTATTTGTTCAGTAAAATCCATACAATAGAGTCCATGATTCTGTGTTGTTTTGATTCTATACTGCTTTAGTTCTGTGTTGTTTTCTATTCTTGTTTATCGAATCGGTGTTGCTTTCAGATTAGATATGTGCCATCAAAGGACATTTTATGTAAATATATAGACATAAATAAATATTGTAGGTTATACAATCACTTTGAACAATTCACAAAACATTCCTTTCTTCTATTTAAGTATTACTTCACTACTGGTTAATGAAAACTCTATTGGTTACGTGCACAAGACAAATAGATCGATGACATACAATTGTTACAAGCAACTCAGATAATACATCATAAAGTCTGGATGGGGATATCATTTCTTGTATGATGCATATAAAAGTTGCAGGGATATTTTTTAATATGGCTTTTGTGGAATATTAGAATCAAAAAATAATATTATTAATTGGATATAATTTCAAAACTTTCTAAGCAGATAAATAAATAACTAAACTAATTATTACAAATATATATGCAATACAAATCTGTTAATAAATAAGATCGGATTAAATGAATGTTTTCGTGACCACCTGTTCACATTAGATTGTCTTATCTGCCCTATTTTGAGGTCGGTTTTACCTCATAGATACAGTAAATCGAGGCCATGCTTGGACCGGTGATGGTTCTTCAAGAAACCCATGTTGTATATGATTCAAAACCGATGGGGTATATCTTCTTGTATGATCCGAGTATATAGTTATAGTGATAGTTATAGTAATGTATCTAAAATCCGGTTTTTATCGTATAAGACATTTGAGAATTAGTAGTATTCGATATCATTAATGGTTGAAAATTATTTGGAATATCAGTTATTAAACACATGTTCATAACTTTCTAGTCCAGTGGATTGGTGATTGTCTCTTGTAAAAATAGTGTTAGGTTCAAATTCTTATTAGTTAAAATTTGTTGGTCTACAGGAGTTAAAAATGCTCTTCAAAAAAGCTATATATAGATAAATAATTAAAAAAAGTAAACCGAAAGAAATATCTAATACAAACATTTAGTTAATGAAATTAGATTTAATTAATTTTCGCTAAGCACTCCATCAGTTCGGTTAGTGTAAATCGTCCTATTTTGGTAGGAGATTTGGTAACCGGGGTCATTGGTTGGAGAAGAGATGGTTCTTCAACTTTGTCTTCGCAATTCTTTAGTGTTCGTTGTTTCAACTGAGGTCGTCATTGCTATAAATTCAACTTTTAGTCCTTATTATGGGTTCATATAACCGATATACACGATCTGTTAGTTAGACAGATATTTTGAAGTTTTATGAGTTAATAGATAATGAGTTGTTTTATAATCCAAACAATAATAGAGGTGCAAAGAGTAATTGTTTTACCTGATTTATTTTAAAATTGACATACAGATTAATCTTGCACTTCTTTTGGTTTGATTTTGAACTTATACGAGAACGTTACAATTATATATTCAAAATTTAAATACATATGATTATGTTTGAATATAATCAAATAATTAAGCTACTATACGTATATATAAATATATGTAGTGGTGAATTATATGTACTTATTTTAGTATTATCATTACATATAATCAAATAACTAAATCTATCTATCTATTATAATAAAAAAAGGTTTTAATTGGAAATTTGTTAAAATCCTAAACCTTCTAATTTAATTTTTTCTGTTTTTCTCACCTATTTAATAATTAGATTAACTATTAATGATATTATTTAAATTCTTTTTTGGATTTAAACTTTTTTTTAGTAACTAAGAAAAAGATCTTTTTATAGATGTAGTTTCTAAATAAATGATTGTTAAGAAAAAAAATCTAAAGCATCAAAAAATTTAAATACAAAAAAAATTAAATCAATGTTTATAGAAAAAAGTATATAATCCAAAATAATTAAAATTTGAAGCTATAATAAGAAAACTAAATGGTTTGTTATGACATAAAATGTTTAGGTTTTTTTGGGAAAGAAAAATGTTAACAATATGATATCATTGTTTTTTATTAGTTATTATATTTACTCATAAGTAATTTTAATCTTATATTAAAATATCATTTTATAATTAATAAAAAATTTATCAACTATTAAATATGTATATTTATTAAACCTGTGTGATACATGAAATACTAACCTAGTACACATATATATAAATAAATAGAAAAAAGTTAATTTACTTAAATTAAATATCTATATATCTAATATAATTTATCATCAATATAATCAGATTTAACTAATGTTCTTGTCATTAGACTAACATGTCATGTCTTTTAGACTGGAAACTGGTTTGATTTGATGTGTGTAAATCATCTTGTTTTGATTTATCATCAGGTTATCGACGCATTTGTTCAATCTGTAAACCAAGGTCATTGGTTGGACACTTGAGCTGACACTTAGAACATTTAT
The DNA here is from genome assembly GCA_025506515.1 of Flaveria trinervia. Lineage (NCBI taxonomy): Eukaryota > Viridiplantae > Streptophyta > Magnoliopsida > Asterales > Asteraceae > Flaveria > Flaveria trinervia. Next base: position 10,493,610 of record CM046458.1, on the reverse strand, counting down.
CGGATCAAATAGTGAACTGTATTTATATTAATAATACTAAGAACATAAGTAAATATGAGATATAATAAGAATAAAAACAAGATAATATTGGTTCTCAAAAATGATGCATATTGTTCTCATGTTTTATTACTAGTGTTACAAAGCATATGTTAGAAACATAAGTACTTAAGATACTTTATACTACATCCTACAGCCAACTATATTTTAAAAGTCAGTAGTAAATACTAATCTAGACAACAGGATCAATTTATAGTCAAAAAACAAATTGTCTTTTGACTTATGACTATAACATGCTATACCCCGCATCCTAATATATTATAAAAAGGATAAAAGCTATAAAAGTAAAAAGTTATAGATCAATAAACTTAATATACAGTTGACAAAAGTATAGACATTTTCACCAACTTATCTAAGTTGGTGTGATTCTGAGATGACAGCGGAAAGTAGTTCACCTTTTGTCAAAAGGTGATCAGAGAAAGCATGTCTTCTTTATCTTCGAAAGAAATCAGTCTTTGGATTCAAAAGACTTTATCTTTGAAGCTTAGGAAGACTTCATGTATGACTTCGAAAGATATAGTCATTTGGATTCGCAAGATTTTACACATAGCATATTTCAATGAGTTGTGTAAAATTTTCCGAAGTAAATTCCTTGTACTTCTTGCATGCATGTTGAGAGATTTTTTGTTGCATCAACTTTTAATTGTAAACATTACAATAATTATGTTACTTAATTCTTTTTTAGATTTAAAATAGCTTTTTAGTAATTAAGAAAAAGGTCTTTTTATAGATGTAATTTCTAAACAAATGCTCATAAGAAAAAAGTTTCTAAAGCATCAAACTTTTTTAAAAACTACAAAATATTTTAAAATCAATGCTTTTAGAAAATAAAAATGTATAAACCAAAATAATTAAGATTCGGAGTTATAATATAGAAACTAAATGGTTTGTTATGAAACAAAATGTTTAGTTTTTTTTTTTTTTTGAAAAAAAAGGTTTCGAAAAATGTAAAAATTATGATGTCATTGTTTTTATTAATTATATTTTTTTGCTCATAAGTAATTGAATCATATCCTAAAATATTGTTTCATAATTAATAAATTTTTGTTAGAAACTATTTGATATGTATTTATTCAATCCTCTTAATACACGGGATACAAACCTAGTATACATATATATAAATCAATAGAAAAAAGTTAATTTACTTTATTAATTATCTATATATCTAATATAAATTTATCATCAATGCAATCAGATTTAGTTAATGTTCTTGTAACTAGACTAACATGTCATGTCATTTAGACCGGGAACTGGTTTGATTCGGTGTGTGTAAATTACCTTGTTTTGATTTATCAGGTTAATGCCGCATCTGTTGAATCGGTAAACCAAGGTCATTGGTTTGACACTTGGATGGGTGATGGTTCTTAAACTTGCATTCATGGTTTATTAATTTTTATTGCTCTTCCGTCTATGGTTCCTCAATCTTCAGTCGACAATTCTTCCAACAGCACCTTTATGCCTTCGATCTAGATGCGTAGCTCACAATCGTAACCATCGAAGTTGGTAAGGCTTCCTAAGTTAGAGAAAATATAATTTAAAGAGAGAAAATGAACAGATTGAAGCGTGGATATGATGGAGACGATGGTTATTGAAACTTGAAAGGAACACTATTTAACCATACAATTGAAATTGTGTGTTTTCTAAAAGGCCACTAAATAGGGAAATGGATATTAGTATATCACATCCAGTTTATGGTTTTACGTAAATGGATATTAAAATGGGGGTTAAATTTGTTTTGATAATGGGCCAAGAAAAATTTGTCAATTGGGCTAATACTAATGGGCTTCGCCGATAAAAGTTAAATATTAAACTATGATTATATCTGGGCTTTTATACCGGCCTGATACACCTACAGATTGGATTACGAAATCATTACTATAACTTAAAAAGAAAGGTTGGTGTGGTTTTCTGTCGTTCTTTCATTTCATCCTACTTTCAATCTTTATATTTTCAGCCCATGTTAATTTTTAAAACCTTTATAAAATGTTACTTTAACCTCTTAAGTTTTAAAAGTTTCGGGTTTACCCTTATGCAATATAAATTCAAGTCTGTTTATGTTTGGATGTAATTAGAAACGAATTTGGTCAAATATAAAATGTTTTCAAGTTTAACTATATACACTTTAAGACCGCATATGTTTCGACCTACGTCTATATTTTGATGTAATATTTGTTCAGAATTGAGTTGGGTCAAATATAAAACATTTTCATGCTTATTTTCTGTGTACGCTTTGAGTTGACCAACGTTTTGACATTGGTTTATTTGAAAACGCTTCGAGTCAATATAATAGTCTTCATTTACTATACGTTTGAACGTAAATTAAGTTTGGAAATGGTCGGAGCGATTGTAAGTCTATGTTTCGACACGAGTTTTGTCTGAAAAATAATCAGGTTAAATATTAAACGTCTGTGTTCAACAGTATAAATTCGGGTTACTCTACGTATTGACATAAAGTTAGTTCGGAAACGAGTCAGGTCGATTGTAATCTATATTATATAACGTCATGTACAATGCCGCGACAACGCGCAACGGGTAATAAATCTAGTTATATTTAATTAGTATTTTGGTTTTTAACAAAATCACTCACCATACAAACAAAATTTGTTATAACTGGACCTGCTACTGAATGAGGAGACTAGTGTCCAACATCATCTGGTCAAATAGCCAATGATACCGTTTTGTACAACTTTGTTATCTGTATATGCTACTAATATTGACCAAATAGTACCATGAAGATCATACGGTTAAATTGATGTTTTCTAAAAGAAATGAGAGTTAATTAGGTCATGTATATTGAAATACTGATTGATTAATTCAAGCAGATTAAAGAACGGTAACGGAACATATGGGTCAGCAAGTTGGTCAGTGTAGTAGTACTTAGCAAGTAGTGTGTCTAGACTGTATTCAAGGATAATTTTAGAAGCCAAATTCTTAAGGAACTCAAGATCAGCGACAAAGATGATAATCAGCTTGTGGGAGTGTCAAGATATCATAGAATCAAAAGGTGATCAGGGCTATTCATGATTGTTGGAAAATTCAAGAAATCAAACGAAGTACATGATGGGACGAATACATGGTTAACTTAAACCTAGACAAAAAAATCATGAAGGATTAAATAGAAATTAAAATCTTATATTGATGTTTGTCCATCTTCCATTTGTTAAAGGTTTTTCATGAGAATAATAGTAATTTGAGAATTTAATCTGAACACCCTTTGCGGCTAGCCACCACCTCTTTTAACGATTTATGAGACCTTAGAAAATGAAGTTATAAAGATTTAGGGTTTGATGTGTGCAATCAAAAATCTATCAAAATGTCTCTCTTTTGTGCTTAAACACTTAGACGGCAATGGTAGTGGTTATAGAGAGAGTGTAGACCGTAGAGAGATAAAGTGGGCCCATGGAGGTGGGGGTTTTTATTTTATTTTTTTTTTTTTGGTTTTTAAAAATTAAATCACACAGACAGTCATTGGGGTATGCATGTCTTGCAATTTTAGTTCTTATTTTTAATGAGTTACAGATGTGAGTCTGAACTATGTAAAGAGTGCATGCTAACGGTTCCTAACACTAACAAAAGTTAAGTTACTCTGTTAACTTTTTAAAAAGATCAAAATACCCCTTATTTTTATCTTCTTCTCCACATTCAACACCCATTACCACCGCCTCTACCATCAACCCACCGCCATCACCGCCTCTAACCTCAACCCACCACCACCATCATCGCCTACACTCTCAACCCACCACCAACATTGTTGCAGCACCTCTAACCCACCCTCGCGATCCCTGCCTCTACCCTCAACCCACCACCACATTCGCTACCTCTACCCTTAACCCACCACCCACTATCACTGCCTTCACCCTTAACCCACGACCAATGTTGCCGCCTACACCCTCAACCTACCTCTACAACCATTTCTACCTTTAACCCACCAACAACATTACCGTTTACACCCTCAACCCACCACCACCGTCACTGCCTACACCTTCAACCCAACACCATCGTCACCACAACACCCTCGACCACCACCATAGTCGTCGCCTACACCCTCAACCCACCACCACCATCCTACAACACCTCAACCCACCCCCACCATTGTTGCCTGCACCCTAACATATTAACAAAGATACATGGTTAGATGAAGATATATATCAAACCAAATCAGACTAGACGGGTTGTATGTTGTTAGATTTTTCTGTGGAGTGCTTGATGTTTAATCTTGACTTTTTTCCTTTAATAATTGCTCAAAATGGTTTTGTGGGTCGAAGAGAACTATGGTTTTTAACCCCTAAAGTTTTTTTAGAAAATAAGGCTAAATTTAGGTTAAATAGTGAGATTTGGGCCGAACACGACCATGTCATAAAGTGACATGGCCGTGTAGTGTGTCAGACATTTAAAACTTGAATTGATCCTGACATGGCCATGCCAATATTTGACATGGCCATGCCAATATTTGACATGGCCATGCCAATATTTGACATGGCCATGCCAATATTTGACATGGCCATGGCAGTTGTCAAATTTCAACAATTTCATTTATTTCTTGACATTTTTATCAAATTACAAAGTCATTATCCAATCCTACTAAACTTATATAAAACATGATTGAATGTCATTCTAGATGAACTTGTAAGCATTCAAAACGGAAAATAATATGCATTATTAACATGTATAATTTTAAGCATATCAAATTACAAAATTACTAACATACCCTAAATTAACTTGACAAAGATAGTTTACATAAGTCCAAGGGCCGTCTTCAAAAACAAACAAAACTATTAAGGACTATGTTAAAGAATTTTATACCATCATGAATTAAATTCATAATTTAAGTCGTACCATATAGACTATTCGTGTGTCCCCAAGTGGGTGTATTGGTGGTAAAATGTGTGCTACTCAACCAAATGATTATAAGTTTAAAGCCTAAGATGTATAAGTTTGGTGAATATTTTTCGGGTAATTAGAATTGTTGTTCAAATATTATATATTGACTATTCGTGTAATTTACCCTAAAGTTCTTTTGTTATGTCACTCTAGAGTCGCTCAACTTATGTTATATGTTCCGATCCAATATTATTATAAATGTTAATTTTTTTTAAAATTAAGTTAGACAAATAACAAATATAAATTTTGGTTACTGTTTAATGATTGTTTTTGTCCAACTTTAGAACTTTTTTTATTAAATCACAGATTTATTCTTTACTATTACCTCCTATTTCAGATAAATTAAAAAAATCACTTATTGGTAAACAAAATGCATATAAATTTCATTTGCTTAACTTAATTTTTTAAAAATTAATATTTTAAAATTTTTACGAAAGATTGGAATACAATAAAAATTGAGTGACTTTAGATTGATTAAACAAAACTCGAGTTATTTTAATTAAATACTTGAGAAACTCAATATTGTGTGAAATTTTCAGTATATTCTAACACCTTTCATCCCGTATATAACACCACAATTTCTCATACCTCCAAGCAGTTTTTGTAAGTTCATTCGGTATCAACATTAGTTCATGTTGTTTGAATTTTAGGTGATTTTTATTATAAGTTTAGCTGATTTTTAGTTTGATTTACATGAATCTAAGCAAATATAACAAGGTCTTTATGTAGCATGTAAATACATCTAGGAGTACAGAAAAAACTACTTGTAGACAATGATATAAAAGGTTTCTGTATACCCGAGATGAGGAATCTTGATATAAAATAGAAGTAGATGTGAAGATTATTTATTAAAACCCAATAAACATTTGACTTTCTGGTGTGGCGCCGTTGAGCATGGTATATGTCTTATAATAGAAACGAAGCATGGTTAATGACACAGTTATTAAAACGATTTTTTATTATTTTTGAATATATTTTTAATAATATTTAAATATTTGTAATTACTAAGTGATCTTTGGTATAACATCTATAATAAAATCTAATAAAAAGTTGAAATACGTAAATCTAATTAGTATAAAAGTGAACGATAAAGTTTTGAGAATTATTTAACCGCATAAACTTACTATTGTTAACAAAAGAAATATCAAAATTGAGTGCATATGGAATGCATAATATTCATTTTGTATACTTTTATCCTTTGGGTTTAGGTTCGATTAAAAAACCTCGCAATGCGAAACATGTTTGAAAAAAACTCAGTTGATATTGGTACATTTGTAAACGAGTTGAGCGACTCAAAATATTATGGTATAGTTTACATAAATAAACCCGATTTTCATAAATAAATAATTTGATATGTTCTCATCTTTTAGAACGAAAATGATCACCCACTATCTTCTTGTTTGTTTTCTTTAATCTCAATGCAAGGAAGTACAATTCTTTAATTGGTCTTATCATCTACTATCTCATCACTCTCTCTCTCTTCTAATTTCAAAGTATTGATTTCTCTTTAGATTTTGTAAAGAAATCAGAGTAGGGGTAATGGATAGAATTCGAAAATCAAATAAAACGGATAGACAACGGAAGAAAACATACAGATACACCACTGAACAACTCGTTAGATAATTTTAAATAGGAATCAAAATACATATACACCACTTGATCACTTTAATCTAGACTCCAAAGAATGCCATTCAAGTTGCCAAACTTGAACTAGCATGAAAGAATTAATTTAACTCAAAAATCCATTGAGAGAAATTAACCCAAAAGAAAACTTTAATTCATTCATCAAATAAACTCCTCTTTCGCCAAAGTCCGATACATATATATAAAAGAAAGTAAACCAACAACTACATGTTATACTATTCTTATGGAGACATGGAATTAAAGTACTTATAAATCAGCCTAATGTACAACTAACAAAGCATAACAAGAAACTAAAATTTAAACTTTTAAAAAAGTTGTAGAAATTGCAGATGCATGGAATGTACATACTATTCTTATGGAGACGTGGGGTTGACACGTGTAATGAAAATACAACAACACGTATGTTGAGCTACTAATAGTTTGATAGGTTTTTTATTTCATACACCACTGATTAAATAGTTTAAATCATAGACAATGTCCAAACGACTATTTATGCGGGTCTAAACCCTAGTTATAATGGATTTCAAGATAATTCATGTGGAGTTCACGATCAAAGTGAGTTGGTTCGAAGTTCGAACAAATCAAAGGAGTAATCTTAATTAAATAATAGAAGGATTTATGGGATTTTGAATTTGTTTTAGTCTATTTGAACCAAGTTGAACGTTAGTTATCTGTATACATTATTGAAATTTCAATAACATGTCCTGATAACTCTCTAATAGACTCGTATTTTAGACTAATAATTAGGTATATGTACGTTCAATAACCGGTTACAAACAAATTAAACTTGAAACCAAATCAAGTTAGTTCATATTTGAATCCAAACCGGTTCAAATACAAATTTAATTCCACTTCCGTATTAACCATTTAGAATTTACTTCAGTTCGATCTTGCATAAACACTTCAACCGAACCGAAAAAACGAAGAACGCAATATATATCCAAACCCATGAGTAAAACAACACTATATCTAGAACCAATAATAACTATTAGACAATATTATTAGGGTTATTAGTATGAGCCTATGACCTAATTATGTTTTAGTGTTTGCATTATATTCTTTATATATTGCAACAAAAAATATCGATAATAGTCAATTCAGTGTTTTATCATCTTACAATAACATTTTAAGAATAATAATAATAATAATAATGAATTATAAAAACAATTGCATGCATGCATGCATGTATTAAAAGGAAAACAAAAGCCATAGAAAATAGTAGAGGGCCAGAATGGTTGAGGTGCATGAAACCAGCCTTTGAAATCGGTTTTAAAAAATTTCCGATCCTTTCACTCTCTCTATATATATAAACCCTTAAACCAACATTTTCCATTATCATTTCTTTTCATCCTTCGATTCTTTTCTATTCTATTCATTTCTATCAATCATGTCTTGCTACAAGGGAAAGTACGCTGGTATGTAAATCTATTTTTCATCCTCAATATTCTCCCAAGCTTTTATATATCCTTTCATTTTGTTGTTTAATTCCTGTTATATGTTTCTCCCATCGGTTATTCTATTGATCATCATCCTTATGATCTTTTCTGAGTCATTTTTCTGATGTAATATCTCGAAATCGATCTGTTTCTGTCGGATGATTGATCATTTATTCGTAACGCGTTATTATGAAGCTTTAGAGATCAGTTTTCGTTGAAGATAATTGTTATGGATTCGATTGGAGGTCATTTATATAATTGTTCAATTCATCAACATGATTAGGTTTTCCAGAAATATGTGAAATTGACAATATATGCGATTCTCGTTGATGTTTCCGCATGAAGGATTGATCGATCGTGTGACGCATAATTTTGAATCCATAATATTATCTTCTAAATGTCTGTTTGTTATTCCATTTCATTTGAATGTGCTGTTCTTTCGTGAAAAAGAATCCATAATATTAAGCTATAGATCATATGTAGTATGTGAATAAAAGTAATTGGAAATATAACTACGAGTGAATTGTAGATCATGATGGTTTAGATGAGTCAACATTTATGAAAAGAATATTATGTTATGAATGTTGATCAGATGAGCTCATTGCCAATGCCACCTACATCGGCACACCCGGAAAGGGTATTCTTGCTGCTGATGAATCAACTGGCACAATCGGAAAGCGTCTTTCCAGCATCAACGTAGAGAACAACGAGACGAACAGGAGAGCGTATCGTGAGCTTCTTTTCTGCACTCCTGGCTGCCTTCAATACCTCAGTGGAATAATACTCTTTGAGGAAACTCTATACCAGAAGACTGCTGCAGGTAATGTAACATAACATTATAACATCCCCATTCGTTACGGATATTGAATTCACAATGTGGTTTCGTAACATCAATGATACTGTCACAGGTAAGCCCTTTGTTGAGCTGATGAAGGAGAACAAGGTCCTCCCTGGGATCAAAGTTGACACGGGTGTCGTCGAGCTCGCTGGGACAAATGGTGAGACCACCACCCAGGGTCTTGATGGGCTCGCTCAGCGATGCGCCAAGTACTATGAAGCTGGTGCTAGGTTCGCCAAGTGGCGTGCTGTCCTCAAGATTGGGGCCAACGAGCCATCCCAGCTGGCGATCAATGAGAACGCCAATGGGTTAGCCCGATACGCCATCATATGCCAGGAGAATGGGCTTGTCCCCATTGTGGAGCCAGAGATCCTCGTTGATGGGTCTCATGACATCAACAAGTGTGCTGATGTCACCGAGCGCGTGCTGGCTGCATGCTACAAGGCTCTTAATGACCATCATGTGCTTCTTGAGGGCACCCTTTTGAAGCCCAACATGGTCACCCCTGGATCAGACTCCAAGAAGGTTGCACCTGAAGTGATTGCTGAGTACACGGTTCGTGCCCTGCAGCGAACCATGCCAGCAGCGGTCCCAGCCGTGGTGTTCTTGTCTGGTGGTCAAAGTGAGGAGGAGGCCACAATTAACCTCAATGCAATGAACCAGTACAAGGGTAAGAAGCCATGGAGCCTAACATTCTCTTATGGGCGCGCGCTGCAGCAGAGCACCCTCAAGGCCTGGGTGGGTAAGGAAGAGAATGTGAAGAAGGCTCAGGAGGTGTTCCTTGGTCGATGCAAGGCCAACTCTGAGGCAACGCTCGGGAAATACCAGGGCGGTGCTGCAGGCGAGGGTGCAACCGAGAGCCTTCACGTTAAGGACTACAAGTACTGATTTCTGATGGCTACAAACACCTCTCTAATCTCTCATGGGTAACAACATCTTTACTATCTCATGGGTAACTGTTTTCATGTTTCTGTGTTTTGTGTTTTGTCATATGACATGAATATTTTTGACTTAAAGAGGGGTGTTTAAGCCTCGGGTCACACACTTAAGTTTGTGTGTTTTGTTTTGTTTTTTTTTTTTTATTTTACTTTCGGCCTAGTTTTAGTAACGATGTCTAAAAATAAGCCCGAAAAGCGTTGGGCATTGGTCGAGGTTGTTGATATCTTGACCCTTTTTAAAGTTATTTTTTTCTTCTATCTATGATGGTGTATACATAATACATATTGTGCATTTTGATTTTTAACTCTAGTTCAACTGTAAGATGGGATTTGCACGCGATATGTGGTGAAATATGCTAGAAACGTCCACGTCGTCGTCCACAAGAACTAATGAACAAAGAACAGTGTTACATTAGATTATGTACGGGATTGGGTGATATTCTAGCTAGCTCGTGTCATGCTGCCATATTGGATTTTACTATAATCATATCAATTATAAAACATGCAAGGGAGCCCAATAAAATACAAGGTTTCAACTTTCAAGACCTAAAACCTTTTCTTTTGGTGTTTTTAGACCTCCAAGATCACATAAAAGGCTTCGAGAAATAATATTTTTGTGTTTTTGGATAATATTTGCTATAACTATTACTATACTATTAACATCTCATGAGAATAAATAGTTATGTGTCAATCATTTGAAACTTGAAGCGTGAGAGTAAAAGTAGTTTCTATGAAAGAGTGTTTTGTTGGTTAAGAGACATTCAAAATTCTTGTCATACAGACACATATTGATCGATTAATTGAAAAGACCCAGTGACAATTTGTTTTTTTCTATTTTAACGGCAAACCAGTGACAAGTTGCACCTATTATTTTAACTTTTATGAACCAATAGGAGTCTTCCACACGGACTTGGCTTTGTGAATTAAAATATTAAATCAAACGTTGGTAAGGTAATGAAGTTTTGAATCTCATTTTGTGAGTTTGAATCCGAGCCAACTCGGTTTTAGTCCTAGAGTATTTGTCAAGTGTCAGTATACTTCATCATGAAGCCAAGCTTCTCCTCTGAACCCGCAGGCCCGATTCAGATAACGTAATAATCAGACATAAAGGGTTGATGGGTCTCTGACTTGTCGGAGATACGACTACCACTTAAAAATAAAAACACGGTTCAAAAAAAATCAACAAGAACCAGGTATAAAATTACATATGCTACTATTTAAACATTTACGAACCAATAAAATTATTCCAGTTTCCACATGGACTTGGCTTTGTGAATTAAATGAAGTCATATCTATGTTCACTTTACGTTGTATATATTTAGTGAATTTATTCAGAAAAACCTCATAGAATTACACCTCTTATTGAACATTTATGAACCAATGGTTTTTATTTTTTCAACAGTCCAATAAGTTTTTTCAAAAAGTAGAGTTTGAATCGAGTTTTTATTTATTTTTTTCTTTGTGTTGTTGACTTTGGTAAGTGCATTTGCTGTTGTGGTACTGTGACAAATGGAATAGATTGTGAGTAAAAAACATAATTGTCGGTATTGGTATTATTCAATCCGATTTCAGTATTTGTTTTATAGCATGTGATGAGTTGAACCAGTAAGGACCAAAGTCACGCCGCATATTGTGAGAAAAAACAACATAATTCTTGTTGTATAGTGCGAACGAAAGGCCAAGTTTTATTTATGTATAAACGATTGGGGAAGCATCTAATCCTTCTTAGAGGGCTATCCCATTACTAACGAATAGTGTAAAATAAACTCATGTGTAATCTATATAAAATAAATAAATAATAGAAAGTGATAGAGGTCAAACACATACCAGCGAGTTTTAACTGATATTATTCGCGTTGTGGCAGTATTGTACGTGGCGTGATTAAGTATAAATTGCAATTGCTACAACTTATTTTCGAACTAAATTTACGTAAAAACATACATAGACTAACTTTTATTTGTAACGTTGGATGAAACCGTATCCGGCACATTTCCAAAGAAAACTTACGTCGAAACATATACCAACTCAAAGTGTACATAAAAATAAGCACAAGAATGTTTTATAAATGACCCGATTCAATTACGAACAAAATCTACGTCAAAACTTAGACGAACGTCAAATCTTGGATCATCTCACAGCGTATACAAAAATAAGTACGAAAATATATTTGACATGATTCAGTTCTGAACAAAATTTACGTCAAAACTTAGATGAACGGCGAAACATATGCCGTATCACATCGTATATAAAAATAAGTACGGAAATACTTTATATTTGACCTAACTCAATTATGAACAAACATTACTATAAAACTTAGACAAACATCAATATTTAGACCATCTGACCATGTATATAAAAACAGGCATCACTGAATAGAATGTACGTTAAAACATAGGAGTCGAATTTATACCGACATGTATGTTACAAACTATCATTGAAACGTTGAATAGAATCGAAACCTTTAAAAAACCCACACCGAAACGAATTTTAACATTGATATTATATTAAAAATCAAAACTGTTACAAAACTACATTAATAAAATGATTTATAAAAACAAATATTGCAAAAAAGCAAGATAGTCTAACAAAAAAAATTTATAAAACGCGGGTTTGAACCCGGGTTACACACTTTAATACATGAAGCTTTTACTAATAAGACAAAGTAACATGATTTTCTTAAATTTATAACACTTGATATATATTAATTCCAAAGTCGGGTGGCACAATATCACCAGCCACCGAATTAAAAAAAACAACCAGGTTTTTAAAGTAGTAATTAGTAAATATACCCGTGTTTTGCAGCGGCAGCGTACGGGGCGTATACTACAATCGTGCCAACTTGTTTCTGGACCAATTTTTTGTCGGAACGTAGAGTTAATCGAATTTATCATCGAACAAAAATATATTATATTGACTTCACTTGTTTTCAAATAAAATATACTAAGTAGACTAACTTAAGTATACATAAGAATTAGCATGAAAACGTTTTATATTTGACCCAACTCATGTCCAAACACAATTTATATCAAAACATAAGCGAACTTGAATTTAGACCTAACACGTACATGAAAATAAAAACGTAAGAAATTAGGTTTGTGAAGTAAAATTGTATGGAAAGTAAACTTGATGTTTTAGAAACTCAGGAGGGTTATAGTGCTATTTTTTAGAAAAAGTTTAAACGTAAAAAGCATAATTTAAAAAACTTAAGAAGTGATTCTTAGGAATCAAATTAAAAAGAAAAAAACAATCACGTCGCTTGCAAGTTTTGGACCCAAGTCTCGGATGCAAAATAATGATCCAAAGACCGATAGACCAAAAAGAAACTTATGACCTTATTTTGCAAAACATAACTATATCAAAAAGTTGATACTGAATAAAAAATTTCAAATGTGATATAGTAATAATGTTATTTTTTAATAGAAACTCTTTAAATCAGGTATATCTGGAACATTATTCTAGAACATCACTTATTAATGTAATGAACATATACATTTATGCAATAAGTTTCCTTCCTTTTTTATAAAAGTTCCTTTTTCTAAAAAAAGGTTCATCCTCTTTTTAAAAACATACTATTGTTGTCTAAACGGTTGTTTAATGTCATTCCTTAATCTTTCAAAATGGCATTCGACAATGAACATTCTAAGGTTTCTTACATTGCTAAATTTACTATAAAAGATTACATTTGCAATAAAGTATTAAGTTCATCACTTTTTAGATAGTCGAATTTACTGTAGAATAAGTTAAAGCAATTACATGAGAGGACATGAAATTATTTATGTAAGAAGATGAAGTTTCAATTAACATATGAATTTAGGACCCGTTTGATTTATAAAATTCTCATGAATTGAAAATTTTTTCATCTAAAATTTTGTTTGGTTGGTTAATAAATGTAAACGAAAATGGAAAATTTTTCAATAGTCATTAGAGTTCACAATGCTTTCACTTACCAATAAAATATTCAAGAATCTAATGAAATGTTCAAAGTTAACATTTCAAATCCATTAAAATTTGACCAACCAAACACATTATTAAATTTAATAAGATTCAATTCCAATTTCAATTCCATTTTCATTATTAGTTCTAATTTTTTTGCAAAACATTATGCGAACCAAACGACCCTTTAAATTCAAGCTTTGGTTTGGAAGATGAAGATTAAAGTGATGAAGGTTAGAACTTTTAATGATTCTCTAAACACAAAAGTATGAATGAAAACAAATTAGGTTAATTACTAAAGTATCAATGAAAGAATACATATTGTTATTTGGGTTATAAGTTGGGAAATAAGCCCAAAACAATTAATATTATATATAAATATATGAGTAAATTGCTATTTTAGTCGAAGTAATTATCTTAATCCAAAAGTTTAAAAAATAACATTTGTAGTCCAGTGGATTCATTTTTATAATCATTTTCATTCGGTCCATTAACATCGTCAGTCTTGGTTCATTAAATTAATGTAAAAGTACTATAGTGCCCTTGATAACATAACAAAAATTACACATACCCCATCCCTACCCCCTCTTTCTTCATATATTCCGCCTTTTCTCTACTCTAACCATTGTCGGATAAACCAATCCACTGTCGTTTGAAGACACCAACATTTGAGCAACTACTACCTTTATTTCTCTCCATTTTTCTCTTTCCTTCCTCATTTTTTCTCTCTTTCATCGCACACCATCATCTCTTGTAAATCACTCAACATACTAACACTACCATCACCAACAATGTAACACCCGAATATTTATTATTTTGAAACCGGTGAAGAAAGAAAAGAAAATAAAGTCCAAAAGTCGAGGGACCAAACTCGCCAATGAAGAAAAGTTGGGAAATGTGGTGATATTAGTAGGGAGAGGGCAGCCCACTCTCCCCACACACCCCACATTTCAGGTTCCTAGAGAGGAGAAGAGAGAAAAAGAGGAAAAAGTGTTGGTTCGGGTTGGTTCGGGTCGCCAAAATTGTCGTGAAGCAAGCCGAATCGAAGCTCTTGTCGTTGTGCTCGTTTAGGTGAGTTCTAGGACCCCTCTTTTACATGTTTTTGAATGATTTTGAGGCTGGAACACATCTGAAAACCCTTTTTCGCGTTTTTGGGTGAAAACCCGTATGTATGCGTGTGTGTATGTGTAGGACCCGTTTGGGGCTTGATTTCTTGCGTGGGTGTGCTTGTATAATGTTATGGTATGCATCCTTAAGGTTTAGGATGGTCGATTTAGGCTTAAAATGGGTTTAGATGAGTTTTGAGGCCGAAAACCCTCGGCTGCAGTCGGGATGAACTGCATTCTGCATCAGTTAGGGTTAGGCGACCGACTGGAGGCCGAACGGAGGCCATACGGCCGATTAGGGTGCGATTGGGGTCCATTCGCACGATTGGGGTCCATTCGCATGATTGAAGGTCAGTCGCATGGGGTCATGCGATTGAAGGTCCATTCGCACGACTGAAGGTCCATTCGCACGACTGAAGGTCCATTCGCACGACTGAAGGTCCAGTCGCATAGGTGTTCATCCGCATTGTCCATTCGCACGACTGGATGTTCATTCGCATAGGTGTTCATCCATATTAGTTCATTCGCATGAGGTTCAGTCGCATAGAGGCAATGCGACTGAAGGGTGTCCATACGCCCGAATAGGACTGTTGTACCATAGGAAGGTATAGATTGACTTCTGACTTTCGGGGGAAAGTGCAGATGTAAGTTTTGACGTAAAGGTCCCCATAAGAGCATGTAAGATGACGCTTGAGGCCTTAGAAAGCATGTTGGGCATGATGATGATGATGTTGCAAGTTTATGCACGTTATGTATGTATGGTGTTGCCCTGTATGATAATGATGACTGTGTGTGTTATGTTCCTTGTTATGATGTATGTTTATCTTTCCCATAACTTTATGTGTTATGACAAGAAATGAACGAAGTATTATGTAACGTAAAGTGAAAGATAATGAAAGAGGAACACGATGTTGAATGCATGCATAAATGAACGAATGAAACGTTTTGCACGCATCGGATAACGGGTCCTTCTTTGTGATTGACCCTTAATGTAGAACCTCTACCGCTCACCCCTAGTACTGTGGCATACGTTTAGCTGTTCATTTATTGACTTCGGCCCAGTAGCTAAGACTGATGGTTACTCCTAGTACCGTGGCATACGTTTAGCTGTTCATTTATTGACTTCGGCCCGGTAGCTACGACTAACCGGGGTGTAGCACATGGTATTGGTATGGATGATGTCCGATGCGCAAGTAAAGTCATAAAGAACGAATGAATGAAGGAATGAATGAAGAAGATAATAATGATATTATCTATGTGTACGTACGATGTGTGATCATGTAAAAGTAACGAATGGTTTTATATGAAAGTAAAGTATGTTTTGTAATAAAACTAGAACTCACTCAGCAACGCTGACTTTTTATATGTATTCCAGTTGGCAGGTAATGTTTGCTGAGGATGGCACACCGTGAAGCTACTCAGCTCTTTTGGGATGGCATTTTTTTGATTAATGTTTTTGCATTATAATGCGAACAAGCTATTTTGCAATGAATGTTGTATTAACTTGCAAAAGCATTTACATGGAAATGAAAGATTGTTTTAGTTTTCCGCTGCGATTTATGAAATACAATGCAATTATACGTTTTATGTGCGATGAGAACCCAGTTGTAAGCGTCCCGGGAAGGGGGCCTTACAAGTTGGTATCAGAGCCAAAGTTTAAGTGAAATGGGTAAATTTTCAAAATAAACCTAATCTTAAACTGAGAATGGGACGGAAAGGGAATGGGATGCCAAACTGAGTAGCTGCGTGCCATCAGGTATTTTCGTAAAGTTAACCGGTTTTATGTGCGCATGGTATGTGTTATGTGTTGTATGTAGATTTAAATACTGATGTAGTCAGGACAGGTAATACTTGGGGTGTGAAGAGTAAAGTAAGTGGCTAATCACAACTGGCCACTGTAATTAGGGACTTACTATACTTAACATAAACTGAGTTGTTCCCTTGAATGACTGTGTTGGTGTTTGAATCTTTCAGTGTGCGTGTGATGGCCGGAGGTAGATCTTCGAAGCTTCTAGGGATGGAGGTCACGGTGTTGAACCGCGACCCAAGAGAGGGAGACCCAGAGTTAAGAGGGTGGTTCATGAAGAACCAGAGACCCCCCATCCGGAGGGTGGTGACGAAAGCGCCAATCTGAGAGCCTCAGTAAAGGAGGCTGTTGTAGAAGAAGTACATCAGGTCATGCAGACGATCTTACCGTCTGTGGTGACCGAAGTTATTAAGGCTGTACGAGAAGGGGAAAGAAAAGAAAGAAACAGATCCTCTGGAGAACGGGAACAACCAGAGCCGGAAACGGTTCTATCTGATGATGAAGAGGAAGAAGAAGAGCCTGTGCCAGAGGCAGTGCGAGGATGTAATTATGGGGCTTTTATGAGATGCAAGCCCCCTACTTTTGATGGAAACGGCATCGCTGCAGCCGCTCACAGGTGGGTGAGGGAAATGGAAGCTATTCTCGATATCAGCGAGTGTCGAGAGGACCAAAAGGTGAAGTTTGCTACCCACTCTTTTGTGGATTCAGCTCTGTGCTAGTGGGACAACATTGTCCAAGCTGAGGGTAGTAGGGCCATTGGGAAAATGAAATGGCCTGAGCTGAGAAAGTTGGTGATTGAGGAATTTTGTCCTCATCGGGAAATGGACAAGTTGGAAAGGGAGTTTCTGCAGTTGGAGGCTGGAACCATGACACACCAGCAGTATACCACCAAGTTTAATGAAATGGCACGGCTTGTGCCTGATCAGGTGACGCCTCTGTCTCGGAAAATCAAGAGGTATATCAGGGTTTACCGGTGGATGTTCGCCGGCATATGATCGCCGCCCGGCCAAGCACGTTTAGGTCGGCGGTTGATTTGGCAGGGAGGCTGTATGATGAGCGGGAGGTGGTGGTGACTGAAGCGAATAAGAAGGGTGGTGGTGATCGGAACTGGAACGGGAAACGGTTTGGTCGGGGTGATGCCCCGATGGGTAACAAAAAGGCACGGGTGGATGAACGTCGGGTGGTCACATCAAGTGCGGGGTCGAAAAGGTGTGGCAAGTGTGGAAGGGAGCACGGCGGGGAATGTAGGTTTGGGTCAAACTTGTGCTTCAAGTGTGGGAAGACAGGGCATATGGCGAAGGATTGCCTGTCGAGCAAATGTTTTAACTGTGGGGAAACTGGTCATATGAGCAGAGATTGTAAGAAGTCGAGGACTGAGGGTTCAGGGGTGAAGAAGACGGGAAGTGATGGACCGAGGGCGAGCGCCAGGGCGTTCACCATGACACAGGAGGAGGCTAGGACGGACCCTGACGTTGTGTCCGGTACGTTTCTAGTGAACCAGACTTTAGCTTCTGTGTTATTTGATTCGAGTGCTAGTAGGAGTTTTATTTCTGCTACTTTTGTGCTAAGCTGCCTGTTAGTAGTAGACGTGTTGATGCGCCCTTTGATGTAGAAACTGCCATAGGTAAGTCTACCAGGATTTCTGAGGCGATAGAGAATTGTGATGTGGAACTTGAGGGTCATAAGTTTCTGTTAGACCGTTTCTGATGACCTTGGGTGGTTTCGATTTGGTTCTTGGGATGGATTGGTTGGCGGACTTCGAGGTGAACATTGTGTGTCGCAAGAAGATGGTTCGGTTGACAGCGCCTGACGGAAGTTCGGTAACGGTTTATGGTGATCGGGTTACTACAATCCCGAAGGTGATCTCAATGGCGGTGGCGGGAAAGTGTATGAGGCGTGGATGTAGTGCTTACTTGGCCTATGTAAAAGATGTGGATACACCAACACCACAACTAGCCGATGTACCGGTTGTGTGTGACTTTCCAGACATGTTCCCAGAAGACTTATCAGGAGTGCCACCTGACAGAGAGATTGAATTTCAGATTGATCTGATACCGGGTGCCCAACCTGTTGCCAAGGCACCGTATCGGTTGGCTCCACCGAGATGAAAGAGTTGATGGAGCAGTTGCGAGAGCTGCTTGGTTCATTAGATCGAGTATCTCTCCTTGGGGTGCTCCGGTCCTATTTGTAAAGAAGAAGGATGGTAGTATGAGGATGTGCATTGACTACCGCGAACTGAACAAGTTGACAGTGAAGAACCGCTACCCCTTACCGAGGATAAATGATTTGTTCGATCAGCTTCAGGGTGCTAGTTGGTTCTCGAGGATAGACCTTCGATCTGGTTATCATCAGTTGAAGGTGAAGGAGCAAGATATCCCTAAAACAGCTTTCCGTACGCGCTATGGCCATTACGAGTTTCTTGTCATGTCCTTTGGTTTGACCAACGCGCCAGTTGCTTTTATGGATCTGATGAACCGTGTGTGTCGGCCTATGTTGGATAAATCAGTGATTGTGTTTATTGATGATATCCTGATTTATTCGAAGAGCAAGATTGAGCATGCCGGTCACATTCGGGAGGTTCTAGAGACGTTGAGAAGGGAGAAATTGTATGCTAAATTCTCCAAGTGCGCATTTTGGTTGCGCGAAGTTTAGTTTTTGGGTCATGTGGTGAATCCTGATGGGATTATGGTGGACCCGGCGAAGGTGGAGGCGGTTATGCAATGGAGGCCACCAAAGACGCCATCCGAGATCCGTAGTTTCTTGGGCTTGGCGGGCTACTATAGAAGATTCATCCAAGACTTCTCTAAGATTGCTTCTCCACTAACTAAGTTGACCCAAAAGGATGTGAAGTTTGTATGGGGTCAAGCTCAAGAGAAGGCGTTCGAAGAGCTGAAGGCAAGACTGACTCAAGCTCCTGTTCTGTGATTACCCGATGGAAGCGAAGATCTGGTGGTTTATTCTGATGCTTCCTACTCGGGGTTGGGGTGTGTGCTAATGCAGAGAGGGAAGGTTATAGCCTACGCGTCCCGACAGTTGAAAGTTCATGAGGTTATTATCCCACTCATGACTTGGAGCTAGCAGCCGTGGTCTTTGCGTTAAAGATCTGGAGGCACTACCTTTACGAGACGAAGTGCACCATATTCACGGACCATAAGAGTCTGAAGTACTTCTTCGAGCAGAAAACCCTCGGCTGCAGTCGGGATGAACTGCATTCTGCATCAGTTAGGGTTAGGCGACCGACTGGAGCCGAATGGAGGCCATACGGCCGATTAGGGTGCGATTGGGGTCCATTCGCACGATTGGGGTTCATTCGCATGATTGAAGGCCAGTCGCATGGGGGTCATGCGACTGAAGGTCCATTCGCACGACTAAAGGTCCATTCGCACGACTGAAGGTCCAGTCACATAGGTGTTCATCCGCATTGTCCATTCGCACGACTGGATGTTCATTCGCATAGGTGTTCATCCGTATTAGTTCATTCGCATGAGGTTCAGTCGCATAGAGGCAATGCGACTGAAGGGTGTCCATACGCCCGAATAGGGCTGTTGTACCATAGGAAGGTATAGATTGACTTCTGACTTTCGGGGGAAAGTGCAGATGTAAGTTTTGACGTAAAGGTCCCCATAAGAGCATGTAAGATGACGCTTGAGGCCTTAGAAAGCATGTTGGGCATGATGATGATGATGTTGCAAGTTTATGCACGTTATGTATGTATGGTGTTGCCCTGTATGATAATGATGAATGTGTGTGTTATGTTCCTTGTTATGATGTATGTTTATCTTTCCCATAACTTTATGTGTTATGACAAGAAATGAACGAAGTATTATGTAACGTAAAGTGAAAGATAATGAAAGAGGAACACGATGTTGAATGCATGCATAAATGAACGAATGAAACGTCTTGCACGCATCGGATGACGGGTCCTTCTTTGTGATTGACCCTTAATGTAGAACCTCTACCGCTCACCCCTAGTACTGTGGCATACGTTTAGCTGTTCATTTATTGACTTCAGCCCAGTAGCTAAGACTGATGGTTACTCCTAGTACCGTGGCATACGTTTAGCTGTTCATTTATTGACTTCGGCCCGGTAGCTACGACTAACCGGGGTGTAGCACATGGTATTGGTATGGATGATGTCCGATGCGCAAGTAAAGTCATAAAGAACGAATGAATGAAGGAATGAATGAAGAAGATAATAATGATGTTATCTATGTGTACGTACGATGTGTGATCATGTAAAAGTAACGAATGGTTTTATATGAAAGTAAAGTATGTTTTGTAATAAAACTAGAACTCACTCAGCAACGCTGACTTTTTATATGTATTCTAGTTGGCAGGTAATGTTTGCTGAGGATGGCACACCGTGAAGCTACTCAGCTCTTTTGGGATGGCATTCTTTTGATTAATGTTTTTGCATTATAATACGAACAAGCTATTTTGCAATGAATGTTGTATTAACTTGCAAAAGCATTTACATGGAAATGAAAGATTGTTTTAGTTTTCCGCTGTGATTTATGAAATACAAATGCAATTATACATTTTATGTGCGATGAGAACCCAGCTGTAAGCGTCCCGGAACAGGGCCTTACAAACAAACTCCCCTTATCACTGATTGAGACCAAACGTCATTGATCGTCTCCCTTCGATTTAAAGTTTCTATATGTAGTTTTTGTACTTATAAATATTTTCAATTTTAGATTTAGGGGAATTTGTCCATTTAAAGCTTTGATCATGTTCGGTTGGATTAAGAAGAAGGCTGGTGCAACCAAAACCAAACACTTAGACAAATTTTAGTACAACTTACAAAGGACTTTCGAAGCCAAGTATACAACTTCCGAAGATAAAAAGCAAGATCAACTTCCAAAAGAAAAGCTCCAACTTCCAAAGACAAAGTCTTCTCTTCTGAAGTTCAAGACTTGAAAGAAATAAAAGACAGTGACTTCCGAAGCAGAAGTCTCCAAGCCACAGAAGAAGCAGCCTCTTCCAAAGTATAAAAAGCTTTGGAAGAACTTGTTCTTCCGAAGCCAATTAACCTTCGGAAGATGTTGTTAATGAACCAGTGGACATATGTACGGTCTCTGACACTCCGCTGCAGACCTCTGATACTACATGGCGTTTTCCCAAAAGGTCATGTAGTTGACCATACTTTATTCTACTGTTCACCTTTTTATGTTAGTACAAGTTACCAACTTTAGTTGGTGACAAAAGGTAAGTCATGGACATGTCATGACTACCATATCTTAGATAAGACATTATGTAAGATACCTTAAACTATAGCTTTGTAGTATTTGCTTTAGTTAGAGGATTCCAACTGGTATCAAAGTATATATGGTTTCTCATTGTAACTCTTGTAGTAAGCATGTAAGAGTCTTGTAAACTTTAAGTTGAAAATAATATATACAATTATCTTGAAAATTATTCTCTTGGTTTTAGTGTTACTTAGTATATTATAATCAACTCTTAGAAGATCTCTGCTTCTTGAGTGTTTGTTCGTGAGTTGAGAGAGAAATACTTGTGTTGAGTATCAAAACCGATCCTGCAATTGGTATCAGAGCTTCTTAGGCTCTTGATTGTGCGATCTAACATCCTAATCAAACTTTTGTTTACTTACTCCTTTACTACACTCTAAACATGGCCTTGAACCAGAAATCTAAATGTGAAATGGGGACGATGACTAAAGCACCCATCATCACCCTAGAGAACTTCAGACAATGGAGCAGACGTATTGATGGGTTTATCAGATATCAAGATAGCCGCATTGCCCAAGGTCCCTACAAGCCAAAGTTGACTTCACCTGTTGGTGGTGGTGCTATGATAGAGAAGGCAGTGGAGGACTACTCTGAAGAAGACCTCAAGCGGATAGACATTGATGAAAAGGCAATGACAGTCCTGATGACAGCAATTCCCAACTCCATTATGGTGGGGTTTGAGAATTGCACAACTGCTAAAGGACTGTTTGATGATTTAACCCTGATGTACTCCAACTCCAACGACTCAAAGAAAGATTCCCTAAAGCAACAATTTGAGAACTTCACTCATATTGCTGGAGAGACATTGCATCATCAATAATTTAGGTACATGGATCTTATCTCTTCCCTTCAGACTGTGGAAATAGCTCCTGAATTGAGAGACCTCTCAAGAAAATTCATGAGTGCACTTTCCAATGAGTGGACGTTCTACGGTGTCTCCATCAAGAGGATAGAGAAGTTGAACACACTCACAACGACTGAACTATATGGTATTCTTGATGGATATCGTGTAGAGATGGAAAACAAGAGTGGCCATCAAGGAAGCAGATCTTCAAGCCTTTCCTCAAGAAACGCTCTCATGGTTGCTAAAGGCTCAAGACCCCCTCAACCTCAGCAATACCTGCCGTACTCACAACAGCCATCCAACTCTTCTAGGCCTTACATCACATTCCCTGAGACTCCAAGGTCTCAACAAGCTCAGACCAGTCCCCTTCAGGACAGATGTGCTTTTGTCTCAGGGAGTGGACACTCTATTGATTTTCAATTCTGCTTTGAAGATCTAGATTGTTTCAGCCCAGATGAGGTGGAATACATGGACATAGTCCAACAAATGGCTCTCCTAACCTACAGGGCGAAGAAGTTCTTTAAAAGAATAAGAAGGCAGTTCTCTCAAAACCCAACAAGCAGCAAGTTCGGGTTTGATAAAACAAAGGCCAAGTGTTAGAACTGTAACTAGCTGGGTCACTTTACTAAGGAATGTAAAGCTCCCAAATCAAACCCGGGATCTGCTCATGCCTCCTCACATCCTTCCACACCAAAAGCTGCTGGAAAATCAACTAAAACCGCTATTGTGGCACAAGAAGTTGATTGGAGCTTTATGGTCCAAGATGTCACCCATTCACAGGCTCTCATGGCTGGAACAGACAACTCTAAGGTATATGATCATCTCTATACTCCAGTATGCATTGCCAAGGTTAAAATGTATCAGGACTATAACATGGAAATTAAATCTGATATTGAGTCCTTACACATCTTAAAAGCTGACTTTAAAAGGGCTAAATCTGACTATCAACATAAAATTGAGGAGTTAGAGAAAATAGTTTCCTCTTTAAAGCATGAACACACAAATTACAGGACTCAAATCAAGGATTTAATATCCAAGTTAACTGAGGCTCAAGCCAAGCTAGTAATAGTTGAGGCTCAAACTAGGAAGCATGTTATTTCTGAGCAACACTTCCAAGCTATTATTGCATCATCCTCCAACTCCAAAATTTGTTATAAAAAATAAGGTTGGAGACAAATGAAATTGCTCCACCACACTCTTATGAGTCCATAAGACAACCAAGGTGTGGTACCAAAGAGCAGGAGGTCCTATCTGCTGATCCATCTTCACTTGAGTTGAAGAATGATGCAATAATAAAGACCACCACAGGAGAGGAACAGGTAAATCAACCCTTTGATTATCAACCCCTATCCACCAAAGCTAGAAGAAATCAGGCAAAGGCGGCTAGAAGGACTGCCAAGAAAGTATTGGATCTAAGCTGAAAATTGACCCAAAGCAAAAAGGTGTTTTTATTTCAACTGGATTTCAGGTGGTAGGCACTTCTGATTCAGGAAAGGAGTGTAGTACCAGCACTTCTATCCTGCCAAAGGATCAGAAGTCAAAGGGGAAGGCTGTAGAGGAAGATAAGAAGATGAAGAAACCTCAGCCATCAAAATCCCTAAAGATTAACATTGCATGCATAATGTGTGGTCTGCAGAACCACTTGGCTAAAGATTGTTACTACAATCCAGCAAGCACACATTATGCAATAATGTTAAAAAGAAAGCTAACTAAGGAAGGATTCACTTTTGGACCTTATCACATGGTTCAAGTGATGAGAAAAGGAAAGCTGGTTTCCGAAGCTAAGTTGCTTTCGAAAGAAGCTCATTCTTCCGAAGGAAAAGTGGCTTCGGAAGTCAAGCCAAGGAAGGCTCAAAAGAACAAAAGAGCTTCCTCAAACCTTCCGAGAAGAAATTTGCTTCAGAAGAGAAGGTTGTGAACTCTTCTTCTGAATACAAAGAAGCTTCGGAGAAGGTCATGCTGCTAAAGCTTCAATAAGTTTATCGAAACTGACTAACCATGGGATGGAATGGAAGATCAGACAAGATGCTACAGCCACACCTTCCTCTTCAAAGACATCAATTGAACCCTCTACCATTCATTTTGGTTCAATTATGTCATCATCAATGGAAGAACCCAAGACCAGTAAGGCTTGGGTTTCCAATTCAAAACTAACTTTTTCACCTTATGTGCAGGGGCATTCACAAGACAAGAACAACAATATCTAGATAGTGGACAGTGGATGCTCCAGGCACATGACCGGGAATAGATCTCTACTTCAATAATTTTAACATTTTGATGGAGCTCCTGTTCAGTTTGGAGGTGAGACCGGAGGATACATTTCGGATAGAGGAAGTGTATCCAACGGCTTGTTAAGAGTCGACAAAGTATACTTTGTCAAGCAGCTTGAACACAATCTCCTAAGACTACTCCCATTCACAACCAAACCCAACCAAACTATTCAATAAAAAACTATTTTCTCTCTCTTCACCTATCCAACCCAACCAACTTTAATATTTTCACTCCCATTAACAACCCAACCAAACTATTTTTTTAATAATATTGTATTTTTAATTAATGTTTTTCCATTTATAAAGTAATAAAAAATATATTAAAAATTTTAGGGTATATATTATAAAATAAAAATAAATTACCTAGAAAAAAAATCACATTTATCAAATATATTAATAAAGTAGATAACTCGTTTAAGTGTCATAAGATAAAAGAAATTGCAATAGTAAAAAATACAAATTACATAACTACTCATCAATACCAAATTTTAGCCATATGTGTTCAATCAAGTCATTTTTCAAAGCATTGTGAGCTTCTCTGTTGCGAAGTTGTTCCCTTTGGTCATATAACTGGAGAGGTCTGTAATACGTTGAGTGGAGTATTGAAAATGGTGTTCATCATCTTCGGTAGAACTTCTTCATTGTTGGTTAATAGGTAGGTCATTTAGAAATTCAGATGGATCATAATAGTTAAGGTATGTGTCCCGTTCATCCTCTACGATCATATTATGCATGATGATACACGCAATCATAATTTTTCCCATATATCCTTGTCCCACACAAGACACGCATCCACTATATGAAGGAATAATGGTTTTCGCATTCGAAATCGACGCCGAAAGGTTGCATCATCATACGTTGGGTTGTCAATAAAGTAATCTTGCATCAGGCGTTTCTCATCCTGCTCACGTTCCCGATCACAAAACTTCCTTCTTGCTCTAGGAGGATGATCTGTTGTGTTTGCATGGCATATTATGAGTAACTCGACCATTATGTTATCAAGTTTCAGATTTTCTTGAACGATCCGTGCTTCCCATGCATCATATTCCGTATCAGAGGTGATGAATCGGAATTCGCAAAACGGGTTTTCATTATGCGATGTTTTTCAATGTAATATAAGTGAGAAGTTGCAAATGGATTGAGTAAGAAAGTATGTTGATAGCCTCTTTATTTATACTAGAAATTAATGGCTTTAGTAATTTCTTAAGTTAAAGATAATGTTCATATTTCTTATCAAAATCAAATTCGAGGTTCAATAAAAAATTGACACTTGTAAGTTGAAGATAATAATGATAATATTAGATATCGTATCCAAATAGTGATAATATATTAGAATATCCTTATCGGAAAAAATCCGAGATTCCAATAAAAAATCTTACACGTGTAAATGAAGACAATAGTGATAATATATAGGTACCATATTGTAAGGATTCCTAAAGTCTGATGCAACCCAAAACTGCCTAAGTGTTCAGCAACATGCACTAAGTACTGAAGTGAAGAATGCTTCGGAAGAATTACACAAAGCATTAGAAAATACTCAAGTGTAATCTTGCCAAGAATATCTTCCGAAGCCAAGACCAATATCTTCCGAAGCCTAACATGAAGTCTTCCGAAGCTTGAAGAGACAAAGTCTTCCGAAGCTTCAACCTATGAAGACAGATTTCTTCCGAAGACTTTTAGTACACATGCTTTATCTGATGTACTGTTCCATAAAGCACCTTTTCCGCTGCGTCTCTGATAAGTCACCAACTTACAAGAGTTGGTGAAAAGGTCCATGCTTTTGGTAACTGTACATTGAGGTCTTGAGTCTGAAACTTTCCACTTTATGTACTTTATCCTTTTTATAATGTATAAGGATGTGAGCTATGGCATGTCATAGTCACAAGGTCAAAAGGCAGATATGCCTTTTGATCCTACAATTGATTTTGTTAGTGTCTAGTCAATTGTATCCAGCTGGCTTTCATAGTATAGCCGGCTGTAGGTTGTAGTATAAGTATTCCAAGTTCTTGTATCTTTCAAATGCTTTGTAACACTTGTAAAAGAACTTGAGAAAGCAATATACTGCTCCCTTGAAAACTATACTCTCTTGTTCTGTCTCTTGCTTTACTTGTGTTCTCTGCATCACCTTTGGTTACCTAGTTCACTGTTTGATTAACGTTTAGTTAATCTCCTCATTGTGTTGTTGTGTTGTAATTGTGTTCAAGCCCTTGAACGATCCTGCAATTGGTATCAGAGCTTCAGGCTCGTGATATAAGATCTAACCATCTTAAGATCCCTCACACACACAAAAAACTAAACTTTTTCAAATGGCTTCCATCTCAAAGACTGATATGGAGACTGGAACCATGAACAAATCCCCATTGATCACTCTTGATGACTTCGACACCTGGTGCATGAGGATGGAAGGCTTCATCAGGTCTCTTGACTCAAGAATGTGGGAATCTGTTGAATATGGACCTTTCATACCTAGCACCCCCTCTGCTACCGGTGCTGGTATGATTCCTAAAGATGTGGCCAACTACTCAGATGAAGATAGGAAAAGAGTAGAGATTGACAGGAAGGCCATGACTGCTCTTCAGACTGCTATCCCAAACTCTGTGTACAGAGGTTTTAAGAAGTGCAAAACAGCTAAACAGCTGTGGGATGCACTGAAGCTGATGTATGAAGGCTCCTCTGAAGCCAAGGAGAACAAGAAAGATCTTCTGAAGCAGCAGTTTGAAAATTTCACCTTTAAAACAGGTGAAACCATGACCCAACAATACTTCAGGTATGTTGAGATTGTGGATACCCTTGTGGATGGAGGAGTTCCTCTTGAGAACAGAGACATTGTAAGGAAGTTCATGTCCTCACTTCCTAGGCAATGGACACACTATTGTGTGGTAATCAAGAGGACTGAGAACCTTAAAACTCTTACTCTGACAGAGTTATATGGGATTCTCAGTGGATACCAGATGGAGATGAACTTACAAGGTTCATCTGGCAACTCTAACAATCAAATGGGTTCAGCCCTTCATGTGGTTGAAAGGGACAGCATAGAACCCCAACATCATCTCCTATGCTACCCTGACAACTCACAAAAGGGTCCTTTCATCACCTTCCCGGAGACACCAAGGGAGAACTTTACTCAAGGAAGCCCATTCCAAGAGACAAGTTCTTCTCAAGCCTTTGTGTCTGCAGATGAAAGCTGTGGAAATTATCTCTTCACTCTTGAAGATCTAGACTGTATCCATCCAGATGACCTGGAATACATGGAGATAGTTCAGCAGATGGCTCTTCTCACTCACAGAGCCAAGAAGTTCTACAAGAGGACAGGAAGAAAATTTCCAAGCAATGCTACCAGTGGTAAGTTTGGCCTGGATAAAAGCAAAGTTAAGTGTTACAATTGTAACCTTATGGGTCACTTCGCCAGGGAGTGTAAGGCACCCAGAGCAAATGGGGGTCAAACACAACTCAGACCAAACTTCACCAACAATACCCCTCAGGCTGAGAAGACAAAGCAACATGCTGCGGTTGCTGTTGAAGAGGGAGGATTTGACTGGAGTTTTCAGGTGGAGGATGCTTCTCCAAACCAAGCATTGATGGCTGATCATGATGAAGCCAAGGTATTAGAACATCTTTGCTCCCCTGAATGCATTGCTAAAGTAAATAGATACAGGTCCTACAACCTAGAGATGAGATCTGATCTTGAGTCATTAAACATATTAAAATCTGACTTTAGAAAGTCTGAAAATGATTACAAGTTAAAGATAGAAGACTTGGAGAAAACTATTTCAGTACTAAAACATGAACATACAGATTTTAGAACTCAGATCCAAGATCTCATCACTAAGTTGACTAAGTGCCAGGCTGAGCTTGTGATCAGCAAAGCCCTGGCAGAGAAAAGTGTTCTTGAAGAAGAGACCTTCAAGAACATGATATCCTCATCCCTACACAATAAGGTTTGTTATCAAAATAGACAGGGACTGGGATCAAATGAGATAGCTCCTCCACACACAATCTTGTCTGTAAGATCTCCTAGGTGTGGAACTTGTGAAGATGAGCTTCCTCTCATAGATCCAGTAAGTGAGGATGATGAAGAAGTGATAGTGAGGAATCCCTCTGAGAAGAGTGAAGAAGAGGATTCCTCCAAGGGCCACTATCCTTCTGAGGAGAAGAAATTAACTGTGATGACCAAGTCCAAGAGAAAGAACTTGATCAGGAAGAGCAAAAGGAAAGCAAAGAAGGCTCAAGAAATCAAGGCTACCTTTGATGCTAAGCAGAAACAAGTGTTTATCTCTGCAGGTTTCAAAGCAATAAGGACTGAAGACATCCACCAAAGCCTCTTATCTAAGAGTTCTGGTTCATGTTCAAATCATCTCAGTACAAAGAAGAAGACTGAGCTGCTGTGTACCACTGCTGCACAGCCTGGACCATCAAATTCCAAGAACAGTTCACAGCCCAAGGGAACTGTATCTGAATCTACCAAGATGAAGGTGAAAAAGGGATGTGACCAAGGCCAGTCTTGCTCTCAAAAGGAGATTTCTTTGAAGAAGAAAATGCTGTGTGTTATGTGTGAAAGTACTTCTCATATTGCCAAGGATTGTCCATACAATCCTAAAAGTACTATCCACATGACCAATACAAAGACTTCAAAGAATCTCAAGAAGTCTCAAGCTTCGGAAGGAAAGTCTGTTTCCTTCGGAAGCTCCAAATCAAAGAAGAAGGTAAATGGAAAATTACCTTCGGAAGCAAAGTTGGTCTCGGAAGAAAGGAGTTCTTCCGAAGTACTAAAGTCTACTGCAGTGACTGTAGATTCTTCCGAAGTATCAGTCATTAAAACTTGTGAAGCTCCAAAAGCTTCTAAGGTTTTGAAGGTCAAGTCCAAGACTCCAAAGGTGGTGTGGAAGTCTAAGAAAGACCAAATGACTGAGGTTTCTCCATCAACAACAGCCGAAGATCCCCTCTGTACAACCATAGGATCTATTACTGTTGCATTACCTTCTATTACACTTACTGAACCCAAGACAAGTAAGGCTTGGGTTTCCAAATGTAACTAATCATTTTCTTTGTGCAGGAACAGCTCAAGACAAACAAGAATGTCTGGATAATTGACAGTGGCTGTTCCAGGCACATGACAGGCGATAGGTCTTTACTTCATAATTTTGAGAGAATTGATGGAGGACCAGTTGCTTTTGGAGGAAATGAAGGTGGTTACATTTATGGAAGGGGCAAGGTCACAAATGGTAAGCTCAGCATTGAGAAGGTAAACTTTGTTAAGGAGCTTGGGTACAATCTTCTGAGTGTATCTCAATTTTGTGATCAGAGTCATAACATGCTCTTCACTGAGCATGAGTGCATTGTTCTCAAACCTGGAGTGGTCATTCCTCATGAGCATATTCTGCTCAGAGCCCCCAGGAAAGGGAACATGTACAAGATGGATTTGCAAGAAACATCTCCCTCTGGAGAAGTTTCATGCTTTCTATCTAAAGCAAATAGTGATGAGTCTTTCCTATGGCATAAAAGAATGTGCCATGTAAACTTTAAGAATATGAATAAATTAATCAAACATGATCTGGTAACTGGAATGCCAAAGAAAGAGTTTACAAGTGATGATCATTGTGTTGCATGCCTGAAAGGGAAGCAACACAAGGTATCTCACAAGCCTAAGGAAAAGAACTCCATCACTACTCCCCTACACTTATTACATATGGATCTCTTTGGCCCCACCAGTGTAATGAGTTTAGGAAGGACCTTATACTGTCTAGTGATCACAGATGATTTTACAAGATTCACTTGGGTTTTCTTTCTTAGAACTAAAGATGAGACTCCTGAGATTCTAAAGAATTTCATCTTAAAGATTGAGAATCAATGTGATCACAAGGTCAAAACCATAAGATGTGATCAAGGAACTGAATTCAAGAACCAAATCCTTGATACATTTTGTGATGAAAAGGGTATTACAAGACAATACAGTGCTCCCAGGACTCCTCAGCAAAACGGAGTTGCTGAGAGGAGAAACAGGACACTTATTGAAGCTGCAAGAACTATGTTGTCTGACTCTAAACTGCCTATCACCTTCTGGGCAGAGGCAGTTAATACTGCCTGCTATGTGCAAAACAGAGTCTTAGTAGTTAAGACACATGGTAAGACTCCTTATGAACTTTGGCACAAGAGGAAACCTTTCATTGGTTTTCTCAGGTCATTTGGATGTCCCTGCACCATCTTGAATACCAAAGATCAAGTTGCCAAGTTTGCTGAGAAATCAGACGATGGACACTTCATTGGATACTCTTCTCAAGCTAAAGCTTATAGAGTATACAATCTCAGAACTAGAATCATTGAGGAGTCAGCCAATGTGACTTTCAATGAGCACACTCCCAGTGTGGCTGGTTCTGGTCCGGATTGGCTATTTGATCTTGATTTAGTTACCAACTGTTTTAATAAATCTTGTGAGCATGTTTCAGGATCTGCAGAAAATTTAAATACAGGTGATCCTGATCCAAGATTTGAGCTTGGAAGACCTTCAGCTCCAGTTGGAACTACTTCAGCAAATGAGGTTTCTATCAGCACAACAATGACAAATCCAGCTGATACATCTGGCATGCCTTCAAATTCCAGTTCAGAGGCCTCTCAACCAGATAAAGACATCTCAATTGCAGAAGATAACAATGGTGATGGTGAAAGTGATCAAGAATCTCTTGATGCTAATAACCATACCATAGATGATAACATCAATGATGTCACACACTCATTGGATCAAGTTAATCTTGATAAGTGTGATAATGTGGAGGATCAATCTTCAAGACCAGATCTAAATTTCTCAAATTTGGATCTATCTCAGCAACTTGCTGTGATCCCTCAGCTAAGGATCCACAAGTCTCATCCTACTACAAACATCATTGGAGATGTTATCTCCGGGGTAAAGACAAGAGGGCAAACCCATGAAGCAAATGTTTGTCTTCACTCTTGTTTTCTATCCCAGTTAGAGCCAAAGAAAGTTGAGGAGGCTCTAAAGGATGGAAGTTGGGTTGAAGCTATGCAACAAGAGCTGCTTCAATTCAAAAGACAGAAAGTTTGGAACCTTTGTCCTCTTCCTCATGGGAAGACTACCATTGGAACCAAATGGGTTTTTAGGAATAAAAAGGATGATAGAGGAATCATCATCAAGAACAAGGCTAGACTAGTTGTTCAAGGATACACACAAGAAGAAGGGATTGACTACACTGATGTCTTTGCTCCTGTAGCTAGACTAGAAGCTGTTAGGATATTCCTGGCATTTGCTGCATCCAAGAACTTCAAGGTCTACCAACTTGATGTAAAGTGTGCTTTCTTATATGGAGTGATTGATGAGGAGGTTTATGTCAAACAACCACCTGGTTTTGTAGATCCTGATCATCCTGATTATGTCTGCAAGCTTGACAAAGCTCTCTATGGGCTGCATCAGGCACCCAGGAAGTGGTATGAGACACTGTCTGAGTATCTCTGTAAACATGGTTACAGGAGAGGTACTATAGATGGAACTCTCTTCATCAAAGGACAAGGAAACGACATTCTGCTAGTTCAAGTATATGTGGATGACATCATCTTTGGCTCAACCAATTCAAGGCTCTGCAAAGACTTTGAAAAGCTGATGAAAGATAGATTTGAAATGAGTTCAATGGGAGAACTTAATTTCTTTCTGGGAATTCAAGTGAAGCAGGTTGAAGATGGCATTTTCATAAGTCAGTCAAAGTATATTCAAGATATACTCAAGAGGTTCAACATGACTGATTGTAAGACTGCTAAGACACCCATAGCCAGAAACCACTCTCTTGGTCCAGATCTTGAGGGGGAGTGTGTAGATGAGCACTTATACAGGGCTATGATTGGGTCTCTTATGTATCTTACAGCTAGCAGGCCTGATATCATGTTTGCTACATGTATTTGTGCAAGATATCAAGCTAATCCTAAGATGTCTCACTTAATCACTGTGAAAAGGATTTTAAGATACCTCAAAGGTGCTTCAACACTTGGTTTATGGTATCCAAAGAATTCTAATTTCAATCTGTATGCCTATACAGACAGTGATTATGGTGGTTGCAACATGACTGCAAAGTCTACATCTGGGGGATGTCAATTCTTGGTGGAAGGGTTGTCTCATGGCAATGCAAGAAACAAACCTGTGTGTCTGCATCAACTGCTGAGGCTGAATACATTGCTGCTGCAAGCTGCTGTGCTCAAGTGCTTTGGATTCAAAATCAGATGCTAGACTACGGATTTAACTTCAAAGAGACTCCTATCCACATAGACAACAACAGTGCTATCTCTATCACTGAGAACCCTGTGCAGCACTCAAGGACCAAACACATCAACATCAGGTATCATTTAATAAGAGATAACTATGAAAAGGGGTTAATTAAACTAGTCAAAGTTCACACAGATGAACAATATGCTGATCTGTTCACAAAAGCTTTTGATGAACAGAGATTTAAGTATCTGATATCAGCTATTGGGATGATTAACTTTGAGTAGATTTTTTTAAAACTAATTCTAATTATTTCTTCTTAAAATATGTGTGTCCTAAGTTGTCTAGTTCATCACTTTCATAAGCTCATGTTTTCTTTGAATGAAAAACTCTTTTTGAAGACTTTCCTTGGATTCTTGAAAATTTTCTGATACTTCGGAAGATAACATTTTACCTTCGGAAGAAAAATATGTCTTCAAAATAAATGACTGTCTAAGAATTTTACCTTCGGAAGAAGTCAATTTATCTTCCGAAGCTTAAAATTCTCAACTTAGACACTTATTCATTTTAAGGACTTTTTCCTTCCGAAGCAAAAATTACTTTCGGAAGCTTTGTTCATTCTTATACAAAGCATCCAAAGTTTATTTCTCTTCCGAAGCATAAATCTTTAAGACTCTCAGGAAAATTCTTCCGAAGTCACTTTAGCTTCGGAAGCTTTTTCAATCAACTTCCGAAGACAAATTACTTTCGGAAGCTTTTCGAATTCCAAGAAAACTACTTTTTGAGCAAAAAGGTAAACTACTTTTTCAGAGGTGGGACCGACATACGGATTTCAAAGTTTATCCTCTTTCATTAAACTTTATCTGAAATCCTTCTCTCTCATATAAACCCAACGGTTTCCCCCCTCTTCTATCATCTGCTTTTCTTCCATACCTAAAACCCAAAGCTTTCTCTCTGAAATTTCCTTCCCATTCTTTTCTCTTCATCTCTGAGCTACCTCACAATGGCTGACCTTACACACAGAAATGATCCTCACTTTGCCATGCAGCTACACAGACAACACAATCAGGTTGCTCTGTTATGCTCTGACAAAGATCCTCATTTCTCAGAGGTTTGCCGTTTCTTGTCTTTGTCTCACTACTTCACCTCCCTAACCATTGATCCTCCTCTATATGAGGATCATTGCTTGAATTCTGGAAGACCTGCCAAGAGGTCATTATGGATGGGGAGAAGGCACTGTCTGCCACAGTGCAGGGGAGAACAATTTTCATCACTCCGGCCATCATCAACCGACATCTTCAGCTGGATGATGAAGCAGGTGAAGTGTTCTTCCAAAAGAAGCGGTTAATCATTCCTTCGAGCAGATGGGCTATGAAGGAGATTTCTCTGTAAAGACCTTCAGGAAAGGGAAGGTCTCATCCCAGTGGAAATACCTGCTCCATGTGGTTATCCACAGCTTATCAAACAAGCATGGTGGATGGGACCAGATTCCTGAGGATCTCTCCTTTATAGTTCATGGATGTTCAGGGGGTCAAGTTCAGGTATTCACAATTTGTTTATACTAATTACTTGCAAACTTAGACTCCTTAGAATATTACATGTTTCCTAGATATGTTCACACATTCTTAACTGTGAACTGGGCTCACAGTTGAGGGAAACAGGCAATATTCTTAAACTGGGACAGATGAAGCCCGGCATCTTTAAAATTATGAAGAAGCCAACTGTAGGCTTCTCAGGGGTAGAAACAGCCCTAGTCCCAAAAATGTTAGAGCTCATTGCTCAAGGTGACAACATAGCAGTCCAAGCTAGTGTTGAACCCACACCTACTGCTCTCCTACCCTCTTCACAACCTCCAATATTCATCACCTACAAAAGAAAATCCCAACGAACCCCTGCTCAGGCTATTGAGTCTGTGCAGGCCCCCAAATACTCAACCTTACAGGAAGAAGTGGACTCCAGAGCTCCCACTTCTCCTGAGGAGCAAACCACTCCCATTACTTTACCTATCAGGGCTGAGGTTCCTCAAGCTCAACCTGATGAGCTCATTAGCCCAACAACTGTAAGCCTTCACTCTGAGTCTCAACACTCAAGTGAACAACCTTCAGGGGACAGCTACCATCCCCAGCCTTTGGATCTAAACCAACCAATTCCCAACCTATCCTTTTACACTGATGAAGACTTAGGATTCAGTGAGTACCATGAGTCTCTCTTCTCCTCCCCTACTCAAAGAGAGATGAGTACCTCTGACTCTCCTCAGTCTATCCCTCATCAG
Source organism: Flaveria trinervia (assembly GCA_025506515.1). Lineage (NCBI taxonomy): Eukaryota > Viridiplantae > Streptophyta > Magnoliopsida > Asterales > Asteraceae > Flaveria > Flaveria trinervia. Next base: position 10,458,132 of record CM046458.1, on the reverse strand, counting down.
TCACCTATTACTGAGGTGGACACATCTGAACCTGTTCAGGATGTCCATATGGAAGAGGCTCTCACTTTTGAAAGTGATTACATCATTAAGACCTCAACCATGGCAACTCAGCCCATTGGCATCTTAACTGAGGTTGCCAGTGAGCAGAGGAAAACCAGCAGCCAAGAAACTCAAGCTGGTGGTGAGAGAAGGGACTTTGGTCCAATCCTCTCATCCCCCAGTGATTCTTCTGATGAAGATGAGGGAATTTGAGACTAAAGGTACAAAAATTGTCACAAACATGCACCTATCTAGTCTCTAAGGTTAGTCACTTGGAATCTCAGGTGACTACCCTGCAAAACAGGGTCAATGATCAGCAACTCCAGATTTCATATCTGCAGGAAAAACTAGCTGAGAGACCTTTAAGGAGAGCTCAACCAGGAACACAAGAACCTGTGGAAGTGACTGATTTATCCTCCAGCTCACCTATGCAAGTGGGTGATGCTACCAAAAAGGGGGAGAAGTTATCACAACCACAGAACCTGGGAGTTCTTCAAAGAGAATGGACATAGAGGACTCACCATCCTCACTTGCTGTTGTGCATTCTCAGCAACTTCCTCAAGTTCACATTAATGTGGACTCTATAGACTCTCTCATCAGGAGTCTCTTTGAGGAAGGTATACCAAGGGCTGTCTCATCTCCACCACATGGAACTGGCAACTACATCATCAGATGGAGGTATGATGATGACAGAAGAGCCCTCATACTTCACAGAGTTCAAGGTCAACAAGAAGTCTTTCAGTTCCAAAGCCTGAGCTTCTATGAAGGACTGGATTTAGTCAACATGCCACTTGTCAATCCAAGCAAATCTAGACAAGCTGACAGGCTGGCTCAAAGAATCCAAGACAGGATCCTTGCAGAGTTCTCTCTAAGAAGGAGACTTAGGCAATCAGGCAATGTCATCGGTCAACTGGATGCTGAGGTGGACCCTAAGATTAGTTTCATAGGGGAAACCTTGGCTGAAGGCCCAGTGGCAGAACCTGAGACCCCTGTCTCACCATCAACAACTGCTGCAGAGGTCCAAACTCCATCTGAGACACCTGCTGGTGAAGGTGTCTCTCAGCCTCTCTCTGGCCAGAGCATGGAAGCTACACCAAGCAATGAAGGCCAAGCCTCAATCCACCCTGAGTCACAAAGGTCTGTTGGTGACAAAGGGAAAAGAAAAGATGACTCCTGAGGAAATTGAGGAGGAAGAGAGAGAGAGGAAAAGGAGGCTAAGGGGAGAAAGTTCTTCTGGGTCATCAAAATTCATGCAAGCTGCAATCAGGGCTGCCCCCAGACCAAATACTCAAAATGATGAACAAAGGGCAGTCAGGATTAATTATTTACAGACCAGGAACTATGATGTTGATGAAATCATCTCCCTCCCCTTAGAAGAGTTGAATGAACTGGCTGACATGGAAGTGTCAAGAGAGATAAAGGAGAAAGAGGATGCAAGGTTACTTCTCCAATTCAAAGAGGAGAGGAGACAGAAAAGACTTCACAAGCATACTCCCACTCTCTCTCCAGTTCAAGAAAGTCCTGCACAGGAAGATGTGGCTCCACAAGAACCTCAGGTAGATAAAGAAGAGGATAGAATCAAAATGATAAACTACCTGAGTGCCACAGGCTTCTATCAGGCAAATACACTTCTTCCCCTGTCCTATGACTTCATTGAGTTCGAGTACTTAAAGCAACTTGAGCTTGAGTTAGTCAAAGAAAGAAAAACAACCAAAAGGAAGCTAAGGGAAGAAGCTGCAAAGTCAAGAGCCATCATTCAAAAGAATGCAAAGAAGTCTGCTGACAGACAAAGAATGATGAGCTTCTTGAAGTCATATGGATTCTCCGGAAGGAGACTTGGTCCCATGTCTCTATCTACAATGGATGAGCATATAAGGGTAATCAAGCAGAAGATTAAAAGTGGTGAACTCATTGATTTGCACTCTCTTCCAAGTCAAGTCCCACCTGAAGTGGAGGTCAAGTTTGAACAACCAGAGACACCTGAACCAGAACCTCCAGCTGAGCCTCAGCAAACTTCATCTTCTGATCCAAGACAGGGTCAAACTCCCTCTCCTTCTGAACCTGTGAGGGAGGAACACCCAACTGAGAAAGACACTGATGATCAACATGGTGCTGCAGACCAGTCTTCTCAGTTAAAGACATTAAAGAGGAAGAAGAAAATGGCCTCTAAACCAAAGACTAAAAAGAAGAAGCCAAAGTCATCTACCTCTACCCCCAGGCTGAATCAGATCAACCTGAGGAAGTGCATGATGAGGCAGCCCAATCAACTCCTATGCAAGTGGCTCCTCTAGCAACCGAGACACCCATCTTATCCTGGACTTACTCTACCAATCCAGAAAGATGGAATGTTATCAGAGATCAAGGTGTTGAAAATGTCTACTCATGGCAAGACATAATCAACTTACCTCTGCATGATCTCTTTGAAATGAGAAGATACTATGAGAGTCTTGATGATCCTGACCATCAAATGAAGAAAGGGATGGTCTTGATTATTCTGAAGACTACAAACATTTAAAGATCTTCTAAGTGTTTTGGTAGCATCAGCCTAGGGGGAGTTTGTAAGGATTCCTGAAGTCTGATGCAACCCAAAACTGCCTAAGTGTTTCAGCAACATGCACTAAGTACTGAAGTGAAGAATGCTTCGGAAGAATTACACAAAGCATTAGAAAATACTCTAAGTGTAATATCTTCCGAAGACCAATATCTTCCGAAAGACCAATATCTTCCGAAGCCTAACATGAAGTCTTCCGAAGCTTGAAGAGACAAAGTCTTCCGAAGCTTCAACCTATGAAGACAGATTTCTTCCGAAGACTTTTAGTACACATGCTTTATCTGATGTACTGTTCCATAAAGCACCTTTTCCGCTGCGTCTCTGATAAGTCACCACTTACAAGAGTTGGTGAAAAGGTCCATGCTTTTGGTAACTGTACATTGAGGTCTTGAGTCTGAAACTTTCCACTTTATGTACTTTATCCTTTTTGTAATGTATAAGGATGTGAGCTATGGCATGTCATAGTCACAAGGTCAAAAGGCAGATATGCCTTTTGATCCTACAATTGATTTTGTTAGTGTCTAGTCAATTGTATCCAGCTGGCTTTCATAGTATAGCCGGCTGTAGGTTGTAGTATAAGTATTCCAAGTTCTTGTATCTTTCAAATGCTTTGTAACACTTGTAAAAGAACTTGAGAAAGCAATATACTGCTACCTTGAAAACTATACTCTCTTGTTCTGTCTCTTGCTTTACTTGTGTTCTCTGCATCACCTTTGTTACCTAGTTCACTGTTTGATTAAAGTTTAGTTAATCTCCTCATTGTGTTGTTGTGTTGTAATTGTGTTCAAGCCCTTGAACGATCCTGCATATCAAGATAAAATCTAAATCATCGATAAAAAGTTTACACATATAGAGACAAAATACAAACATAATCCAGATATACAAAACAACAGCATGAAGTACAGAAAGAAATCGTTTCCATAGATGCATCGATAAAAAGTTTACACATAAAACACACGCCAAAACCAGATTAGTTCCATAGAATCGAAATTAGAAAGCGTTTCATTTTTCTTCATCATGTGACAAATTGGTCCTCTGTAGTAGTGTGTTTAAATGCTAAAAGTGCATTTCATTACCTTCATTTATTTCATGTATGGGCCATTCTTTCTTATTCTTTTCCCTTGTTGACCAATTTCAATTTGGTTGTTCATGACTTCAACTTCATTTTCTCTGTGATCCTCATTGCACTAAGTCCGAAGACAATTTCATTGGTAGCCTTGCCTTTCACTTTTTCTTGTAGCCGCATCTCTACCATCGGGCGTGAATTGCTGAACCACCAATAGTTGGCGTTTCTTTGGGGTGGGCATACTCTCATTCTTCGGACGTCTTTGATCTTTTAGTGGATAGCAACACTTCTTCTTCCACTTCAAATTAGGACGAGAACGTGTTCATGTCATGATCAACTTGCGTTCCCACTTCGGATGTTTACCCTTACCTCATTAAATACAACAGAATCATTAAATTACCCCCGCCATTTGCCTCATAAAGGTTGTTAGCTTTATTATCAATCTTTGGTGCTCATTCACTAAGCTTTTGCGATACGCTTCACGATAAGCAGAAATCCACTTTTTTGGGCATTTTCATTGAGTCGTTTAAAACGAACTCTTAGTTGATTTTCATTCTTCTACCGATATTTGGGATTTTCAGCTGAGTGCATCATACGTTCTTTACTCGTGCCCACAACGATGTTTTTCTTGGTTTTTCCACGAATACTATCTTCACTTGCTATACACCATGCCGACATTAGAGCAACATATCGGCAACATCCCACTTGTTGCCTCGCCTTGTTTTTGAGTATTTTGCGAGGCTTGGGGGCTTCTGTGACATTAACTTGATTTGAATCGTGAAAGAAATAAATGTTTCCTGAGGGTTGAGACTCATATAACCTTCCGAATCCTCAAGATTGAAACAATGATCTGGATCCATTGTTAAAAATAAAATTTTGGAATAGATTAGGAAAAGAGAATAAGAAGTTGTATGAAAGTATATCAATATTACACTCTATAAAAGAGCATGAAAAATTATAAATTTGATAATTTTTATATTTTCTGAGATAGATAATGTTAGATTTTTTTTGAAGATAAGTTATATATCTACCCAATAACAATTTTACAAGTGTAACTTTCAATAATATTGACCAATAAAAAAATGACATGTGTATTAATTTATAATAAAAGAAACACAAAAAGATAAAAGTGGAAAAAGACAATTGAATGGGCCCATTAAGTTACAAACAACCAATGTTCGGTCTATCGAACTGGTCACCAATTTAGATTGTTTTTTTTTTTAATTTAAAAATCACCCAACCAACCAAACAAAACCCACCAATGGGAGTAGTCTAAGTGTTTCTCAATTCTATGATAAAAAACATCAAATGCTTTTCACTGAACATGAGTGCATCATCCTCAAACTCGGGATGACAATTCCTCTGGAATTGGTGCTTCTTAGATCTCCCAGGAAAGGGGATATGTACTAGCTAGATATGAACAATACTTCCCCATTAGGCGAAGTATCATGCTTTCTTTTCGAAGATGATGGTGATGAGTCTGCCTTATGGCATAAACATATATGTCATGTAAATTTTAAAACATGAACAAACTGGTTAAAAATAACTTGGTACATGGCGTGCCAAAAAGGAATTTTTTCGTAGAGAATAATTGTGTGGCTTGTCTGAAAGGAAAGCAACATAAAGTCTCTCACAAATCCAAAAGAGTTAACTCTATCACCACCCCCATTACACTTATTACACATGGATTTATTTGGTCCAACAAGTATAATGAGCATTAGAAGGAAATCATACTACCTTGTGATAGTTGATGATTTTATAAGATTTACAGGGTATTCTTTTTAAGAACTAAATATGAAACTGCTAAAACTTTAAAATCTTTTATTCTTAAAATTGAAAATCAAAGTGATCACAAGGTAAAGATTATCAAGAGTGATCAAGGGACTGAGTTTAAGAATCAAGTTCTTGACTCATTCTGTAACTCAAAAGGATTACCAGATAATACAGTGCTCCTAGAACTCATCAACAAAATGGTGTTGCTAAGAGGAGGAACATAACACTGATTGAAGCTGCTAGGACCATGTTAGCTGATTCAAAGCTGCCTCTAACATTCTGGGCAGAGGTAGTCAGCACTGCATGCTATGTGTAGAACAGGGTCCTTATTGTCAAGCCACGTGGAAAGACCCCTTATGATTTATGGAACAAGAGGCCATCGTTCATTGGCTTTCTAAGGTCCTTTGGCAGTAGGTGTACCATACTTAACACAAAGGACAACTTGGAAAAATATGTTGAGAAGTCAGATGATGGTATCTTTGTTGGATATTCCTCCACCTCTATTGCTTATAGAGTATATAACATCAAAAATCAACATTTGAGGAATCATCCAACATTATTGTCAATGCGAACACTCCTTGTGTTAGGAGGAATGGCCCTTATCATATTTTTGACTTATAATTATTTCTGAACTATTCTAAACCATCTTGTGAGAATGTTTCAGCCGGAATAGGTACTCAAAGTTATTCTAATGAAGACCAGCTATTTGAGTTACCTAGATCTCTTCCAAGATCTCCAAGAGTCTCTGAACCCCAAGCTGTCACACCCTCAAAATCCACTTGCGGAGTTTTACTGCGAGGCGTGTGAACAACCAGGATCACAGTCAATAGTTACTCAGAACGACTCTATATGCCATAATTTAAATAAAATCATCCAAAGTAAATAAATTAAAGAGTGCGGAAGCGTTTTGAAAACAACCCAAGTAATAAAATATATTTGTGGCAAAACACGTGCCAATTCCAAAAGAGAAATCAATAACTATTAAAATGATAAAATTGTCTTGAAGACCGTGTCATAGAATGCAGTGGACCATGCAGTGCTCCTATGGCAAGCAAGCTAATGACCTGAGAATAGCATACTAAAAATGTCAACACAATGGTTGGTGAGTTCAAGAGATATTCAATATAAACAGTTTAATAATAGAGATGTACAAGTAGCGTATTGTAACAGATAGCCAGTCCATTAACAATAAATATTATTTCATAGTGATTTCGCAATTGAAGCTGATTGTGTTACGTTGTTGCCTCCTGCCACGACTTAACAGGTCGTGACAATGTTCATTAGGACAACTTGCACCCAGTTGACCTCGAGTCACACAGGTGGGGCTCGTCAGACCCAGTAGTACTACCCGAATTTCCCCGCTAATCAATATTAACAATTCAAAAGTGCGAGGACTTTTCTATGATATCAACACTATATAATATTGTACACAACTTAAATACATAAAGCGTTCGTGATTTACCAGTATGCTATCTCCCCCAAAGAGAGTAAATAAAAAGTGGGGCATGAACTCACCTGATATGCGTTTAGATACACAGAGTTTGACTTGTCAAACAGAATAGACAAACAACCTTCAGAGGTTACCTAGATCATATGTGCATGAGTACGTGTAATCAAAGAACATGTGAAACCCTAAGTACACTACAACCAAGGACTCAAGATTTCAAACAAAACAGACAATGTTTGACCTAGTTGACCCGTTTGACCCGTTGGTGACTTTATGTGTTGTAAACCATTCAAGTAATCATACACATATGTTATGCATTGTTAACATTCAAATAGATCATATGTATGCTATATCATCCAGGTGTAACACTTAGAGCATCATACAACCAAGTATCATACAAGTCATGCGAATCTAGAACATTAACATAACCACTAGTTATACACAACTAACATGTCACACAGAGATCAAACCACTCACTACATGCCATGTGAAGCCACTCACGACTTCACATCCTAAACCCTGCCAATTCTACTAAGTAGGGGCCTCAGATTCGCACGCGTGTATGATGATCATAACCATGTTCATTAACCATATGCATTGCATTCAACAAACATCACAACAATCAATTTCCAGTCCCAAACATGATGTCCTAACTACTAATCAACACCAACATCATACATGACCATCAGAGTCCAAACATCATCCATGATTATCCAAAACATCCCATACAACTAATTCAACATGTTTCATCACCTTAGACTTCATCCATGATCATACTAACATGCTCCTACCATCCCAAACATGTTCAAGCTATCATTTTTCAGACGTTATGCAAGTAAAGTTTCCCTTTTGGGAAAGTACATCCCAACATCCATCAACCATCCAATGTATTCATGAATTTAACATATTTATACTATCTCAAGCTCCATACAATATCTAGACATGATCAACATCGCCTAATCACCATAATCTAACAATCTTCATAAACAAAAGTTTCTACTTTTGGCAAGCTATGAATCAACAACAACCATTCAAAGATTTCTAGCATTCATAACAACAATCTAGCATCTAATCATCATCATAACACATCCATAACATCAATCCATCACTAGATCATCATTACATGCAAAATAAAGTTACTATTATTAGTAACCTATGAACACCAACTTCAATTCACCAATTTCTTGCAAAATCAATGTATCCTAACATTCATACACCTACTAATCATCATGCATTCATCAAACAATCATCCATCATGCATAATCATAGCATTTTCGAATTAGGGTTTGTTTCATACACAAGATTCATGATCAATCCACTAAAAACATAGAATTCTTGCATAATCGACGTTAACTAACATGTATACAATCTAACTAACATGTTAACATCATCAATTGATTAAAACTCAACACCAAGAACATCAAATTCGCAACTAGGGTTTCGGCCATATCCAATTTCATGCAAACAAAACACCAACTAACCTCTAATTCGTGAAAAGTAACAAAATCGAGACTTCTAATGTGTTGTATGCCTTCAAATCGACCAAAATCCAATGCTTGATGCTTGATCCAAGTTGAAATCGCAAAGGGAGGGGGTTTGGGAAGGAGGTCGCGGCCGATGAGGGGTGGATTAGGGTTTGGGTTTGTTTTGTTTAGTTTAATTTACACATTTACCCTTTTAACCCTTGTAATTAGGGAGAAGTTTCTGAAGGTGTGAGAATAAGAGGACAAACTCATCATGGGAATGTCTGCTTGTACTCATGCTTTTTGTCTCAGATGGAACCCAAGAAAGTAGAAGAAGCCTTAAGGGATAGTAGCTGGGTTGAGTCAATGCAAGAAGAATTGCTTCAATTCAAGAGACAAAGGTTTGGAATCTTTGCCCACTACCATCTGGTCAAGTACCTATAGGCACCAAATGGGTTTTTAGAGACAAAAGAGATGATAGAGGCCTGATCATCAAGAACAAAACTAGACTAGTTGTTCAAGGATACACTCAAGAGGAAGGAATTGATTATACTGATGTCTTTGCACCTGTTGCAAGACTTGAGGCAGTTAGAATCTTCCATGCTTATGCGGCATCCAAGAACTTTACTGTCTATCAACTTAATGTCAAGTGTGCATTTCTATATGGAAATATAGATAGGGACGTCTATGTGTGTCAACCTCCAGGATTTGAAGACCCACATCATCCCAACTATGTGTGCAAATTGGATAAAGCTCTTTATGGGCTGCACCAGGCACCTAGGTTGTGGTATGAGACTTTGCTCAGTTTCTCCTGAAGAATGGTTACACTAGAGGAACCATTGACAATACTCTCTTTATCAAGAACTCTGAGAAAGTCATTTTGCTCGTTCAAGTCTATGTTGATGATATCATATATGGCTCTTCAAACGACCAAATGTGTAAAGACTTTGAGAGCATCATAAAGAAGAAGTTTGAGATGAGTTCTATCAGAAAAATGGATTTTTTCCTTGGAATTCAAGTGAAGCAAATGAAGGAAGGGTTCTTTATCAATCAATCTAAGTATGTCTCTGATATTTTAGAAAGATTTGATATGAAAGATTGTAAGCCAGCCAAGACACCCATACCCAGAAATCATGACCTTTGTCCTGACTCTGAGGGGGAGGATACTAATAAATATTAGTATAGGACAATCATTGGTTCTCTAATGTATCGCACAGCAAGTAGACCTGATATCATGTTTGCTACTTGCATCTATGCAAGGTATCAGGCTGCTCCAAAGGTGTCTCACCTAGTTGCTGCCAAGAGAATTCTTAGATACCTCAAAGGATCACCAAAGCTTGGTCTCTGGTATCCTAGAAACTCCAACTTCAATCCTACTCAGATAGTGACTATGGTGGCTGCACCATTAACAAGAAATCCACATCTGGAGGATGTCAATTTCTTGGTGGTAGGATCGTCTCATGGCAATGCAAAAAACAATCTTGTGTCTCTACATCTACTGCTGAAGCTGAATACATTGCTGCTGCAAGTTGCTGTGCTCAGCTGCTGTGGATTCAAAACCAGATGCTAGACTATGGATTCAACTTCATGAGCACTCCTATCCACATTGACAACAAAAGTGCTATCTCCATCACTAAAAATCCGGTGAAGCACTCCAAGACAAAGCACATTGATATCAGGTACCATTTCATTAGAGATATTAATAAGAAAAAACAGATTAAATTAGTCAAAGTTGACTCAAATGAACAATATGCTAATTTGTTCACCAAAGCCTTTGATGAATAAAGATTTAAGTATCTCACTACAGCTATTGGGATGATAAACATTGGCTAATATGTCTCATTTGAAAACCTTTTAACTTGTGTCTTGCCTTATGTCAATTACAAATTAAGCCTTTTTAGAAAAGTTGTTCTTCATATTTGACTAAGTGTGAAGTATTTCCGAATAGAAAATTACCCTCGAAAGATCTTGTCATCATCTTCCGAAGGCAATTCTCTCAATTCAAGTTTTATCTTTCGAAGAGTTTTTAGACTCAGAAGCTTATCATCAATGCTTCCGAAGCTTGAAAAACTTCTTCTTTCGGAAGACATTCTTATTCTTAGAAGTAAATAAGTTGGCTTTGGAAGAGAAAACCTTTGGAAATCCTTTTACCTTCGGAAGAATACTTCTCTGTGTAAAAGAAACCTTTGGGCCCCACACACTAAAAAGTAAAGATTTTATTAATAATGTTAGAATCTTTTGAATGGTTTTTCACCTTAGCGCCACTGTCACATCTAACCCTAAACCATCTTTTCACCTTATCCACTCCACACCTCCATTTCACCCATTTAAATAATCCTGACTCGTCACTTTAATCTTTTTACCAATTTACTATCCAAAGCCTCCTTCACTCAAAATCACCCTACTCAAACTTATATTATCATCTCCTCTCTCACAGTGGCACTCAACCTTAGCACAACCAAGTCGCATTCCTTGATTCTTCCAAGTATGTTGATTTCTCTGATATCATCTCATTTCTTACCCAATCTCCCTACTTCACCGCTCTGACCGTGAATCCTACCATTTACTTGAACCATATGGAAGATTTCTAGAGGAACGGTCAGGTAGTACTCCTCAATGGAGCTAGGATTATCCGAACCAGCATCGTAGGCTAAGAGTTGATCATTACCGAACAGGTCATCAGGGAGCATCTGGAGCTTCATGATGAAGACGCTCCTACTGAGTTCCCCAAATCAGACCTTGATGACACCTATATTCAAATGGGATGTGGTGGAGATGTGAATAGGTCTACAGTTTATAAGTTTAATTTTTCTTATAACTGGAAGTTCCTACTTCATGTCATTCTTCACTGTCTGTCAAACAAGTCTGGGGGATGGGATCAAATCTCATATGAACCGGGCTACCTAGTTCATGGATTGGTGAAGAGCCTTCGCTTCAACTATTCAAGATTTGTGCTAACCAATCTTCTTAGAAACCTCCAAAAGGACACATTATTCATGTATCCTAGGTTTCTTCAGCACATAATCAATTGTGAGTTAGACCAGAGTCAGCTTGTTTGTGCAGTTGCTTCGCATGTCCCTCAAATGAGGCTGACCATCTTCAAGGTTTTGAAGAGTGTCCACCAACTTCAATGGAAGACACATCGACCTTCTTCAAGGTATGATTAAGCCAATGGCTCCTGGTGACATCCATGTTCAACCCACAGGTGATGAACCCACACCAGCAACTACCACTATTTTGCCAGTTCACCCCATCAAACACACTTATCAGAGACGAAAACGAACCCTTGCTCAATCTACTCTGATTGAACAAGTCCCTCATGTTCAACCCAAAATGACTAGAGTGGAACCATGGGCTCCCACTCAGTTAGAGGTCTCCCATCCTTCTATTTCGACCTCAATATGGGATTTGAGTCTTCTCTGTCTCAATTCCCTTATCCCCAAACCCAGGCTGCAAGCCCTCAGGATGAATCCCAACACTCTTCTGAGAACCAAAAAGGAACAACCCCACCAAAGGCTTAATGCCACTAGACATTGACCAAAGTCCCGGGTCACTAGGCTTAACTTCTATATCCTTTACTGACCTTTTATTCAGAACTGATAAGGAGATTACGTCTCTCATGGCCATGAAGTTGATCCACAACACTCTCTTATGGATTAACAGAGCCTAGAGGGACCTCTTATCTCTAGCCCATATCAATCAAAACCAACTGAGGTGAGTCCTACAGATGTGGAGGGGACTCATGTAGATTTAGCTACCACTGCTGAAGGAAACCCATTGGATCCTTAGGATAATGGTAACATCTCTGAGACTGAATCTACGGAAATCATGCCTTTTGATGACTCTGAAAGAGACATCCTTAGGCAAGGGAAACCAGGGTGCCAAGAAACCACATCTGGTGGTGAGGGTGAACTTACAAGGTATGTTACCTTATCTCCCCATGATTCTTCAAAAGAAGATGATGGTAGAATGCAACTCATCATTCAATACATACTTTCTAAAGTCTCAAATCTTGAATCAAAGGTTAAGACTTTAGAGGGTAGGTTTGCCACTCAAAAGTGAGAGCCTCTTCCATATGGACATCCTGAACAGGTTCAGAAGTGTCCACCTCAGTAGTAGGTGACTAATGGGGGCTAGAAATAGGAGCCTCAGAAGCACTCATCTCTCTTTGAGTAGGGGAAAAGAAGAGAGAATCATGGTACTCACTGAAACCTAGATCTTCATCAGTATAGAAATCAAGGTTGGGAATTGGTTGGTTGAGATCTATAGGCTGGGGATGGTAACTGTCCCTTGAAGGTTGATCATTTGAGTTTTGAGACTCAGAGTGATGGCTTAAGGCAGTTGGGCTAATTAGCTCATCAGGCTGAGCATGAGGATCCTCAACACTAATCCTTGAAGAGATGAGAGTGGTCTGCTTCTCAGGAGAAGTGGGAGCTCCAGTGTCCACTTCTACCTGTAAGAGTGAGTGTATGGGGACCTCCACAGACTGAATAGTTTGAGCAGGGGTTCGTTTGGATTTCTTTGGTAAGTGAGGGTAATTTGAGGTTGTTGAGGTGTTAGGGAAACAGTAGGTGTGGGTTCAACACTAGCTTGTGTTGCTAGGTTGTCACCTTGAGCAATTAGCTCTAACATTTTTGGGACTAGGGCTGTTTCTACCCCAGAGAAACCAATAGTGGGCTTTCTCAGTATTTTAAAGATGTCGGGCTTCATCTGTCCCAGTTTAAGAATGTTACTTGTTTCCTTTAACTGTGAGCCCAGTTCACAGTTAAGAATGTACTGGACATATCTAGGAACATGTAATATTCAAAGGAGTCTAAGTTAGCAAGCAAGTTGGTATAAACAAACTGAGAATACCTGAACTTGACCCCTTGAACCATTCCATGGATGATGAAGGAGAGATCCTCAGGAATTTGGTCCCATCCACCATGCTTGTTTGACAAGCTATGGATGACCACATAGAGCAAGAATCTCCACTAGGATGAGACCTTCCCTTTCCTAAAGGTCTTTACAGAGAAACTCCCTCATATTTCATCTGCTCAAAGGAATGATTAACAGCTTCCTTTGGGATGAACACCTCACCTTCTTCATCATCCAGCTGAAGATGCCTATTGATGATGGCCGGAGTGATGAAGACTGCTTTCCCCTACATTATGGTAGATAGTGCCTTCTCCCCGTCCATTATGACCTCTTAGCAGGTCTTCCAGAAATCAAGTAGATGATCCTTATATATAGGAGGATCAATGGTTAGGGAGGTGAAGTAATTTGACAAAGCTAAGAATCGATAAACCTCTGAGAAATGAGGATCTTTCTCAGAGCTTAACAGAGCAACCTGATTATGCTGCCTGTGTAGCTGCATGGTAAAGTTGGGATCATTTCTGTGAGCGAGATTGGCCATTGTGAGGTAGCTTAAAGATGAAGAAAGAAGGAAGAAAGAAATTTTAGCAAGAATTTGGGTTTTAGGTATGAAGGAAGAACAGATGATAGAAAGAGGGGGGGACCGTTGGGTTTATATATGAGAGGGATTTCAGATAAAGTTTAATGAAAGAGGATAAACTTTGAAATCCGGATGTCGGTCTCACCCATGAAAAAGTAGTTTACTTTTGCTCAAAAAGTAGTTTTCTTGGAAATCAAAAAGCTTCCGAAGGTAAATTATTTTTGGAAGTTTTAATTTAAAAAGCTTTCGAAGCTAAAATGACTTCGGAAGAGTTTCCTGAGAGTTTTGAAAATTTTGCTTCGGAAGAGAAATTCAAACTTGATTGCTTTGTATATAAAACACAAAGCTTCCGAGAGTTAATTTTGCTTCGGAAGAAAATAGTCCTTAAAAATGAATAAATGTCTGAGACAAGTATTTAAGCTTCGGAAGATAGATTAAAAACCTCTTCCGAAGGTAAATTTCTTAGACAGTTATATGTTTTGAAGGCATGATTTGCTTCCAAAGTTAAAAGCATAACTTCCGAAGGATCAAAAATTGTCAAAAATCTAAGAAAAGTCTTCAAAAAGATAATTTTATCCAGAGAAAATATGAGCTTATGAAAGTGATGAACTAGACAACTTAGGACACACATATTTTAAGAAATAATAATAATTAGTTTTAAGAAAAACTTACTCAAAGTTGATCATCCCAATAGCTGATATTAGATATTTAAATCTTTGTTCATCAAAAGCCTTTGTAAATAGATCAGCATATTATTCATTTGTGTGAACTTTGACTAGTTTAATTAATCCTTTTTCATGGTTATCTCTTATTAAATGATACCTGATATTGATATGTTTGGTCCTTGAGTGCTGCACAGGATTCTCTATGATTGAAATAACACTGTTGTTGTCTATGTGAATGGGAGTCTCCTTGAAGTTTAACCCATAGTCCAGTATCTGATTCTGAATCCACAGCACTTGAGCACAGCAGCTTGTAGCAGCAATGTATTCAGCTTCAGTAGTTGATGCAAAGACACAGGATTGTTTCTTGCATTACCATGAGACACCCTTCCACCAAGAAACTGACATCCCCCAGATGTAGACTTTGCAGTCATGTTGCAACCACCATCTGTATAAGCATACAAATCGAAGTCAGAATTCTTTGGGTACCATAAACCAAGTGTTGAGGCACCTTTGAGATATCTAAGAATCCTCTTGACAATGATGAGGTGAGACATCTTAGGGTTGGCTTGATATCTTGCACAAATACATGTAGCAAACATAATATCAGGTCTGCTAGCAGTAAGATACATAAGAGACCCAATCATAGCCCTGTATAAGTGTTGATCTACACACTCCCCCTTAGATCAGGTTCAAGGGAGTGGGATCTGACTATGGGTGTCTTAGCAAACTTACAATCAGTCATGTTGAATCACTTGAGTATGTCCTGAACATACTTTGACTGACTTATGAAGATGCCATCTTCAACTTGCTTTACTTGAATTCCTAGAAAGAAATTGAGTTCCCCCATGACACTCATTTCAATTCTGTCTTTCATCAGCTTCTCAAAGTCTTTGCAGAGCTTTAGATTAGTTGAACCAAAGATGATGTCATCCATGCACACTTGAACTAGCAGAATGTCATTTCCTTGTCCTTTGATGAAGAGAGTTCCATCTATGGTACCTTTTCTGTATCCATGTTTGCAAAGATACTTAGACAGTGTCTCATACCACTTCCCGGGTGCCTGATGCAGCCCATAAAGAGCTCTGTCAACCTTGCAGACAAAATCAGGATGATCAGGATCTACAAAACCAGGTGGTTGTTTGACATATACCTCTTCATCAATCACTCCATACAGAAAGGCACATTTTACATCAAGCTGAAAGACCTTGAAGTTCTTGGATGCAGCAAATTCTAGGAATATCCTAACAGCTTCTAGTCTTGCTACTAGAGCAAAGACATCAATGTAGTCAATCCCTTCTTCTTGTGTGTACCCTTGAACAACTAGTCTAGCTTTGTTCTTGATGATAATGCCTATATCATCTTTCTTATTCCTAAACATCCATTTGGTTCCAATGGTACTCTTCCTATGAGGAAGAGGACAAAGGTTCCAAACTTTCTGCCTTTTGAATTGAAGCAACTCTTGTTGCATAGCCTTAACCCAACTTCCATCCTTTAGAGCCTCATCAACTTTCTTTGGCTCTATCTAGGATAAGAAACAAAAGTGAAGACAAAAATTTTCTTCATGGGTTTGTCCTCTTGTTCTTACTCTTGTGATAACATCTCTAATGATGTTTGTGGTAGGGTGAGACTTGTGGATCCTAAGTTGAGGGATCATAGCAAGTTACTGAGAAAGATCTAAATTAGAGAAATTGAGATTTGGCATGGATGTTTCTCCCACCACATCAGCAAACTTATCAAAAGAAACTTGATCCAAGCAGTGTGTGACATCATTGATGTTGTCAACTATGGTGTGGTTAGTAGCATCAAGACATTCTTGATTACTGTCACCACCACCATTGTTGTCTTCCACCATTGAGGTATACTTATCTGGTTGTGGAGCCTCTGAGCTGGAATTTGAAGGCACCCCAGATGCATCAGCTGAGTTTGTCATTGTAGTGCTGATAGACACCTCATTTGCAGAAGTAGTTCCAACTGGAGCTGAAGATGTGTGACTTGAAGATCTTCTCAGCTCAAATCTTGGATCAGGATCACTTGTATTTAGATTTTCTGCAGATCCTGAAACATTCTCACAAGATTTGTTAAAACAGTTGGTAACTAAATCAAGATCAAATAGCCAATCAAGACGAGAACCAACCACACAGGGTGTGTGTTCATTGAAAGTCACATTGGTTGACTCCTTAACAATTTTAGTTCTGAGATTGTATACTCTATAAGCCTTAGCTTGAGAAGAGTATCCAATAAAGTGTCCATCATCTGATTTCTCAGCAAATTTAGAAATTTGATCTTTGGTATTCAAGATGGTGCAAGGACATCCAAATGACCTGAGAAAACCAATGAAAGGTTTCCTCTTGTGCCAGAGTTCATAAGGAGTCTTGCCATGAGTCTTGATTCTAAAACTCTATTCTACACATAGCAGGCAGTGTTGACTGCCTCTGCCTAGAAGGTGATGGGTAGCTTAGGGTCAGACAACATGGTTCTTGCAGCTTCAATCGGTGTCTTGTTTCTCCTCTCAGCAACACCATTCTGCTGAGGAGTACTGGGAGCACTGTATTGTCTTGTAATACCCTTTTCATCACAAAATTTATCAAGGATTTGGTTCTTAAATTCAGTTCCTTGATCACATCTTATGATCTTGACCTTGTGATCAGATTGACTCTCAATCTTTAAGATGAAATTCTTTAGAATCTCAGAAGTCTCATCCTTAGTTCTAAGGAAGAAGACCTAAGTGAATCTTGTAAAGTCATCTATGATCACTAAACAATAAGAGGTCCTTCCTAGACTCATTACACTTGTGGGGCCAAAGAGATCCATATGTAACAAGTGTAGGGGTATAGTGATGGAGTTTCTTTCCTTAGTCTTGTGAGATACCTTATGTTGTTTCCCTTTCAGGCATGTAACACAATGGTCATCACTTGTAAACTCTTTCTTTGGTATTCCAGTTACCAAATCATTCTTAATTAATTTATTCATGTTCTTAAAGTTTACATGGCACATTCTTTTATGCCATAGGAAAGACTCATCACTATTGGCTTTAGACAGAAAGCATAAAACTTCTCCAGAAGGAGATGTTTCTTGCAAATCCATCTTATACATATTCCCTTTCCTGGGGGCTCTAAGCAGGATATGCTCATGAGGAATGATCACACCAGGCTTGAGAACAATGCACTCATACTCAGTAAAGAGTATGTTATGACTCTGATCACAAAATTGGGATACACTCAGAAGATTGTACCCAAGCTCTTTGACGAAGTTTACCTTTTCAATGCTGAGCTTACCATTTATGACCATGCCCCTTCCTGAAATGTAACCACCTTCATCTCCTCCAAAAGCAACTGGTCCTCCATCAATCCTTTCAAAGTTCTGGAGTAGTGACCTATTGTCTGTCATGTGCCTGGAACAACCACTATCAATGATCCAGACATTCTTGTTTGTCTTGAGCTGTCCCTGCACAAAGAAAAGGATTAGTTACATTTGGAAACCCAAGCCTTGCTTGTCTTGGGCTCAGAAACAAAAGGTAATGCAACAGTAATAGATCCTATGGTTGTGCTGAGAGGATCTTTAGCTGTTGTTGATGGAGAATTCTTAATCACTTGGTCTTTCTTAGACTTCCACACCACCTTTGGAGTCTTGGACTTGACCTTCAAAACTTCCGAAGCTTTTGGAACTTCGGAAGTTTTGATGACTGAACCTTCAGAAGATTCTGCAGACACTGCAACAGACTTCAGTGCTTCGGAAGAACTCCTTTCTTCCGAGACCAACTTCTCTTCCGAGGGTAATTTTTCACTTGCCTTCTTCTTAGATTTGGAGCTTTCGAAGGAAACAGATTTTCCTTCCGAAGCTTGAATCTTCATGGAACTCTTTGAAGTCTTTGCCTTGGTCATATGGATAGTACCTTTAGGATTGTATGGGCAATCCTTAGCAATGTGAGTGGTACTTTCACACATGGCACACACTATTTTCTTCTTCACAAGAGTCTTCTGTTGGGAACAAGACTGTCTTTGGTCATATCCCTTCTCCACCTTCATCTTTGCAGATGCTGAGACAGTCCTTTTAGGCTGGGAACTGTTCTTGGAGTTTGATGGTCCAGGTTGTGCAGCAGTGGTACACATCAGATCAGTCTTCTTCTTGCTACTGAGATGATTTGAACAAGAACCAGAACTCTTAGCAGAAGAGTTTTGGTTGATGTCTTCAGTCCTTACTACTTCAAATCCTGCAAAGATGAAAACTTGTTTCTGCTTAGAGTCAAAAGTAGCCTTGATCTCTTAAGCTTTCCTTTCTTTTCTTTTGCTCTTTCTGATCAAGTTCTTTCTCATGGACTTAGTCATCACAGTCTTCTTCTTCTCCTTAAAAGGATAGTGGCCCTTCTTAGAATCCTCCTCTTCACTCTTCTTAGAGGAATTCTTCACTATCTCTTCTTCATCCTTTTCACTCATAGGATCTATGAGAGGAAGATCATCTTCACAAGTTCCACACCTAGGAGATCTTACAGACAAGATTGTGTGTGGAGGAGCTATCTCATTTGATCCCAGTCCCTGCCTGTTTTGATAGCACACCTTGTTGTCCAGGGATGAGGATATCATGTTCTTGAAGGTCTCTCCTTCAAGAACACTCTTTTCTGCCCTGGCTTTGCTGATCACAAGCTCAGCTTGACACTCAGTCAACTTGGTTATGAGATCTTTGATTTGAGTCCTAAAATCAGTGTGTTCATGTTTTAGAACTGAAATGGTTTTCTCTAGGTCCTCTATCTTTAGTTTATAATCATTTTTAGACTTTCTAAAATCAGATTTTAAAATGTTTAAGGACTCAAGATCAGATCTCATCTCCAAGTTAAAGGACATGTATCTATTGACTTTAGAAATGCATTCAGGAGTATAGAGATGTTCCAATACCTTGGCTTTATCATGATCTGCCATCAAAGCTTGGTTTGGAGAAGCATTTTCCACCTAAAAGCTCCAGTCAAACCCTCCTTCTTCAACAACAACAGCAGCCTACTACTTTGACTTCTTATTCTGGAGAGCTTTGTCAGTGTAGTTAGGTCTGGACTGTGTTTGGCCACCACTTGTTTTAGGTGCCTTACACTCTCTGGCAAAGTGGCCCATCAAGTTACAGTTGTAACACTTGACTTTGCCTTTGTCCAGGCCAAACTTTCCACTGGTTGCATTGCTTGGAAACTTCCTTCCAGTCCTCTTGTAGAACTTCTTGGCTCTGTGAGTGAGAAGAGCCATCTGCTGGATTATTTCCATGTATTCCAGATCATCTGGATTAATACAGTCCAGGTCTTCAAGAGTGAAAAGAGAGTTGCCACAGCTTTCATCAGAAGACACAAAAGCTTGAGAAGAGCTTGTCTCTTGGAATAGGCTTCCTTGAGTGTAGTTCTCCCTTGGTGTCTCTGGGAAGGTGATGAAAGGACCCTTTGGTGAGTTGTCAGGATATCATATGAGATGATGTTTAGGTTCTATGCTATCCCTTTCAACCACATGTAGGGCTGAACCCATTTGATTGTTAGAGTTGCCAGATGAACCTTGCATGTTCATCTCCATCTGGTAGCCACTGAGAATCCCATATAACTCTGTCAGAGTAAGAGTTTTGAAATTTTCATTCCTCTTGATTACCACAAAGTAGTGTGTCCACTACCTAGGAAGTGAGGACATGAACTTCCTTGCAATGTCTTTGTTCTCAAGAGAACTCCTCCATCCACAAGGGTATCCACAATCTCAACATACCTGAAGTATTGCTAAGTCATGGTTTTACCTGTTTTGAAGGTGAAGTTTTCAAACTGCTATTTCAAGAGATATTTCTTGTTCTCCTTGGCTTCAGAGGAACCCTCATACATCAGTTTCAGTACATCCCACAACTGCTTAGCTATTTTGCACTTCTTGAAACCTCTGTACACAGAGTTTGGAAGGGCAGTTTGAAGGGCTTTCATGGCTTTTCTGCCAATCTCTACTCTCTTCCTATCTTCATCAAAGTAGTTAGCCACATCCTTGGGGATCATACCAGCACCAGTAGCAGAGGGGGTGCTAGGTATGAAAGGTCCATTTTCAATAGACTCCCATATTCTTGAATCAAGAGACCTGATGAAACCTTCCATTCTCAAACACCAGGTATCAAACTCATCAAGAGTGATTAGTGGGAACTTATTCATGGTTCCAGTTTCCATATCAGTCTTAGAAATGGCTGCTATTTGAAAAGTTGAGTATTTGTGTATGTGAGGGATCTTATGATGGTGAGATCTTATATCAAGAGCCTGAAATGCTCTGATACCAAATGCAGGACCAGTGAAGGGGGTCACTTACAACACAACACAACAAAGAGGAGATTAAACAAACTTAATCAAACAGTAAACTGGATTAACCACAAATGAGACACTAAGAACACAAGTAATATAAGAGACAAAACAATAGAACAATAGTGTATGGTTTTCAAGAATGCAGTATATTGCTTTCTCTATGTGTTATTACAAGTGTTACAAAGAATATTAGAAAGATACAAGAACATGAGATACTTGTACTACATCCTACAGCCGGCTATACTTTGAAAGCCAGCTGGATACAATTGACTAGACACAAATAGAATCAATTATAGAGTCAAAAGGCAGATTGCCTTTTGACTAGTGACTATGACATGCTATAGCTCACATCCTTATCTATTAGAAAAAGGATAAAGTACATGAAGTAGAAAGTTACAGACTCAAGACCTCAATGTATAGTTACCAAAAGCATGGACCTTTTCACCAACTCATGTAAGTTGGTGACATTATAGAGATCCAGCGAAAATGTGTCCAGCTTTATGGAAAAGTACATCAGATAAAGCATGTGTCAAAAGTCTTCGAAAGAAATCTGTCTTCATGAGTTGAAGCTTCGGAAGACTTTGTCTCTAAGGCTTCGAAAGACTTCATCTTTGGCTTCGGAAGATATTGGTCTTGGCTTCAGAAGATTTCATACTTAGAATATTTCAGTTGCATGTGTGAAACTTCCTAAGCATTCTTCTTCAATGCACTTGTGCAGCATGCAGGATAGACTTTGGATGTTTGAGTTGCATCAGCCTCTTCATTAATCTCTACAGATCCTCATGTTCCCTCACAAAAGATCAATTCCTTGATCTGCCTAGAATAACACTGGACCAAGCTGTTAAACTCATTGGCCTCAACTCTGACTCCTTAAACGATGAAGAGAAGAAGCTGAGAAGAAAGTTGGTGACTCTACTGGATACAAAGAAAGGGGACAAGATTCCTAGTCAGTCCCTTGTGCCTAGAAAGAGAATTATCCAATGCGGGTTTGATGAAGCCTCTCACACTTTGTTATGGAGAGAGAGAATGGAGAAAGCAACAGGCTGAATGCCTCTTCTCTACTACACTCTAGCATATTCGACATTGTTGAGTTAGCAGAGAAACCATTCTCCAATCCCTCCAACTCTGAAACAACTGCTCATATCAGAAATCATCTTAGCAGCCTTCATCTTGCTGAGCTAATTGTAAAAGCCAAGATTGATGAGGAGTTGAAGCTGAGAGAAAAGAAAGACAAGGAAAGGTCAACCACCAAAGGCAAGGCCTTTCTACAAATGGTGGAAGGCCTTGAATTGGAATATGACTACAACTCCCGTCAACTAACTCTCTTCAAAGGGACCCAACAGAGTGTGCGTATCAGTCAAAGTGACAGACTGGATCTCCTGTCCACGAATGATCTGTACAAACTTCTCAGCACCACTTCAGGGAAGAACAAAGAAACAGATAAGTGTTTGCTTTCCCTGGTGTTGAAAGTTTTGAGAAGCAGGAACAAGTGAGGTTTTGGTAGCATCAGCTCAGGGGGAGTTTGTTGGATCAAGAAAAAGGCTGGTGCAACCAAAACCAAACACTTAAAAAAATTCTAGTACAACTTACAAAGGACTTCCAAAGCCAAGTATAGAACTTCCGAAGGATATGGAGTTCTTCCGAAGATAAAGAGCAAGATCAACTTCTGAAGGAAAAGCTCCAACTTCCGAAGACAAGTCTTCTCTTCCGAAGTTCAAGACTTGAAAGAAATAAAAGAGAGTGACTTCTGAAGCAGAAGTCTCCAAGCCACGAAAGAAGCAGCCTCTTTCGAAGTATAAAAGCTTCGGAAGAACTTGTTCTTCCGAAGCCAATTAAACTTCGGAAGATGCTGTTAATGAACCAGTGGACATAAGTATGGTCTCTGACACTTGCAGACCTCTACTACTGCATGGTGTTTTCTCAAAAGGTCATGTAGTTGATCATATTTTATTCCACTGTTCACCTTTTTATGTTAGTACAAGTTACCAACTTTAGTTGGTGACAAAAGGTAAGTCATGGACATGTTATGACTACCATATTTTAGATAAGACATTATCTAAGATACCTTAAACTATAGCTTTGTAGTATTTGCTTAGTTAGAGGATTCCAGCTGGTATCAAAGTATATCCGGTTGTAGGTAGTAGTAGATATAGTTTCTCCTTGTAAATCTTGTAGTAAGCTTGTAAGAGTCTTGTAAACTTTGAGTTGAGAAATAATATATACAAGTATCTTGAAAATTATTCTCTTATGTTTCATTGTGTTACTTAGTATATTATAATCAATTCTTAGAAGATCTTTGCTTCTTGAGTGTTTGTTCGCGAGTTTGAGAGAAAATACTTGTGTTGAGTATCAAAACCGATCTTGCATGTTCCCACCATCTCCATTACACCTTGAAATGATGGTGGATGAAACCCCTATAATGATGATGGCTTATGTGTAGATTGTGTCTATTTCAGTTTAGGGGTCATGTAACCCCTGTCGGTTTTGTTGTAGTCATCAATTTAGTTTAAGCGATTAGAGGTGCTTCGTGGATGGCCAACAATTTTGATGGTGGTTTAAGGTGTTATTGGTGATGTGATGATGATGATGGCTAGATGATGATGGCTAGATGATGATGGCTAGATGATGATGGCTGAAGGAAGATAAGAGAGAAAGCAAGAAGGAGAGAAAGAAAAGGAATGATAGAGATATTTATTTAAAAAAAGCATATAGTTTTTATTTTTTTTTTATAATTTTATGCTTAAAGGGCATTATAGTAGTTTTACACAGACTTAACTGAACAACACAAACAATGTTAACGGAGTGGACGAAATCTGTTATAAAAATATAACTATTGGACTAAAAATATTATTATAACTTTTGGATTAAAATGATTATTTTTACCAAACATTAGGGGCTAAAGTAGTAATCTATTCAAATATATATTACATATTAAAAGTTAGAGTAAATTACTTTTTTAGTCCATGTGGTTTGAGAAAATTACAACTTTAGTCCAATAGTTTATTTATTACACTTACAGTCCAGAAATTTAAAGTTTTGTTTCAATCCGACCCACACCACTAACACAATTAAATTTTTTTTGTTAAATTAATCTGAAATGACAAGTTTGCCCTTGTAATAAAAATACAAAATAACAAATAAAACCCTACCCTTCCTACCCCAATGTGTTATTCCTCTTCTTTCCATCTCTCTCTCAATTCATAAAAAACCTACCACCATCGCCACCACCACCGTCACTTCCATCTTCTATCCATCTTTTTCCCTCCATTAAAATTCTCTAAAGTGACCTCATCCTGCCACCACTTCCACTGCACCGCCACCTTTACCACCACCACCACCATCTTCTAACCTTTTTTTGAACTACATTTACCAATCACACCTAACAACTCCTCGTTTCCACCTCATCGACTTCACCGTCGATAACAACCGCCACCACCGCCTAAAACCCACCGGCCACCACCATTTAGATCTCTCGTTTCTCCTATCTCTCTCTTGTATACTAGTGATGAATGAAGACAAGAAACCCTAAATCAAAAGGGGAGGTGGAGTGAGTGAGCATGGGGCTGAAGAGAGAACAGAGGGGATATGGTTGTGCGAACAAGCAATGAGTAGCGATGAAGGTGTGCAATGGCGGTATGATGGTGTGATGAGTGGATGTATGCGTTGTGGTCGTGCGATAGTAAGAGTGGTAGTGGTGTTGACGTAAATGACGTTTGGCAACGAGTCGTAGCAATTGCAAGTCTATGTTTTGACATAAATTTTGTTTGAAAAACAGTCGAATCAAATATAATAAGTTTTTATTCAACGGTATAAATTCAAGTTACTCTACATTTCGAGAAAGGATGTAATTAGTTTGAAAACGAGTCGAGTGGATTATAACCTACGTTTTCTATGACGCTGTGTATGATGCCGTCGTCACGTCACAACATTCGACAAGAGTAAAAATACGAGTTCAAATACATGAAACAAAACAAAGTCTCTGTTGACGGAATCCAAAGACACGCAGAAGAAGAATGGATCGAGAGTGGGGTTCGAAGCCTGGTAGCGGTGGCGCCGCCTCCGCCCAAAACGAAGCGATCGACCGCCGTGAGCGGCTGCGGAGGCTCGCACTGGAGACCATCGATCTCGCCAAAGACCCCTATTTCATGCGCAACCACCTCGGAAGGTAATCTCAACCAACCGCTAGGGTTTTGGATGATTGAAATGAATCAGTCATGTGTTGTGTGATTGCTTGTTGTTTTGCAGTTATGAGTGTAAGTTGTGCTTGACATTGCATAATAACGAGGGTAATTACTTGGCGCATACTCAAGGGAAGCGGCATCAGACGAATTTGGCCAAGAGAGCTGCTCGTGAGGCCAAAGATGCACCCGCACAGCCTCTGCCGCATAAGCGTAGTGTGCTCTCCGGAAGTCAGGTACTGTCCAGCTTAGGTTATTTTGAGTTGTACAGTATCAATCAAATACTGCGTTTGTGTTCATTTGTGCCTTTGGAATTGAGAAATCCCTGTATTGCTAGGTCTAATTTCAGTAGTCTTACCTTTATCTAAACATGGGCCTTTTTTTCAACAAAGGAGGGTTTTAAGTAATAAGATATAACATCTTTAGTTCTCAGAATTTTTATTGGATTTTTATGAGAACCTGAGCTTTATATGTATCAATGATAATTTTTATTGCATAGATTGTAGGGATTCTTAAGGAATATGTAAGTAGTTCGTTTAGGTATATAATGTATTAATGTAACCACTTGTGAATGATCTAAATAAGTAACAAACATTTTGTTCCTACTTGTTTGAATACAATTTAGTTCCTATTTTTAATTTTTTAATGATAAATTTTTGTGAAAGATTGGGAAGGTGTCTATTTTGAGAAGGCTTAGTGATAAACAAAAAGGTGAGAAGAATTGATTAATCCTTGTGTGATCTTCTTAATTGCTCAATGCTACTTTTAGTTGCAAATTGAAGTGATGGCAAGACACATGACACCTAGGTGGCTCAAGCTATTTAAGTGGTTCAAAGTGTCAAGCTATTGAACACTAACAAATTTATTTGAAGCATCTAGAGCTGTCAAATTGTATGTTTAATAAACTGAATATCTATTAATAGGATGATATTAACATCTTTTTATGTGATCCAATTGGGAGGATCTCATGGACATCGTTGGGAAGGTTTCTAGACATTTTCTATATTCACTCTCCTACCTTTCATTGGTTGTTGGTTTTTATTGAGGGAGTTTAAGTGTGGGATGCCTGTCTTTCATTAGCTTTACCTTCTTTTTAAGTTTTCTTCCAGACTAGTTTCTTTATATTTTTTTCTATTTTGCTGTAATTATTAGTAATTTACTTATCAAAATGGCTCAAGCTCAGACTCTTCTGTTGGCAATGTCTATACTTTTTGTCTGTTCTTGCAACTATTAGTGATTGCTTCTTTATAAGCATATAACTTATTTACTCCATGTACTTTGTTTGTGTATTTGGTATGTGTTGCATGTTACCCTCGACCGAGTTCCAACATTTCATGTAGTTGATGGCCTCATTATTCTTAGTCATAAACAAACGTTCTGTACACGAGATTCAAAAAAGAACTTGCATTTGTAACACTTTACATCTCATTTGTAACTTAAAATGGTCTAACATCAGTTGTAATAATGTGCAGTTAAGATTGGTCGACCTGGCTACCGAGTGACGAAGCAGTATGATCCAGAAACGAAGCAGAGGTCTTTGCTGTTTCAGGTATATATTCTTTTTATTTTATAAAATATCATATCTGTCTTTACAAACTAAAGTGAGCTCGATTGTTAATGTGAGTGGTGTCATTAAACATGTGAACTTAGTGGAGCATCTCAAAATTATTGATAACTTTGCAAATGTAAAAGTAAGAAACAATCACATTTATAAACATAGAGCAGTTTATAGACCTTAAATTGTTTTCATGACTATAAATCGATCCATTTCACTTAAAGGAGCACTGAAAATATTACAGAAAAAAATAAAAATAAAAAGATAGCAGAGGACAGATTGGCTGGAAATAAAATTAAAATGCAACATGGGGGACGTGAACATAACTGCTGCGTTAGCCCGAACAGTATGCTTGGGTCAATGTGAACTGCTTATTTTCCATACAAATGGGTGATATGATTATTTATCCTACGCATTAATAAAGGAATGTGATGGTCCAGCCATGGATTTTTTCCATCTTCACGTAAAAAGTTCATTGTTTTTTTTTATATTTATATTCCAGGAGGTTTATGTCCATTGCTTACTACCTCATCTATTTAAAAGTAAACTGATTTAGTATCATTATTAGGAACGTGTTACCACCTAGATTCTATGCATGGTGGGTTTTTATGCCCATCTAGATTCTAGAACAAAGCTCTTACTGCTGGCACTTGTTGAGATGTTTATTTAAGTTGCAGTGTTGTGTCATCTGCATTCAACACGGGCTGTTATAGTCAAGTGTATGTTTTGTCTGTATATATCTTGATGATCAGCAATTCTACTAATTTTTCTTTCACGTATTTGTTTTTTATTACAGATTGAATATCCTGAAATTGAAGATCTTACAAAACCAAGACATAGATTTATGTCATCTGTTGAGCAGGTATGGCCTTTTTTACTATCGTATGATCATACTGGACCTGTTACGTGTATGTTGTAATGTCATTTCATTGATTTATCTGCCACAGTTTTTCCCTACCAACTCATGCTTGTTAGCAGTGCATGAAGGGTTTCCTTTATGTTTTAATCTTGGTTCCGGCCTGCTTATGTGCTATATGTTTATGCATGGTTCTTTCTATAACTACTTATCAGTGTAAATAATACATTTCTTGATATTTTAGGCATTAGATCCTAGGCTAGAAATATGAAACCCTAGCAGCTCACTAGCATGGCTGCTTACTGCACTCTGGTAGCCTTCATGCCATAAAATTATATTGCTATATTAGAATTGTTGACAAAGATCATGTTACAACTTACCTCTGCAAGTATACATACGATCACTTATCTTTATTCATTCTTCATCCGAATCATGGTTGAGTATATTGATATATTATTATAATATATGATTTAAGAAATTCTAAATTTGAAGGATATGAGTGTTGCAGTTACTTTCACATTCTACAGTTTGAATTATGACCAATTTACATATGAATGGGTAGATATGGGTCATGTCTTCTTAAAGTAGTCAAGTGGATAAATTTTAAAAAATTAAAAAAGTGAAAAGGGAACAGGCCTGGGTTGAAAGTCACCCAGCATGTATACAATTTTTTAAATTGTTTTATTCATCTATTTACATTACTGCTGTAATAATAATATTATTGTAATCACAATCGAGCATATTTGACATTTATCTGCTAATAATTGTTTGCATGATTTATCATAAGATGTGGGGTGTGCTTTGTAGATATAAGTATTAATAAAGTCTTATGTGCATCTGTTTAACTTCTTCAACTTGATGGTTTCCCTCTTTACAATAAAAAAATGTTCATACTAATCTTTCTTAAATGCTACATTGGCAGAGGGTGGAGTCTTTTGACAAGAGATACCAGTATCTTCTGTTTGCAGCTGAACCTTATGAGACGATTAGCTTTAAGGTATTTCTATCTAATTCTTGTAACTATTATAGTATATTTTTTATCAGGTGCTGATTGCAATTGTTTTGTAGGTCCCCAGTACAGAAATTGACAAATCTACTCCAAAGTTTTTCTCTCACTGGGATCCAGATTCTAAAATGTTCACGGTAATAATTCATCACACATTTTACTGTCGTCTTGTCATAGCTTCTATTTCACTATCAACGTCAAATGGATAATAATTTTTCATCTTGCAAATGATATGTTTTTAGTTTTTTTAACAAAAAAGATGGTTGTGAAACTGTTACTTGTTTCATAGGGTAACGAGTCTTTTAAGGTCAAACAAGTAATTTGTTGGTTCAGATCAAGCAGGAATTGGGTTGGGGTGTTCGTGAACCACTGAAACCAACTGGAGGTCCAAACCAAAGCAAATCAGTCAGTTTAAGGTTTATATGGTTTGGTAATCACAACTTAGAACGTGGGGCTACTCGTGTAAAATGAGCCGGCCTTCTGACCCTTTTTATTATTTTTTCATTTTTGAAATATACAGTTATGCAGATGTATAATATATTGTTAAACCATCTTTCTTGTTTTTTTTGTAAAAAGATTAATACAAACTAAAAAGTTTGAAAATAAAAACGATTCAAGCGCCCACTCGTGAAACTGAACTGTTTTGGCTAGTCAGGACGACCTAACTATCCTACCCGTTTAGGTTTGCTGTTCTTTGAAAATATGGTTCATGATTCAGCCCATAATGTTCGTCAAAACCAAGCCGAACCAGATCGTGAACACCTCTACTTGAAACGCAACCCCTGTTTTTTTTTTCCATGAACTTAGAATCTCTTTATAACTAGTTAGTGTCAAATAGTAATTTTATTTTGTAAATAAAATGATTTAGGGGTTGGGAGGCTTTAAGCTTCAAGGTTACACTTTTGGAGTTGTGGGTTAATTATGATCCATTCAGACTCATTTGATTCACTCTTCTTGCATTTTTCTGATCCATTGGAGAAGAACAAAAGCTGGAATATAAATGAGTCAACTTTGACCGCAAGTGTCATGTGCCCCTTTTCTTTTGTTCGTTAGGTTTATATGTTTTGTTCAAGTATTTTCTGATGCTAATGTTGTATGTACAATTTACAGTTGCAGCTGTACTTCAAGGTAAAGCCACCAGAGACAAACAAACCCTCATCGGCTGCAGCAACCAATGGAACATCAGCTCCTGGTGTCCCACCACCACCACCACAACAACAAGCGCCACCACCACCACCACCTGCATCAATGGGAAACCCACCTAGGGGTCCTGGCTCTTTGCCGCCACCACCACCTCCAATGGGAAATGGACCACCGCGACCTATGCCACCTGGTGGAAACTACCCTGCACCACCTCCCCCTGTTGGAGGCGGTATGCCAAACTTTACACCTAGGCCTCCAATCCCGCCACCACCACAAGGGTTCCAAGGGCAGAATCAAGGAGTCCGCCCTCCACCACCACCACCACCCCAGTAACTCAACCAAATGACCATGGGTTTCTAAACTTGCAAACTATATTATGATTCTCGTGGGTTTTTGTATTGGGCTCATCTTTCTTGAAAAGATTATTAATATGAGATGTGTTATATTCATATGTGATTTAGAATTAGTGCAAAATGATTTGTTTTAAGTTTGATGTTTTTGTATGCACCAGTTATTTCTAGACGATATTTGTGCATAGTCGTTTGTGTAGTTTTCAACCACAATTTTTTCATGCCTAATCAACCGTTAATTTATAATCTAGTTTAAAAAAAAATATTATTATTATTATTTAAACATTGGATAGGTTAAAAAGGATCACAAACTACAGCATGATTGTTATATACTCATATCTACTTTCGATGAATTAATTGAAGTTTAAGATACGGGTGGTACAATAGGTGACACAAGTATGACGAGAAATCAAATTACTCATACAAATAGCTCTGGTTCTCGTGGACCTCACAACAGTGATTGAGTGAACTATGATCGTCGTTGCAAGAGCACCATTGGACTTGCCATTTGCAGTGGAAATTTATACGTATTGAATCTGACCCCATTTGATAGCACTATGCCTTGGATACAATGTTGGCAGTGTCGCACTTGCTGGTCTAAAGCATTACCTATTGGTCTTAGGTGTTACTCGATATGTTGAGTTGTTACAGTCATATACTACAATTTTTGTTTAATTTGCATTAGAACATTTAATGTTAATGCTCATGATTTCTCTCAGAACTTGATACAATAGTTCCGAGCGATTTGGGTGTGTATAGGTCAGGCATTGGTTAGAACGTAAGCATGGTTGGACGTTAATAGCTTCGGATGCCAACATGCTTGTTTTAAAGGGGTTATCCATTTATTTGTACTTCTGACCTCATTGGGTTTAGATATTAGAAATTTTGAGCATATATAAGCCTGATAAAATGTTACCCCATCAATAAGTGATACAAAAATAAAATATTTAGAAAAAAATTAAAAAAACCCAAAATTTCGTAAGTGCTTAAAAGTTTAAGAATAATGTCAAATAAGGAGAAAACTAAACATTTTGTGTAGTGAGGGAGACATATATTCTTGAAATAGAAAATGTTTAGTATAATTTTAAATTTGAAATGAGAGATTTATATGAATTGAACTCTCTCACAAACGTCATGTCATGAAACTTCTTTTCTTTTGCTTTGAAACGCTCACCCTAAAACTTCCGTCAAGTGGCTGTTGTCCTCCCTTCTTATTCGGCCTCAATCGAACCCCCTTTCTTTCTAATACTACGAGTTCACGATATCTTATATAAGCATAATCCTATAATAGGGAACGTCAAGAGCTTGCTCTAACAAGAACCTCATACTCCCAAGGATTATGATTATTCTAGGGATAAAGGTTGTAGTAACCGTATGTCTAGAGGGTTCTTATTTGAGCAAAATAATATATGACTTGTTTGTTTAAATAAGGGGCACCTCTGTGTTATAGATTTTTACTTAGGATTGCGCCTATTGACCCTAAATTATACGCAGTTTAGTTTGGTTGATTTTTTTCCTAAATATTTACAATATTTAATCATTATTTTTTAATGAACCTGTTTTTATACCCATCACACCCATCACAAATCATATAAATTCATTTTTTACGTACAAACATATACTTTTCTATCTTCAAATTATTTTCAAACTTATACTTTTCTAAGAAATTAGACAACTCGTCAATTAAAAAGAAACGCGACAACCCAATAAAATTTGTATGAAAATAGTGCCACAAATTTTACTGGTTTGACTTGGTTTTTGACCGTCAAAATTTTCCTTTCTTAAACTGTAAACCAAACCAGTCCACATTTTTTCTTCTAAAACCGTAAAACCAAACCGATCAGCCCCGTTCGAAATGTTGTAAACCGACAAACAGATATTAAAAAAAAAGAAGAAAGGTACACAGAGCTGGTTTAAACCGAACCAAGGGCCGATGTGTCTATGGACAAGATCTTTTGAAAGAAAACCAATAACGGAACCAGGCGCTATCATTTCCTATGTTTGCCCTGTTCACAACCACATTACCAAGTGACATCAAAACTGAAACAGAAACTGAAACGGGTCAACAGGGTCGAAAGTAACGCTAAATATATTTACTTATATTTTCAATCCATAAAATCTTCTAAAATCGCTTTATTCATTAATTTAAACTAGATTAATATTTATAGACATTTACCAACTGTAAACAAAAAAAAATGAAAAACGAAAAGAATCAGGATTTTGCATTTCGGGTCAACCCATATCAACCCAAAAACGCATAATACTACCCAGTTTGATCCAAACCCGTATCACAACCTGTGTAGGAAATCTGGTCTGATGCCCAACTACTCCACATATAACTATACTAGCTCAAAGATTCTGGAACAAGATAATATATCCCATAACTACAAAAACGAAATCTTCAACAGAGAGAGTAAAAGACCCGACCAGGAGAGAAAAACATCATCATTCTAAGGTTTTAAGAAGCCTAAACAAACCTGCTGCTTCACGGATTCTTGAAAACTCAATACAGAATGCCTGAACTTCAATGAACAGATCCTGAACGTTGATTATCTTGTTTCTGATCAAACTCTGCAAGAAAACACACACAAGCCTCACCAACCGGTTCTGCATGTACTTATCCTTGATATTCTCGCATGATGATATACAGTTGGTTATGTACATATGCACAAACTCAGTTGGTAACTCAACCGCAGTGGTTAACCTGTTCACAACTTCCTTGAATGAAGACTCATGTCCATGTTCACAAGAACCGTGAAGTACTCTGAGATCTCGGGTGAGTTCATTAGCTTGATTAGAACTTCAACAGCAATCAACGGGTTGTTCTCCACCAGTTCGGGTAGTTTTCTTGGAGTTAGCCCACAGTGGTAAACGAGTTTCGGGTCGGATGCTAACTCGAGCAAAACTTTTTCTTGTTGGGCTGGAGCGAGCGGGCCTTTCAATGCTTTCACAATCAGCTCACGTACAGCTGCACCACGGCTTGTGTCAGCACACATCCCAAAATCCCAAAGGGGTTCATGAGTGTTGTCAGGGTTAACCCATACCAATTCTCCTTCTAGAACCGGAGTCTAGGTGGATGGGGTCTTGTCCAATGAGGATATAGTCCTTCCAATGAGGAAGATTGTAGCTGGCCCATTACGGTTTCTTCTCTGTCACCAGATCCAATCTTAGGTTTGATGCCAGGCTGGATATCAAATTCAGGAGAATTAACATCGCACCCATGCGGAACATCAGGGTCAGGTATCACATTTTTTATGGCGGCGTCTTTGAAAAAGCAGTTAAACGGCTTAGGCTGAGTTTTGTCAAGGAACTGTTTCTGTAGCTGTTCGAGTGGTGGGAAACTGTGCGATGAAGGATCATATTTGTTGATATAATCTGCTGGTGATACTTTCAATACCTCTTTGGTCCCAGCTAGCAGATGAAGAATGAATGATCTTTCAGAATTTTCGGCTTTTTCATCAGTTGCAGCATTTACAAGCAACGAAAGGTATGGATTGGTGGATGATTGAGGTGATGAATATGCGTGACGAAGTAAGGCAAATGCAACCAAACGCTCAGTGGGTTTTAGAAATTTCAGTGTGTCTTCCAAAAGAACAATAAGTGCAGAGCAGATTCCAAGATGCAGAGAGCGGGGAATCTTCGAGGAGAAATCAGTAATGATTTCTTCAATAGGACGTTTCTCCCCATCTTTAAGTAGGAATACAAGACAGCAGTTGCTGGATTCCCAATCATTTTCTATCCTACAACAGAAATAAAAATACCTCAAGTTTAAAACCCTCATCAAGCAAAAATTCCATAGGAAAATTAATTGTACAGCAAAATGAAACCCAAAATAAAAAATGTGCTGCACCTTCTTACATAAATGTTAGTACGTTTCTGCAACTAGCAAGTATTTAGGGCGTGCTTAGTCACTTGTTATCCTGATTATAATCATCTAATTTTTATAAAGTGCATAAAGATGTTCTATGCATCTGAATACACTTAAAATTACTTTTACCCTGTTAAACCCATTTGACCCGTTTCTATTTTAGTTGTATCTTTCAACTAAATCACTTCTTCTAGAGAAACATGTATGCTTGTTTCTTCTTAGTCCTTACGTATACAGAAAATGAGGAATCAAACAAAATAAGCATCAAAAAGTCGCTAAACCCACATGCTTTTGGAAGCAGCATAAGTACACACAGGTAAACAAGTAATGTGAATCAAACTGCTTCGATATAGAATTCAAATTATGGTAGTACCGTTAAGACTCACAGATGGAATTTTGATGCCGTTGTAAGCACAGATCACAGAACCGTCTATATCACAATAAGTTTCCTTTAATTCTAATTTCTAACCTCACCTCTAATGCAATTTTTAAACTTGTCCTAAGAACATTTCATCAGATACAGAACTTAGAAATCAAGACAATTCTACAGAATTACATCTATCCCACAGCCTAGATATCATCGGACTTGTTTTTTACACTTAATGCAAGTTCCATTGAATTAGCCAAACATACAGTTTTCAATACTTTAAGTTTCACCTTTATAATACGCAAAGCACTCATATCACTAGCAAGCAAGTAAAGGGGTTTTACAAAATCTAGTTTACTAATAAAGACATCACCATGATCACTATGTACACTATTATCATCACACACACATGAATCAACTCATCAAGTGTAGAAAGGGAGTCAAGATGGTGAAACAAGAGTTTCCGCAATCAAAACTTACAAAACAAGCATACTTAACCATTCTTACAATATTAAATCAAACCACAACAACAGAATAATACTCAGTCAAAACAGTAATATCACAATCATACACATAGAAATGCAAGATGCAACAACTAGCACAACAACAGAACGTCACTCAATCAGAACAACACTCAATCAGAACACTAATAGATCAAACTACAAACAACCGATTCTATTGAACCACAAATCAACAGGAACCCTAGCTATTTAGCAAATCAAAGCGATAAAGACAATCAGTTCTTCAGAACTTAACAGTTTTGAACTGAAACTTGAAATTCGAATTAAATATAGAGACTTGATAACATGTAAACAAGTATGAATAGTGAATACACAGAACAAAAAGCAATAAATTCGAGATTTTATTACTGAATGAAACAAGAACACGAAGAAAGTAAACCCTAAATCCAAATTACCAGAGTGATGTGATGTAGATGTTTATATCTACAATTACAACCTAGAAGTAGGATCAGAGACGTTACCTCTTATACGAACACACGAGTTTCGCTATCGAGTAGATCTACTCCCAACTCTGACTCATGACCTACGCTCCCCATTTATCTTTTCGATAAACGATTAATTGTTAATTTTTATAGAAAAAATAATTGTTAATTATGTTAACTTTTTAAAGTTTAAATAATAAAATTATATCATATATGAATTTAATGAAGAACTTTCATGAATAGTAACTTAGTAATTTCATTTTGATTACAATTTTTTTTAACTTTTTTTTTGTTATGTTTTAATTTCATCGTTGTATTTGCGTTTGTATTCCCAGCTTCTCGAAGCTCACTTTTACAATAGAGTACGCCTTCACGTTTTACGGTGGAGCGGCAGTCACTTTTACGATCGAGTACGGTTTTTATGGCATATTACACTTCATAGGTTTACAACCAAGTGACGTTAACTTTAATGATTGAGTATGCTTTAGGGTTATAAAATACAGTGAAGACTGTTGTGATGTGTTTTTTTATTTGTGTTTTGATACGCATATTTGTGTTGCCGTCGACGACACTATTGTGACCTGGGTTTGTAATAAGATTTCTTGATGTTTTAGGGCCTACGTAGAAATGATTGTCGTTACTATACGTTCATAGTCTTTGCGTTCTCATATTTGAAATCGTGACGTAATTGCTAACACAACGCACAAAGAGGAACAAGTAGTTTCAATTATCAATTAAGCTTATGAAAGAATAATTAAAATTAAATTGAGTACAAATATCATAAACCAGTTAAACTACAATTTTGACTTTGTAGTTATTAAATTAAGAACATAATACCTCTAGAATTTTGATTATGTAATGAGTCAATTTTCTGTATAACAAAATTCGTTTATATTATACATGATTATATATATATATATATATATATATATATATATATCTTTTATTAAATAGTTAAATCTATATGATACTTTATCAATTAATTGTTTAAACACCATACAAATGCGAGCATTAATGTGTTGTGTTTTTTGCGGTATCGTGCGGGCAACCCTCTAACATACTAAAAATGCTACAAAGCGGTCTAGAGTGAAATACAAATCGATGCACATAAGGTATAATAATAAGTAGTTGTTCACCTTTTGTACTTTACATCATGCAAATCTTACCGATGGCATTTGTAATGCTCTTCTATTTTTCTTTTCACTATCATTTACAAATTTATTTCTATCTTTGATTGTTCCTCTTTCTCCCTTCACGCTATGATTTTTTTAACCGACAAATATACGATTTTGCTTCGAAAGATACGTGTTATATTAATCGGGTCCACCTATTCGTTTCTCAGTTTGGACTACACCCCCAACCCTCTTAGGAGGAACTCATTGCTAAAAAAACCACTGGCTAAACTCTGAGTATTTTGCTTAGAGTGAGACTTTAACTCATGACCTTTTCATGCTCGGATGATCCTTGATTTTTTATCTCCATCGTTGGCTTTCATTTTTTTGATAGACTTAGAAGGCACTTGAGATGAGATGAATGTTACACTGACTATGAAAACCAACTAATCGTTATTAATTAGCAACTAACTGGTAATCATAGCAACCTTAATTTTACCCCTAATTTATTTTTTTATAGCTTTTAGTTTTGTAATGAGTAGCATCCATTGAGATACCCTTATTATTCTCTTGTGAAATGAAACACCAATGGTTGTGATTGTTATGGACTTTGAAGCTTTGTTTTCTTAACTAATTTGGGTGTCGTAACAATCCTTTAGACCATTCACAACCCGTTTTTTAAATTGATATGAGTATATTTTTTATATTATATGATATGGTTATAAATAGTTATGAGTAAAGGATGTGAAAAATTTACTGTTTAATTTGTATTTTTAAGAAACACCATTCAATATCCCTATATTGATTTTAGTATATTTTAAGTGATTGTAAATGGATGATAGAGAAAAAGTTATGATAAATGTATAAAACATATTATTTAATTGACAATAAGAGAAAATGTTATTAAATTTAATGTACTTATATGGATGAGTATGAGTAATTGGTTGTGAATGCTCTTAACAAGATTTAATATCTTCACTTTTTTTGTTTTTTTTTGTTTTGTAAATCACAAAGTAACTTGAATTTACTCGATTTTAAATCTTGTCAATTTCTGATCTGGAGTTATTAGAAGTTGATTTAAAAGGTTGGATTAGAGTGTATACTTTGCTTTACAAATGGTGTGTTTAAACGGGCTAATCTATATTCTATAGAAATAAAAGAAGTTTTTTTATCACTTGTCATCTTTTTAAACCACCTTTTGACACTTGTCATTCTTCTAAACATTCTCAATTTATTTCATTCCAAAAAAGTATTAAAGTAATTTAAATACTCAAACAAATTTTCTCTCTTCATAAGAATTAACTTGGTCAATTGATATATTTTTTTCTCTCATCTATATTTTTTAAAATCAAACTATATTTTTTAAAAATAAATTTTATTAAGAAAGTTAAAATTCATATTTTTTTCTAAAACATTAAACCTTTTGAAACAAAATATTTTAAATCACTCCCTTTTAAAATAATTATAAAAAATATAGAATTTTCTAAAAGTAGTTTTATTAAAACAACCAGAATAATTAAAAACTTGAGTTTTTAATAAACAATAAATTTTTATAAGAAAATCTTAAAATAATCATTTAAAAATGAAACTATTTAAATAAGAGAGTTAAAATAGTATATATTTTTTTATCTCTTGAACAAGTATATATATATATAATTTTATACATATATTATATTAAAATATCATACTGTAACTTTTCGTGTTTATTACTAACTATAATCGTTTAATAAATGGGTTTCTACACTATCTATTTATCTATGTATCTATCTATCTATAACCTATTTATTGTTTATTTTACTTGAAATAACTATTTATATGTAATTATAATTTATCTATAGATATAAATAAAAGAATATTTCTTTTGGCAATTGTTATCTTCTTAAATTACTTTTTTGACACTTGTCATTCTTTTTAACATACTCAATTTATTTTCCCTCCAAAAGGGTATTAAAGTAATTTAAACTCTCAAATGATTTTTCTCTTTTTATAAAAATTAATTTGATCAATTGATACATTTTTCTCTTACATCTATATTTTTTTAAAATCAAACTATGTTTTAAAAATAAATTTTATTAAGAAAATTAAAATTAATATCTTTTCTATAACATTGAACCTTTTAAAATAAAATATTTTAAATCCTTCCTTTTTTAAAATAATTATAAAAAATATAAAATTTTCTAAAAGCAGTTTTATTAAAACAACCAGAATAATTAAAAACTTGAGTTTTTAATAAATAATATTTTTATAAACAATAAATTTTTATAAGAAAATCTTAAAACAAATATTGAAAAATAAAACTATTTAGATAAGAGAGTTAAAAATAATATAATTATTTTATCTCTTGAACAAGTACGTATATATAATTTTATACATATCTTATATTAAAATATCGTACTGTAACTTTTCGTGTTTAGTACTAACTATAATGCGTTTAATAAATGGGTTTCTAGACTATCTATTTATCTATATATCTATCTATCTATAACCTATCTATTGTTTTATTTACTTGAAATAGCTATTCATATGCAATTACAATAATTTTATCTTCAAACATGGTTTTATAATTTACAAATTTTTATTACTAATTATTTATTATTTTATTAATTCAATCCGTGTAATACACAGGTCACTAACCTAGTTTGAAGATAAAAGGGAGATTTTAATACGTTAAAGTGGTTTCCAATACGTGTTGTCCAAACTATTAGCTATTAGGATTTGTGCATGATTTTAAAACTAAAACAGATTCATCAGAAATAAGGCACGAACCAATATAAGCCAAAATCCTAGATCGCCCATTAGGAGTCTAAATGCAAACCAAAATTCAATCAATCACCATACCTGATTTAAAGATTACACCTTTCACAAGCTGAAGAAAACAATCAAATTGAAGATGCCTCATGAGAACCATCTGGTTGCTAGATCCATATACATGAACTAAACACAAATACTAATCACTCAATCAAACCCCAATCTCTAATTGGTTTGTCTTTGAAAGCTCCCGAACACAAAATTAAAATCCCGATTTGATTTCCTTGATCAATAAATAACACCACCAGCGACAAAGGTGGCAGTGAGCATAGCTTCCTTTAGGTCACGAACCAGCAACGATTGAGAGGCGGGAACACTTCCAACGACTCAACGGTGGCGGCTTGCGGCAAACACCGGTGATGGTTAACCAAGGCCGACGGCTTATGGAGTGTGAGGGGATTAGGTTTTGCAACTTTTACAAGTATGGTTGAGTAATTGTGTGTTTACATCCCCACCCCCTTAACCCCTATTTATAATTACATGGTGACTTATCCCAAATTAATATTGTTTGCAACCCTTAATCGTAATTTTCCCCTAAACAAATTATGTTGCGCTATGACAATTAATAAAAGCCAATGTGAAACCCTAAACACAAAAGACGTCTAATTTCCGCAGCTGATTTTTTACAACGAAAAGTACATGTAGCATTCTATAGGGCCACCTCGTCCCATGCATTAAAACACCCTAACGAACCCGAGCAAGATGACCATCCATAACAAAAAATACTGTTTAGTGGGACTTCTTACAAGATATCGATTTGTCACAAGTGTTTACTATTCAAAACAATTTTCCGAAATAAAGCATACACAAATACAAACATGATTGCCTTGATGATTTTTATTACAATTTGCAACAAGCAATGGCATATAGAAGGATCATTGGGGATACTGAAAAGCACCAAAGTCCCAATATGGGAGGAGATTGCAGCCCAATTCAACAAAGAAATGGTCATGCAAATGCCACAATCAGTCATTATTGTTGTCACAAGTTAAATGCCTTGAATGAAAGGGACGATTAATTTATAATTCAGTTAAAACGGTCCTCAAATCAGCCAAACATTAGTCAGTTTGTAATTATTACAAAACAAAAATTAACAATCGAATCCGAACATTAAAAAAGTTACACCACTTTATAGTTTTAAGCTTATGATATTTTAATTGTATTATGTAAATAATATAATGAACTAGAAACATTAAATTCACAAGTAAGATCACTCATATTGTGGGAGAAGATATTTTAATTGTATTATGTAAATAACATAATGAACTAGAAACATTAAATTCACAAGTAAGATCACTCATATTGTGAACTTGCTTGCTTTAATTTATTAGACATTTTACATCACATAATTGAACAAATATTAACAATATGGTCTGGTTGTTGACCGAGTCTTTTTATTAGAAAAAGCGTAACCAAACCGGCCACATTCAGATTTTTAAGATGACTGATGGTAAAAAAATTTAAGTTAGATGATTTAAATGGTTTAAACTACCCTATATAAACATTTTACCCTGTAGAATTGGTCATTTTTTTAGTTATGATATACAAGATGGTTATGTATTCTCTTAACATCAAGCCATCAAATATAACCAACTGCTATAATGCCGTTATTTCTTAAGCTTATGGTCATGTTCAGACCCACAATTAACACTAAACTGTAACGGGTCAAACTTTACCTAGATGCATTTTTGTATATATATAACCTTTTAAAATCACTTGTATCTTTTGAAATCAGCTTAATGGTTAACCCATCCTAATCCAACTGTTTCGGCCAATAAATACAAAACACTACCCACCTCGATTCAAACCTGTTACCGAACCAGTGAAGAATGAGTTGATTCCCACCCTCCCAAAAAAACCCACTGCCAATTGTTTACGCCTTCCACACGGTCAAACTTGTTTTGAAAATCTAGTCCATTGTCGAACTGCTTTCATATGCAACTATACTAATAACTATACTAGTTAAAAGGTTCAGGAACAAGATAACAGTATCCCATATCCACTCCCATTTCCAAATTATCCATTTTCCCAATACAAATCTTTATGCAGAACCACCAAAAAAATCCTAGAGACAGAGAATAAAGGCCCAACAGCGCATGAAAAACGTTATCATTCTAAGGTTTTAAGAAGCCTAAACAAACCTGCTGCTTCACGGATTCTTGAAAACTCGATACAGAACGCCTGGACTTCAATGAAAAGATCTTGAACGTTGATTATCTTGTTTCTGATCAAACTCTGCAAGAAAACACACACAAGCCTCACCAACCGGTTCTGCATGTACTTATCCTTGATATTCTCGCATGATGATATACAGTTGGTTATGTACATATGCACAAACTCGGTTGGTAACTCAACCGCGGTGGTTAACCTGTTCACAACTTCCATTGAATGAAGACTCATGTCCATGTTCACAAGAACTGTGAAATACTCAGAGATCTCAGGTGAGTTCATTAGCTTGATTAGAACTTCAACTGCAATTAAAGGATTGTTCTCCACCAATTCAGGTAGTTTTCTTGGAGTTAACCCGCAATGGTACACAAGTTTTGGGTCAGATGCTAACTCGAGCAGAACTTGTTCTTGTTGGGCTGGAGCGAGCGGGCCTTTCAATGCTTTCACAATCAGGTCACGTACAGCTGCACCACGACTCGTGTCAGCGCACATCCCCAAATCCCAAGTGGTTCATGAGTGTTGTCAGGGTTGACCCATACCAATTCTCCATCTAGAACCGGGAGTCTAGGTGGACGGGGTCTTGTCCAATGAGGATATAGTCCTTCCAATGAGGAAGATTGTAACAGGCCTGTTACTGTTTCTTCTCTGTCACCAGATCCAATCTTAGGTTTGACTCCGGGCTGAAGGTCAAATTCAGGGGAATTAACGTCACACCCACGCGGAACATCAGGGTCAGGTATCACATTTTTAATTGCAGCGTCTTTGAAAAAGCAGTTAAACAAGTCAGGCTTACTTTTGTCAAGGTATTGTTTCTGCAGCTGGTCGAGTGGTGGGAAACTGTGTGATGAAGGATCATATTTATTGATGTAATCTGCTGCTGATACTTTCAATACCTCTTTGGTCCCAGCTAGCAGATGAAGAATGAATGATCTTTCAGAATTTTCGGCTTTTTCATCAGTTGCAGCATTTACAAGCAAAGAAAGGTATGGATTGGCGGATGATTGTGGAGAGGAATATGCATGATGGAGTAAAGAAAATGCAACTAAGCGTTCAGTGGGTTTCAGAAATTTTGGTGTGTCTTCCAAGAGAATAATGAGAGCAGAGCAGATCCCAAGATGCAGAGAGCGAGGAACCTTTGAGGAAAAATCAGTGATGATTTCTTCAATGGGACGTTTTTCACCATCTTTAAGTAGGGAATACAGGACAGCAGTTGCCGGTTTCCCAATCATCTTCTATCCTACAAAAGTAATAAAAGATCACTTAAGTTTATAACCCTCAGTAAGAAAAGAATTGCATGGAACATTTCTAGTCTCAGTAAACTTGTTTTCAATTATAAAAATTACTACTTTCCATGTTCAATACTTCAGTTCTAGAAAGATAAAGGTGGCAAAATGGGTAGGTTGGACAAGTTTGGCAATGGATCAAAACAAGATGTATTTACAGCAGATCAAACAGGTATGGTCAAGTGAAACATGAACACTTTTTATCCATTTTAAAAATTTTATAGATAACAAAAAGTGTGTCATGCGTGATTACAAAACCCATATTATTGTGATTATAATTACCTAATTTTTATTAACGAATTTAAGATGTAATATGCATTTGAATAAACTTGAAATCACTTTTGATCAGTTAAACCCATTTGCCCTCTTTCCAGTAGCTTGACCCATATGACACATTAGAGATAAAGTGATAAACATAACTCTAATCAACCCATTCATGGTAAGTACACAGCCATACCTAACCAGAATTGAATATGATGTTTATAGTTCTTCAGATCAAGATACGATAAATCCTTAACATACCCCATATGAGCCGTTAAAGATAAGACATAACCCAAATCAAAACATATATTAGAGCATAGGAACAAAGTTTAGTTGAAATGGTTGTATAAAGTCGAATATTTCTAAATTATGGTCAATGGCCTGTCACCTGTGATAACTTAAACCTTTTCTTTCAATCCAGTAATGACTAATGAGAAAGAGTGACATGCTCAAAGTGAAGTAGTTGTAAATCAGTATGCGATTTTACTACAAGATTGAACTATTGAAGGTTGTGGTGGAAGTTACTAAATG
This sequence comes from Flaveria trinervia, assembly GCA_025506515.1. Lineage (NCBI taxonomy): Eukaryota > Viridiplantae > Streptophyta > Magnoliopsida > Asterales > Asteraceae > Flaveria > Flaveria trinervia. The sequence continues at coordinate 10,414,975 of CM046458.1, read as the reverse complement.
TCTAAAAATGAAATAATACTTACATGTGGTAGAGTGTAAGTGAGTCGAATTAAACCGAAAGGAAAACTGGGAAAGGTAGGGAAGGTTCATTAAATTAAAGTGGAATACCAGAAAGCAGGAGAAAAATAAAGGGATTGATTCAAATTGTGGTCTTTAGGAATGCATTATATAGCAATTTGAAGCAAAGTTTGTTGTGAGAGTTTTTAATTAATCTAAGATGTAACAGATGGTTAAACTTTGAGTAGAAGAAATAAATTCATGATTTCATAAGTCTGGAAAATCAACTAAGCAAAACACATCAAAATTAAACTGAATCTATTCATCATTCAAGTAGAAAATTGAGCAAGATTACCGAATACGATTATACACAACATGTATCAAACATACTGATTGCCTCCAATAAGGCACCTAATAACATCTCAAACTAATTAAAAACAGTTCAACAAGCAAAGAACGATTATACCTGAATTTACAAAAAGAAGACGATGAAACCCTAGAAACAAGAAAAGAGGCGAATTGAAACCTTAAGAAGATGAGATCCAAAGGCACAAAGAGTGAATGATCTTACCAGTGATTACTGCTTTATCGCCGTCACCGATTTGGATGAGAGAGTGAGATTGATGTTGAAATCGGCAGGAGACTTCCAAGTAGAGTTACGGCAAGCAACTTATGTTCTGTAATTATAATTTCACATATTTATCCCAACTAATTTTTAACATGTTTAGCACAAGTTTAATTGGAGTATTCTTAGGAGGTGTTTGTTTTTTGAAAAAACATCTTCTCCATCTTTTCATTTGCGCGTTCGCAGACGCGGAAAAAGGTTTTTACTTCGCAGACTGTTTGTTTTCTGGAAGACGTTTCATTAAAAAACGTCTTCCTCACCTTTGCATGGAGAAGAGGTGGAACAATGTCTTCACAACCTCTTTTAACATCTTTTCTTCTGAATGAGCCCTAACATACCCACCTTCATCTTCATTCCCCATATACCCACCTCCCCCACTCCCCTTCACAACCACCTCACCACCGTCGCCTGCTCGCCCACCGTCGCCACCTCGCCACACTGCCATTGCTGCTGGTGTTCGCCGGAGATGTGAGGGCGGTGGAGCACCGGTGGAACCAGCATGGGCTGGGTGGGGATAACTTGAGGGGGTTGTGTCGGGACCTGCACCCTGGTCCGGTGAGTCCACTGCATTGGAGTGGGAAGGGGAAGCCGTGGTTGAGGTTGGGTTCTAACCGCTCCTGCCCGTTGGATGGGCTGTTGGCGCCTTATGATCTGGTGGTCAAGCGTCGGCCGGTGTTGGTTTCAGACCGATGAGTTGGTGGTGGTTGTTCTGCCGGAGTTTGTGAGGGTTGGTGGTGGTTATGACGGTGGGAGGCGTCGGTGGTTAGTGGAGGATTATTGGGGGTGATGAGTGATGAGTCTATTGGGTTGGATTTGAGTAGTTGTTTACTTTCTTTCTTTTTATTACTTATTTAGTATATCTCTGTGGTTATACTTGTTAATTACGATTTACGGAAAGGTAAATATGAAAAAGCTTTTGATTTAATTATTTATTAAAATTGTGGTTAAAAATACAATATTATCATTTGATAGGACCGTTTTGTTTTTAGAAGAAAAAAAAAATTAGTTTAATTACAGAATATTTCAGCATTCTGTAGATGTTAAACAAAACAAACAATCTTTTTCTTATAGACTGCAGACATTTGGTCCACCTCTTCTGCTGTAGATGTCTGCAGATGTGGTTCGCAGACTGAAGACGTTTTCCTGCAGAAAAAACAAACAACACGTTATTAAACCTCACGCAAACTGCAGATGTCTGCAGATGTGGTCCGCAGACTGCAGACGTTTTCCTGCAGAAAAAACAAACAGCACCTTATTAAACCTCACGCTTTGCGTGTTGGACGAAAAGGTTAAAGCGACGCTCAAATAAACAAGCAAATAGTGCCACTTATCATAGCCTTCGGTATTTAGGAAAATCAGGATTTAGTTGCGTAATATAATAAAGACACGGACTGAGAGTTCCAACAACAAATAACAAGCTTTGGCTGTACGGGGTTATGAGTATAAACCAACCATCCTCTACCCCTACCAAGCCAAAGCCAAGACGATATTTGATTTTGTAACTTTCACTGCCAGCCAAAACGCGAATGTTAACACATATCAACAACACGTTGTGTAACAGTTGCGAAGTAAAACGGTCACATAAGAACATATGTTGTTCATCATCGACCCAAAACCCCAAAAGAGCTCCAATAAAAAACCCTATGAAGATACGTAAAACCTAAATTACAGCCACCATGTTAACTAAAAATCTTTAGCGACACACCCGTAATAACACATTACAAAAGGTTTAAACAAAGTGCTACTCTAAACGTAAGAACATAGAACAATAGACAACCTAAAACACAACAAATCTAACAATATGCATCCAGATATTAAAAAACAATGCATTCAGTCAGATCACCCATCTCCCTCTACCACTGAACGTGACACGAATGCCACCAAAAGCGGTAGGTGGAGACAACCAGCGGTGTCCGACTCCTGAAACTAGAAGAAGAAGGCTTCCGGGAGACACAACCATTGTAACACCCGAAAATTTCAAAAGAGAAAGAAAAAAAAGAGTGAATTGGATGAATTATTTAAGTGGAAGGGGTAAATGTATGCAAAGGCCAAATCGACACATAAGTGGGTATAAAAGAGGGATGGTCACCCATCCTCACTCCCATGAACTTTAATCATACGGTTTTAGAGAGAGAAAGAGCTTTCATTAGTCTAGAGAGAGAAAATGGAAGATGTAGAGATTATATGAAGAGGCTAATATAACTCAAACACTTAAAGTCTCCTGCATACACAAGTGCATTGAAGAAGAATGCTTTGGGATTTCACACAAGCAACAGAAATATTCTAAGTGTGAAACCTTCCAAAGCCAAGACCAATATCTTTCGAAGCCAAAGATGAAGTCTTCCGAAGCTTCAGAGACAAAGTCTTCCGAAGCCAACACTTGAAGACAGATTTCTTCCGAAGACTTTTAGTATACATGCTTTATCTGATGTACTTTACATAAAGCTGGACCCCTTTCCGCTGTAACTATGTAAAGTCACCAACTTGCATGAGTTGGTGTTAAGGTCCATGTTTTTAGTAACTGTACATTGAGGTCTTGAGTCTGTAACTTTCTACTTCATGTACTTTATCTTTTTTGTAATATATTAGGATGTGAGCTATGGTATGTCATAGTCACTAGTCAAAAGGCAATCTGCCTTTTGACTCTACAATTAATTTTATGTTATGTCTAGTCAATTGTATCCAGCTGGCCTTCAAAGTATGGTCGGCTGTAGGATGTGGTATATGTATCTCAAGTACTTGTAACTTTCCCATATGCTTTGTAACACTTGTAATAGAACTTGAGAAGGCAATATACTACAATCTTGAAAACCATTTCCTTGTGTGTCTTGCTATCTTGTTTTGTTTCTTACTTACTTGTGTTATTAGTATCATCTCTTGTGGTTAATCCAGTCTCACTGTTTGATTAGTCAAGTTAATCTCCTCTTTGTGTTATTGTGTTGTAAGTGACTACCCTTCACCGGTCCTGCATTTAGTATCAGAGCATTCCAGGCTCTTGATATAAGATCACACCATCTTTAGATCCCTCACACACACAAATACTTAACTTTTCAAATGGCAGCCATTTCCAAAACTGATATGGAAACTGGAACCATAAACAAGTCTCCAATGATCACTCTTGATGACTTTGATACCCGGTGCCAAAGAATGGAAGGTTTCATCAGGTCTTTAGATTCAAGAATGTGGGAGTCTGTTGAAAATGGACCTTACACACCAAGCACCCTTTTTGCTACTGGTGGTGGTATGATCCCAAGGCTGTGGCTACCTACTCAGACGAAGATAGAAAGAGAGTAGAGATTGATCAGAAAGCCATGACAGCCCTTCAGACTGCTCTTCCAAACTCTGTGTACAGAGGTTTCAAGAAATGCAAAACAGCTAAGCAGCTGTGGAATGCATTGAAACTGATGTATGAGGGTTCCTCTAAAGCAAGGAGAACAAGAAGGACCTCATAAAGCAGTAGTTTGAAAATTTCACCTTTAAAGCAGGTGAGACCATGACTCAACAATATTTCAGGTATGTTGAGATTATGGATACCCTAGTGGATGGAGGAGTTGCTCTTGAGAACAGAGACATTGTAAGGAAGTTCATGTCCTCACTTCCTAGGCAATGGACACACTACTGTGTGGTTATCAAGAGAACTGAGAACCTGGAAACTCGCACTCTGACAGAGTTGTATGTGATTCTCAATGGCTACCAGATTAAGATAAACATGCAAGGTTCATCTGGAAACTCCAACAATTAAATGAGTTCAGCCCTTTATGTGGTTGAAAGGTCTGCATAGAACCCCAACATCATCTCATATGCTACCCTGACAACTCACAAAAGGGTCCTTTCATCACCTTCTTTGAGACACCAAGGGAGAACTACACTCAAGGAAGCCCATTCCAAGAGACAAGTTCTTCTCAAGCCTTTGTGTCTTCTGATGAAAGTTGTGGCAGCTTTCTTTTCACCCTTGAAGACCTAAACTGTATCCACCCAGATGATCTGGAGTATATGGAAATAGTCCAGCAGATGGCTCTTCTCACTCACAGAGCCAAGAAGTTCTACAAGCGAACCGGAAGGAAGTTCCCCAACAATGCAACCAGTGGAACGTTTGGACTGGATAAAATCAAAGTCAAGTGTTACAACTGTAACTTGATGGGCCACTTTGCCAGAGAGTGTAAGGCACCAAGAACTAATGGTGGCCAAGCACAATCCAAACCAAACTACACTGACAAGGCTACCCAGAATGAGAAGCCAAAGCAGCAAGCTGCAGTTGCTATTGAAGAAGGAGGCTTTGACTGGAGCTTTCAGGTGGAAGATGCTTCTCCAAACCAAGCACTGATGGCAGATAATGATGAAGCCAAGGTATTGGAACATCTCTGTACCCCTGAATGAATTGCTAAAGTCTCAAATATAGGTTCTACAACTTAGAAATGAGATCTGATCTTGAGTCCTTGAATATCTTAAAAGCTGATTTTAGAAAGTCTGAAAATGATTATAAACTAAATATAGAGGACTTAGAGAAAACTATTTCAGTTCTGAAACATGAGCATACAAATTTTAGGACTCAGATCAAAGATCTCATAACTAAGTTGACTGAGTGCCAGGCTGAGCTTATGATCAGCAAAGCCAGGGTAGAAAAGTGTGTTCTTGATGAAGAGACCTTTAAGAACATGATATCCTCATCCCTGCACAACAAAGTGTGTTATCAAAATAAGCAGGGACAGGGATCTAATTAGATAGCTCCTCCACACATAATTTTGTCTGTAAGATCACCCAGGTGTGGAACTTGTGAAGATGAGCTTCCTCTCATAGACCCCTTAAGTGAAGATGATGAAGAAGTGATAGTGAAGAATTCCTTCGAGAAGAGTGAAGAAGAGGATTCTAAGAAGGGCGACTATCCTTCTGAGGAGAAGAAGAAGACTGTGATGACCAAGTCAATGAGAAAGAACTTGATCAGAAAGAGCAAAAGAAAAGCTAGGAAGGCTCAAGAGATCAATGCTACTTTTGACTCTAAGCAGAAACAAGTTTTATCTCTGTAGGGTTTGAAGTAGTGAACACTGAAGACATCAACCTAAACTTTTCTGCTAAGAGTTCTGGTTCATGTTCAAATCATCTCAGCACCAAGAAGAAGGCTGATCTGTTGTGTACCACTGCTACACAATCTGAACCATCCAACTCTAAGAACAGTCCTCAGCCCAAAAGGACTGTCTCAGCATCTGCAAAGATGAAGGTGGAGAAGGGATGTGATCAAAGTCAGTCTTATTCTTAGCAGAAGGCTCTTGGGAAGAAGAAAATGGAGTGTGTTATGTGTGAAAGTACTGCTCATCTTGCTAAGGATTGTCCATACAATCCTAAAGGTACTCTTCACATGACCAGGACAAGGACTTCCAAGAGTTCCAAGAAGATTCAAGCTTCGAAAAGAAAATCTTTTTCCTTCGGAAGCTCCAACACTATGAATAAGGCAAGTGGAAAATTTCCTTCGGAAGAAAATTTGGTCTCGGAAGGAAGGAATACTTCCGAAGCACTGAAGTCTACTGCAATGTCTGCAGAATCTTCCAAAGGTCCAGTCATCAAAGCTTCTGAATTCTCAAAAGCTTCCGAAGTGTTGAAGGTCAAGTCATCAAAGCTTCTGAAGTCTCAAAAGCTTCCGAAGTGTTGAAGGTCAAGTCCAAACTTTTAAAGGTGGTGTGGAAGTCAAAGAAAGACCAAGTGACTAGATGTTCTATATCAACAACAACTCAAGATTCTTATAGCACAACTATAGGATATATTACTATTGCATTACCTTCTGTTTCTCTTACTGAGCCCAAGACAAGTAAGGCTTGGGTTTCCAAATGTAACTAATCATTTTCTTTGTGTAGGGACAACTGAAGACAAACAAGAATGTCTGGATTATTAACAGTGGCTATTCCAGGCACATGACAGGCAATAGGTTACTACTCCAGAACTTTGAAAGGATTAATGGAGGGCTAGTTTCTTTTGTTGGAGATAAAGGTGGTTACATTTCTAGAAAATGCACGGTCACAAATGGTAAGCTCAGCATTGAAAAGGTAAACTTTGTCAAGGAGCTTGGGTACAATCTTTTGAGTGTATCCTAATTTTGTGATCAGAGTCATAACATGCTCTTTACTGAGCATGATTGCACTGTTCTCAAGCCCGGGGTGGTGATTCCTCATGAGCATATTCTGCTTAGAGCCCCCAGGAAAGAGAACATGTACAAGATGGACTTGCAAGAAACATCTCCCTCTAGAGAAGTTTCATGCTTTCTATCTAAAGCCAATAGTGATGAGTCTTTCCTATGGCATAAAAGAATGTGACATGTAAACTTTAGAAACATGAATAAACTAATTAAGAATGATCTCTGGAGAAGTTTCATGCTTTCTATCTAAATCCATTAGTGATGAGTATTTCCTATGGCATAAAAGAATATGCCATGTAAACTTTAAAACATGAATAAACTGATTAAGAATGATCTGGTAACTGGAATGCCAAAGAAAGAGTTTACAAGTGATGATCATTGTGTTGCATGCTTGAGAGGGAAGCAACACAAGGTATCTAATAAGCCTAAGGAAATAAACTCCATCACTACACCCCTACACTTGTTACATATGGATCTCTTTGGCCCTACCAATGTAATAAGTCTAGGAAGGACCTCATACTATTTAGTGATCACAGATGACTTTACAAGATTCACTTGGGTCTTCTTCCTTAGAACTAAGGATGAGACTCCTGAGATTCTGAAAAATTTCATCTTGAAGATTGAGAATCAATCTGATCACAAGGTTAAAATCATAAGATGTGATCAGGAAACTAAATTCAAGAACCAAATCCTTAATGCATTCTGTGATTAGAAAGGTATTTCAAGACAATATAGTGCTCCAAGGACTCCTCAGCAGAATGGTGTTGCTGAGAGGAGAAACAGGACACTGATTGAAGCTGCAAGAACCATACTTTCTGACTCTAAGCTGCCCATCACCTTCTGTGTAGATGCAGTCAACACTGTCTGTTATGTGCAAAACAGAGTTTTAGTGGTTAAGACTCATGGCAAGAATCCTTATGAACTTTGGCACAAGAGGAAACCTTTCATTGGTTTTCTCAGGTCATTTGGATGTCCTTGCACCATCTTGAATACAAGGATCAAATTGCCAAATTTGCTGAGAAATCAGATGATGGACACTTCATTGGATACTCTTCCCAAGCTAAGGCTTACAGAATATACAATCTCAGAACTAGAATTGTTGAGGAGTCAGCCAATGTGACTTTCAATGAACACACACCCTGTGTGGCTGGTTCTGGTCTTGATTGGCTCTTTGATCTTGATTTAGTTACCAACTGTTTTAACAAATCCTGTGAGACTGTTTCAGGATCTGCAAAAAATTTAAACACAGGTAATCCTGAACCAAGATTTGAGCTGAGAAGACCTTCAAGTCATACATCTTCAGCTCCAGTTGGAACTACTTCTGCAAATGAGGTTTCTATCAGCACTACAATGACAAACTCAGCTGATACATCTGGTATGCCTTCAAATTCCAGCTCAGAGGCTCCACAACCAGATAAAGATGTTTCGACTGCAGAAGACAATAATCGTAGTGGTGACAGTGATCAAGACTTTCTTGATGCTGATAACCACTCCATATATGACAACATCAATGATATCACACACTCCTTAGATCAAGTCTCTCTTGATAAGTAGTTAGACTACTTTATATTTCTGACATTTGTTACCAGAGCTCTCCCTATCTTAGGGGTGACCAAGACGCGTTATTGCGGCATCAATAATGTGGCACCAACCGTGGCGGTGAGCTGAGATCACAACGTCTCTAAAGAGGACTCTGAATTTATATTGGTCGTCCTGTTTTGTTATTATTTCCTTAGAGGCATATGGATCGATCCTAGGTTAGTCCTGTATTTCCTGATGGATGGTTGCACACCACTCCATTCAGGACTCTGGTGAATGGTTTGTATGTCTGCCCATACTCCATTTGATATTGGTTCACGAGCTCGCTACTTGTATTCCCTCTGTTTAGTTATTATACGATATGATTGTTAGCTCGGGTTATGTTCTATTTGATATTATGCTATTCTCTGTTATCATCATATCTGTTTATTTTTGTTATCTATTATTTCGTTCACTAAGCGTTATGATCAGGCGTCAATCTATTTTCATGCACGTCAGATGAGCAGGGCCATCCAGGAGGGGAGTGAAGAGTAAAAATCTGAAACTCCTCTTTCTAGTCCTTAACTAATCATGTCATTTACTTAAAATTAATACATGTTCAATAAAAAAAAGTGTTATGACATGACACATTTCTCTCTCTTCTTCTTTGAAAACCCTAAGAACTCCTCTTTCTAGTTCTTACCGAAACACCAACCTGTCCTTTAACCCATATCTCACATTGCGATCACCTTCCAGCACCCCTACACTTGTTACATATGGATCTCTTTGGCCCTACCAATGTAATGAGTCTAGGAAAGACCTCTTATTGTTTAGTGATCACAGATGACTTTACAAGATTCACTTGGGTCTTCTTCCTTAGAACTAAGGATGAGACTCCTAAGATTCTAAAGAATTTCATCCTAAAGATTGAGAATCCATCTGATCACAAGGTCAAAACCATAAGATGTGATCAAGGAACTGAATTCAAGAACAAAATCCTTGATACATTTTGTGATGAAAAAGGTATTACAAGACAATACAGTGCTCCCAGGACTCCTCAGCAAAATGGTGTTGTTGAGAGGAGAAACATGACACTGATTGAAGCTACAAGAACCATGTTGTCTGACTCTAAGCTGCCCATCACCTTCTAGGCAGAGGCAGTCAACACTGTCTGTTATGTGCAAAACAGAGTTTTGGTGGTTAAGACTCATGGCAAGACTCCTTATGAACTTTGGCACAAGAGGAAACCTTTCATTGATTTTCTCAAGTCATTTGGATGTCCTTGCACCATCTTGAATACTAAATATCAAATTGCCAAATTTGCTGAGAAATCAGATGATGGACACTTTATTGGATACTCTTCCCAAGCTAAGGCTTATAGAGTATACAATCTCAGAACTAGAATTGTTGAGGAGTCAACCAATGTGACTTTCAATGAACACACACCCTGTGTGGCTGGTTCTGGTCCTGATTGGCTGTTTGATCTTGAAGGAGACTAAGGCAATTAAGCAATGCCATCGGTCAACTGGATGTTGAGGCAGACCCTAAGATTAGTTTCATAGGGGAAACCTTGACTGAAGGCCCAGTGGTAGAACCTGAGAGCCCTATCTTATCATCATCAACTGCTATAGAGATTCATACCCTTCTTGAGACAGCTGCTGGTGAAGGTGCTTCTCAACCTCTCTCTGGCCAGAGCGTGGAAGCTACACCAAGCGATGAAGGCCAAAGCTCTCTCCACCCTGAGTCACAAAGGTCTGTGTGTCACAAAGGAAAAGAAAGATGAAATTTGAGGAGATTGAGGAGGAGGAGAGAGAGAGGAAAAGGAAGCTGAGGGGAGAAAGTTTCCCTTCTGGGTCTACAAGACTCATGGAGTCTGCTATCAGGGCAACCCCAGACCAAACACTCAGGATGATGAGTAAAGGGCAGCCAGGATAAACTACTTGTAGACCAGGAACTATGACATCAACAATGTCATATCTCTCCCCTTAGAGGAGTTAAATGAACTGGTTGACAGAGAACAGTCAAAGGAGAAGAAAGTGGCAGAAGATGCTGAGCTACTGGTACAAATGAAAGAAGAAAGAAGAAAGAAAAGATTATATAAGCATGTGCCCACACTCTCCCCAGTTTAAGAAAGTCTTGCACATAAGGATGTGGTTCAACAAGAACCTCAGGTAGACAAAGAAGAAGACAGGATCAAGATGATCAACTACCTGAGTGCCACAGGCCTCTATCAGGTAGATGCACTTCTTTCCTTATCCTATGACTATGTTGAGTTTGAGTATCTCAAACAACTTGAACTTGAGATAATCAAGGAAAGAAAGACAACCAAAAGGAAACTAAGGGAAGAAGCTGCTAAGTCAAGAGCCATCATCTAAAAGAGCATGAAGAAGTCTGCAGACAAGTAGAGGACGATGAGCTTCTTGAAGCTGTATGGATTCTCCGAAAGCAGACTTGGCCCTATGTCTCTATCCACTATGGATGAGCATATCAGGGTAATCAAGCAGAAGATCAAGAGTGGAGAGCTGATTGACTTACACTCCCCTCCGAGTCAAGCTCCACTTAAAGTGGAGGTTAAGGTTGAACAACCAGAGACAACACAACCTAAACCTCTTGCTGAATATCAGCAAGCTTTATCTTTTGATCTACAGCAGGGTCAAACTCCCTCTCCTTCTAAACCTGTGAGAGAGGAGACCCAACTGAAAAGACAAAGAAGATCAATCAGGTGCTGCAGGCCAGTCTTCTCAGTTAAAAGGAACAAAGAGAAAGAAAAGGATGGCTTCAAAGCCAAAGCCAAAGAAGAAGAAAGAAACATCCTTTTCTGAACCTCAGGATGAGTTAGAACATCCTGAGGATGTGCAGCCAGAGGATGCTCCATCAACTCCAAATCAAGCAGCTCCTCTAGTATCAGGAAGACCCATCATGTCCTGGAGATACACCACAAATCCAGAAAGGTGCCATGTCATTAAAGATCAAGGCATTGAGGATGTCTACACATGGCAGGACATGTTCAATCTGTCTCTGCATGATCTCTTTGACATGAGAAGACATTTTGAGAGTCTGAATGATCCTGATCATCTTATGAGGAAAGGGATGGTTATCATCATAATGAGGACTTTGATATCTGAAGTCTTCAAGGTGTTTTGGTAGCATCAACCTATGGGGAGTTTATAGAGATTATATGAAAAGGCTGTTGCAACTCAAACACTTAAAGTCTCCTGCATGCATGCACAAGTGCATTGAAGAAGAATGCTTTGGAAGTTTCACACAAGCAACAGAAATATTCTAAGTGTGAAATCTTTTGAAGCCAAGACCAATATCTTTCGAAGCCAAAGATGAAGTCTTCCAAAGCTTCAGAGACAAAGTCTTCTGAAGCCAACACTTGACAACAGATTTCTTTCGAAGACTTTTAGTATACATGCTTTATCTGATGTACTTTACATAAAGCTGGACCCTTTTCCTCTGCAACTCTGTAAAGTGACCAGCTTGCATGAGTTGGTGAAAAGGTCCATGCTTTTAGTAACTGTACATTGAGGTCTTGAGTCTGTAACTTTCTACTTCATGTACTTTATCCTTTTTGTAATATATTAGGATGTGAGCTATGGCATGTCATAGTCACTAGTCAAAAGGCAATCTGCCTTTTGACTTTATAATTGATTTTGTGTTGTGTCTAGTCAATTGTATCCAGCTGGCCTTCAAAGTATGGCCGGCTGTAGGATGTGGTATATGTATCTCTAGTACTTGTAACTTTCCCATATGCTTTGTAACACTTGTAATAGAACTTAAGAAGGCAACATACTGCAATCTTGAAAACCATTTCCTTGTGTGTCTTGCTATCTTGTTATGTCTCTTACTTACTTGTGTTCTTAGTATCATCTCTTATGGTTAATCCAGTCTTACTGTTTGATTAGTCAAGTTTAGTCTCTCCTCTTTGTGTTTTTGTGTTGTAAGTGACCACCCTTCATCGGTCCTGCAGAAGATTTCTTCGTAATGTATGATTTTTATAGTGATTTCTTTTAGATCTAGGTCGGGTTTAAGCTTCTACATAGATTTCTATGTGTTTCTATATGTTAAGTTTGAATCTTTGCGTGTGGGTAGGTGTTTGATCTCAGGTATGCTCTCAGGTTTTAAAGTGTTGTTCGAAAGCTGATTAAGGTGAGTTCTAAAACCCCTCTTTTACTCGTTTTTACATTTTAGGGCTGCTATGTATATTAAAATAATGTTTCTTTGCCTACAGTATATGTTTTTCCACAATAAATAAGGCATTTGTATTGAAAAATGTATGTTTTTAATGATTTCTATGATGACATTTGGTGTATAGTATGTTCTAAGTGTGAATCTGATGGATTTATGCTATGTATACGTCTAAGAGTATACATTTATAGAATCATAAGTCGTATAATATAACCTAAGTCTTGGTGGTGTCCGATGTGGACATTGGATATATCCGATGTTGACATTTGGCATCGGGTAAAAGTTTTCATATAAACCGGTATTATATACGTGTGTTGCCTAAATCTATGTGCTTAGTAGATTTGAACAACGACGTGTGTTAGGATAGTGAGAGCTTAGGACATGGGGGTATGGTAAGTAGTTAATCATACTTGGCCACTATAATTTAGGACTTACAATACTTATCATGATCTAACCCATTACTTTAAATGACCTTGTTGGTGTTTAAATCTTATAGGAGATAGGATTTATGGCTATTAGAAAATCTGGAAAGGAAATCTGAAGAGGTGCTTGTGGTGGATGTACTACTAGCCACATGTCACCCAGAGCAAAGCTAAGGCTCTTGAGACTGTTCATGGGGAGTCAAACCTCCATAGTCACCCAAAGGGAGAGGGATAAGCTACCCTCAAATCTATTGTGAATGAGGCCATCACTGATTAGGTTTACAATGTTATGCAAAATGTCTTACCTTGGGTGGTGACTGAGGTGATTAAAGCCGCTAAGTATGGGGAGAGAGTTGAAAAGAAAAGTAAGAAAGATGAGAAAAGTAAGTAAGTCCACTAAGAGGACTGAGGAAGCCAAAGAGGAACCATCTAATCCTAAGATGGTAATTCAAGATAATGATGACGAGGATGAATTAGAGAAGGTGACTGCTAAAAGGTGCAACTATGGGGCATTTAAGAGATGCAAGCACTTGACGTTTAATGGTAATGATAATGCTACTACCGCTCACCGTTGGGTTCGAGAGATGGAAGTAGTCCTCGACATCAGTAAGTGTCGGGAAGATCAGAAAATTAAGTTTGCCGGCCATTCTTTCGTTGACTCAGACTATGCTGGTGGGACAACATTGTCCACGCTGAGGGAAGACGATCCATAGTAAAGATGAGATGGTCTGAGTTGAAGGAATTAGTTCTAGAGGAGTATTGTCCACATCAGGAGTTGGATATGATTGAGAAGGAGTTCTTGTATTTAAAGGCCAAAGCATGACTCATCAAGAGTACACTTCCAAGTTCAACGAACTTGCAAGACTTATGCCAAACATGATGACACGTGCATCTAAGAAGATCAATAGATACATGTAGGGTTTGCCTGCAAATATTACGAGGAGTATGATTGCTGCTAGACCAAGCACGTTTAGGTAAGTGGTGGATATGATAGGAAGGTTATATAATAAGAGAGAACCAATGAGAGTTTAGAAAAAAGATTGATAAGTAGAACTGAAACAAGAATGGGAATGGAAAGAGGTTCAGGAATGACAACCACAAGATTAGGGAAAAGAAAGTGAATGTGGATGATCGCCGTATGAATCAAGGGAGAGTGATAGAAGGGAACGTGTGTAGGAAGTGCGACAAGGGTCATCAAGAAGAATGTAGGTTGGGAACTACTGCATATTTCAAATATGGTAGGGAAGGTCATCATGCCAAGGACTACGGGATAGTTAGAAGCTATTAGTATGGTGCATTGGGTCTTTGGACAGAGATTGTAAGATAGGAAGGGTTGCTAGCACTAGGGTCAAGCAAACATGTGAGAAAGAGAAGGATTAAGGCACCAAGGTGAAGGCTAGGGAATTTAATATGACCATGGAGGAAGCGAGAGTGGATCCTTAAGTAGTTTCAGGTACATTCTTGGTTAATCATTTGTATGCTTTTGTGCTTTTTGATTCTAGTTCTAGCAAGAGCTTTTTATCTGTTGGCTTTTGTTTTTTGATGTATGGTAAGAGTAGGAAGATAGATGTGCATTTCTATGTTGAGACAATGATAGATAAAACTACCAAAGTGATTGATATGATTGATGATTGCCTTATAGAGTTAGAGGGCCATAGATTTCCTACCAAGTTGTATGTTATGGCTCTAGGACGTTTTGACATGGTGTTAGGAATGGATTGGTTATTGGCCTACGAGGCAAATATCAGGTGTTGAAAGAAGACGGTTCATTTGATTGCGCCTAACGGTAATCCGGTTACGATTTATAGAGATAAGAAGAGCATCATCCTGCAAGTGATATCTATGATGACAGTAAAGAAGTTTATGAATCGATGGTGTAGCACTTACCTGGCATATGTTAAGAATGTTGACCCAAAGGTGCTATAACTGGCGGATGTATTTATAGTACATGAATTTCCTAAGGTGTTCTCCAAAGATCTGGCAGGAGTCCCACCCGATAGAGAGATCGAGTTTTAGATTGAGTTGATACCAGGAGCACAACCCATCGCCAAGGAACCATATTGGTTGGCTTCATTCGAGCTTAAGAAACTGATGTCTCAACTACAAGATCTCTTGGATAAGGGTTTTATTCAACCAAGCATCTCTCCGCCTGCTCTAGTGTTATTGTCAAGAAGAAGAATGACACTATAAAGATGTGCTTTGACTATTATGAGCTTAATACGTTAACACTAAAGAACCGTTACCCATTACCCCAAATTAATGATCTATTTGATCAACTTAAAGGTGCGAGTTGGTATTCCAGGATAGATCTTAGATCAGGCTACCACCAGTTGAAGGTGAAGAAACAACATATTCCAAAGACAGTGTTCTGCACACTTCATAAGCATTACGAGTTTCTTGTGATGTCGTTCAGGTTGACTAACGCCCCAACAACATTCTTGGATTTGATGAACTGCGTACGCTGACCCATGCTTGACCAGTCGGTGATTGTGTTTATTGACGATATTCTAATCTATTCAAGGAACGAAGAGGATCATGCCAATGACATCAAGGAGGTGTTAAACACTTTACGAAAAGAGAAGTTGTATGTAAAGTTTTCAAAATATGCCTTTTGGTTATGCAAAGTGCAATTTCTAAGCCATTTGATCAATCTAGAAGGGGTCATGGTGGACCATGTTAAGGTCGAGGCGGTAATGAAATGTGATTCTCTGAAGACGATATCCAAAATCCGTAGTTTCTTGGGTTTGGCAGGTTACTATCAAAGGTTTATGCAAGACTTTACAAAGGTAGCTACTCTGTTGAGTAAGCTGACTCGATAGGAAGTGAAGTTCAGGGAAAGTAAGGACCAAGAGAATGCATTTCAGAACCTAAAGATGAGGTTGACTCAAGCTCCTATCTTGATGTTACCCGAAGGAAACAATGATTTAGTTGTATATTCAAATGCCTCATACTCTAGTTTGGGTTGTGTCTTTCTACAAAGAGGAAAGGTCATAGCCTACGCCTCTAGGAAATTGAAATCTCATGAAGTCAACTACCCTACTCATAATTTAGAGTTAGAAGTTGTTGTTTTCGCCCTAAAAATATAGAGGCATTACTTGTACGAGACTAAGTGTATGGTATTCAAAGATCATAAAAGTCTTAAGTACTTCCTCAAACATAAGGATCTTAATATGAGACAATGAAGATGGTTGGAGTTAATTAAAGACTATGACTTTGAGATTCACTATCATCCGGGGAAAGCAAACATAGTTGTTGATGTCTTAAGTCGTAAAGCTAGACCAGAGCCTATTCAAGTGAAGGCTTGTCAGCTGATCATGACGCCATACATTATGCATCTTGTAAGGCCCCGTTCCCGGAGACCTCACAGTTGGTCATTCACAACATTAAACACATTAAACATTATGAATTTACAAGCTTAAGCAGCGGAATTATTTTAACAAAAACCATTCATTTTATTTCATTAAAAATACTATTGTTGAGCAATACCGTATTGTTTAACCGAATACAAAAGAATGGTTTAATTGCATTACAAAACAACAACAATAATAAGTATGAATGGATGTTAGTCTTTCCATGCTGAGTAGCTTCACCTCGTGCCATCCTCAGCAATGTTTACCTGCCAGCTGAAAATGTATAAAAGTCAGCGTTGCTGAGTGAGTTCAAGTTTTTTTTATAAAAGTAATAAAATACTTTCTGTAAGGTATACATATGAAAATACTTTTTTTATGAAAATTTCATCTTTTTATACGTGAGCACGCATTAACTATACAACCAGATAATGCTTCTTCTCTTTACTGTATGCCTTGTTTATTCTCTACACTTTTATCTTTATCTTTCATTGTCTATGTGGACCAATGAGCAATACCCTAAACTATATGCGCGGGGGAAATGGTGCTGGGCCCTCTGTTCCCTCAAGGGGCTTTAAATACTGTATACAAGGCTGGCCCAGTCACCTACGGTACGCTGCAAAGGTCCACCAATCTCAGTTAACTGACCCCGTGTGCACAATAGGGTAGCTAACCCGCATCACAGTTGAGCTAACGACAACATAGTCGTGCACCTCCTATAAGCTTGCAAGACTTGTTAACGTTTTATTTAAGTTCCACTTCTCTTCTTTATTGCTCTTTCGCTATATTATTTGTAATACTTTACGTTACGATGATAAACACACCACGTAAAGTCATACACTAATAGCAATAATAATAATATGGAACACGCACAGACTCCCAAAATTTTCATAATAAATTCTAAGTGTTTAGGCGCACCAACACTATTTGGGCGCATAAGCCCTGTTTGGGCATTTCATCACTATACAGGCGCATCAGCCAATACTTAACCGTTTTAACACTTTAGGCGCATGAGCTATTCAGGCGCATGGATACTATTCGGGTGTATGGTCCATTCGGACGCATGGACACTTAGGCGCATGGGGTTATTCAGACGCATGGGCACTATTGGGGCGCATGACCCTACACTTAGTCATCTGACTAATATTCTAGGTGCATGAGGGTACTGTTTAGGCGCATGAGTTACACTTAACATTTCTAAGGCATTTCCAGGCGCATGAGCCTTATTTAGGCGTAAGAACCTTCTGCTCAACATGTTTCTAGGATATTTTCGAACCCAAACATCAAGCCTATTTGTTCTAAGCTTACCAAGGCTATTCTAAACATGAACAACCTATAAGCATCTAAGGAACATCATCAAACATGCATAATACATACGGGTATACATACATAAACATAGTAAAAGCCGTTGTAAATACATTTTCAGCCCCAAAGAGTTTAAAACAAGTAAAACCGGGGTCTAGAAACTCACCTGGTGCAACTTTGGGTGTATCTTCCTTCTAACCCGTATGCAATTGAGTTCAAACACCTAGAAACCACCAAACACACACACACAAACACACATAAGCACATAAGCACATAACCAAGACAAAACCCATCATAAACACTTAGAAACTTCGAATTCTTACCTTGAATTCAGCCTCTTCTTCTTCTTCTTCAAACGAGAGTTTTTTTTTAGCTCTCACTCTCTCAAATCCGATGAAAAAGTGATGTGAAAAGAGGGTGGGCGGCCATGCCCACCTTTACACCAACTTGTTTGTACTTTTATCCTTTTTACACTTTTAACCCCTCAACTTGGGTTAAATTGCATTTCCTACTTTTATTTTTCATTTCTTATCTTTCCTTTAAAAGAATAACCGGGTGTTACACATCTTAACAAAAGTTTTTAGGAGGAAGCTCTAAAAGAGCATCAAATCAACTCAGAAAGGATTAAAGGGTAGGTTACATAGTTTGGGGAAAACACACTTGGTGTCAAGACCCGATTTGGACGTATGTGGATTTCACGTTATGGAAAACTGAGAGTGAAGAGTTTGGATGAGGCACATATGACGCGATACTCTATTCATCTAGGTACCAACAAGATGTATCATGACCTAAAGAAAGATTATTGGTGGCCAGGGTTAAAGTGTGATATGGTGAGTTATGTGAGTAAGTGCTTAACTTTCTTACAAGTGAATGCCGAACATCAAAAGCCATACAGGAAAATCCAACCCTTGGATATTCCTAAATGGAAGTGGGAGCACATTTTGATGGATTTTATCATAAAGTTACCTCGTACGACTAGAGAATTCTATGCCATATGGGTCATTATGGATCGACTAATGAAGAGTGATTACTTTTTACCTATTTAGGAGACATTTTCATGAGAAAGATTGATAGAATTTTTATCAAAGAGATCATCACACGACATGTGTGTCGGTGTCTATTGTTTCCGATAGAGACACCCGGTTTACATCCAAGTTTTGGTCGAGATTCCATGAATTGGTAGGAACAAGACTACATATTAGCATGACTTACCACCCTCAGATAGGCGGTCAATCAAAAAGAACCATTCAGATGTTGGAGGACATGCTATGGGCATGAATTATTGATTTTGGTGGAAGTTAGGATGAGCACCTATCGTTGGAAGAGTTCTTTTACAATAAGAATTACCATGCTTGTATCAGCATGCCACCATTCAAAATGTTGTATGGTAGATGGTGTAGAACCCCAATGTGTTGGGGCGATATCATGCATAAAGAGTTGGGAAGTGTCGAGATCATCGAGGCCACGTCATAGAAGTTGGAAAAGATTAGAGCTTTTATGAAGGTAGCTAAGAACAGACAAAAGTCTTACACTTACAAAAGCTGAATGCTGATAGAGTTTGAAGTTGGTGATAAGGTGAGTTGAAGGTGTCCCCATGGAAATGGATCATTCTTTTTTGAAAAAGAGGGAAATTGGGCCCAAGGTACATCGGGTCGTTCAGAATCATTGCAAGAGTTGGTGATGTGGCATATAGGTTGGAACTTTCTGATGAATTGCATGTGATTCACCCTACATTCCATGTATCTCACTTAAGGAAGTGCTTGGCAGAAAGTGATGTTGTTATCCCTCTCACCGCATTGAGGTTGATAAAAGGTTGAATTATGTGGAGCAATTGATATCTATTTTAGATCAGAAGGAGAAACAATTAAGAAATAAAGTGACTAGCCAATTGAAAGTGCAGTGGAAGCATCATAAGGGATCAGAAGCCACTTAAGAATTGGAGGAAGAAATGAGACAACAGTACCAGATCTCTTTAAGAAGTAACATGTTTTAGGGATGAAACCTATAAAGGGGTGGACTTGTAACACCTAGAAATTTTAAAATAGAAAGAAAAATAAAAAAGAGTAATTTGGATGAATTATTTAAGTGGAAGGGGTAAAAGTGTGCAAAGGCCAAACTGGCCCATAAATGGGAATAAAAGAGGGATGGTCACCCTCCTGACTCCCATGCATTTCAATCATCTGGATTTAAAAATAGAAAGAACTCCCACCAGTTCTAAAGAGACAAATTGGATCTTTTCTTCAAAATATATAAATTTTAAAGTGATTCCTCTTTGATTTAAGTCAGGTTTAAGTTTCTAGGTAGATTTCTATATGTTTCTGTGTCTTAAGATCGAATGTTTGCATGTGGATAGGTGTTTGATCTCAGGTATGCTCTTGGGTTGTAGAGTGTTGTTCAAAAGCTAGTTAATGTGAGTTCTAGGTTCCCTCTTTTACTCGTTTTCTACATTTTAGGGTGATATTATAGGATTCTGTGTGCCCAAGACACTTAGAATATTGATGTGGTTAGTACATTATGATCCAAGTCGGGTTATACCCAATAACAAGCTTAGCAAACACCAATTAATATTTAATTGATGATATGATCATGCAATTAAATATTTACACCAAGTTAGAAAATGGGTTTTCTAAACAAGTTGCATATGAGATGGAACAGTTTATCAGGATATTTTGTTCAATAATATTATTTGTAATGTTATTTAAATGAGTTAGATAACATTGCAAATTAATAATGGGAGTGTATAGATTATACAATTAAAAGGTTAGTTGTATATATCTAGTAAGAGGACTACTTAACATACATAATGTGTGATAAAATTTAAGAGGGAAACCTTGTTTTTTTTAACCTTGGCCACCCTCCCCCCTTAATTCTCATTGGACCTTTGTGTCCTTGAAAACACACAAGTCTTGACTACTCTTGCACACCACTTACTCATCATTCAATACATGCAACAAAGTTATAATGCTAATCTTCCGCTGCGTTTTTGTGTAAGTTTAAATGGTTAAACTACGGTTTTGGTGTTCTAACAAACCCATCAGATATGTATATTAAAATGATGTTTTTTCCTACACTATATGTTTTTCCATGATAAAGGTGGCAATCTTAATGAAAATTGTATCGTCGTGAAGCAAGCCAAATCGAAGCCCTTAATGTTGTGCTCGTTTGTGTGAGTTCTAGAACCCCACTTTTACTTGTTTTCAAATGATTTTGGGGCTGGAAAGCATAAAAACCCGTTTTTGTATGTGTATGTGTATGTGTTTGACCCATTTGGGTGTGATGTGTGTGATGCGTTTCGTGTATGTTTCCGGGCGTGTGTGTGCTTGTATGGTGTTATGGTATGCATTCCTAAGGTTTAGGATGGTCGATTTAGGCTTAAAATGGGTTTAGATGAGTTTGGAGCCCGAAAACCCTTGGCTACAGTCGGGATGAACTGCATTCTGCTTCAGTTAGGGCTAGGCGACCGACTGGAGGCCGAATGGAGGCCATACGGCCGATTAGGGTGCGATTGGGGTCCATTCTCACAATTAAAGGTCCATTCGCACGATTGAAAGGCCAGTCGCATAGAGGTCATGCGATTGAAGGTCCAGTCGCATAAGTGCCCTTCCGCATTAATCCCATTCGCATGAGGTCCATCCGCATTGTCCATTCGCACGACTGGATGTTCATTCGCCTAAATGTTCATCCGCTTGAGTTCAATCGCATGATGTTCAGTCGCATGGAGGCCATGCGACTGAAGGGTGTCCATACGCCCGAATAGGGCTGTTGTACCCGAGGAAGGTATAGAATGAATTCTGACTTTTGGGGAAAAGTGCAGATGTAAGTTTTGACGTAAAGGTCCCCATAAGAGCATGTAAGATGACGCTTGAGGCCTTAGAAAGCATGTTGGGCATGATGATGATGATGATGTTGCAAGTTTATGCACGTTATGTATGTATGGTGTTGCCATGTATGATAATGATGACTGTGTGTGTTATGTTCCTTGTTATGATGTATGTTTATCTTTCCCATAACTTTATGTGTTATGACAAGGAATGAACGAAGTATTATGTAACGTAAAGTGAAAGATAATGAAAGAGGAACATGATGTTCAATGCATGCATTAATGAACGAATGAAACGTCTTGCATGCATCGGATAACGGGTCCTTCTTTGTGATTGACCCTTAATGTAGAACCTCTACCGCTCACCCCTAGTACCGTGGCATACGTTTAGCTGTTCATTTATTGACTTCGGCCCAGTAGCTAAGACTGATGGTTACTCCTAGTACCGTGGCATACATTTAGTTGTTCATTTATTGACTTCGGCCCGATAGCTACGACTAACCGGGGTGTAGCACATGGTATTGGTACGGATGATGTCCGATGCGCAAGTAAAGTCATAAAGAACGAAGGAACGAATGAATGAATGAAGAAGATAATAATGATATTATCTATGTGTACGCACGATGTGTGATCATGTAAAAGTAACGAATGGTTTTATATGAAAGTAAAGTATGTTTTGTAATAAAACTAGAACTCACTCAGCAACGCTGACTTTTTATATGTTTTCCAGTTGGCAGGTAATGTTTGCTGAGGATGGCACACCGTAAAGCTACTCAACTTTTTGGGATGGCATTCTTTTGATTAATGTTTTTGCATTGTAATGCGAACAAGCTATTTTGTAATGAATGTTGTATTAACTTGCAAAAACATTTACATGGAAATGAAAGATTGTTTTAGTTTTCCGCTGCGATTTATGAAATACAAATGAAATTATACGTTTTATGAGCGATGAGAACCCAGCTGTAAGCGTCCCGGGAACGTTATTTGAGATATTTGTGAGTCTTATATGATAGTCATATTTTAAAAACAATCATTAATTATTGCTAGCCTAGCGACGTCATAGATTTATGGGCTTGACAAGCCTATTTGGTGGTAAAGCCGAGGTTATTGCCGGCTCCTGATGACGTATTCCTGTTCATCATGGGAACCAAGTACGCTTAGCTAACCGTATATCTTATTGTGGCCAATCTTTCGTCAAGGTTTGATTGTATCATTATGCTATTTATATTCTTGCATTATTTCTTAACCTATGATATGAATTGCCTTTTAAAAATTGTTTATATATGTATGTATAAATTCATGGGAACTCACCAACATCATATGTTGACCATATATTTAACATGTTTCAGGATGCTATTTTGAGGACTTCTACATGCTCATATAAAACTTGGATCTAGATTAATTAAAGATTTTATAATTTTTTTGAATCTTTATTGTATTGTAATGATTTATTTGTTTAGTATTATTCAATGAAAATGTCATTTAATATTATTTCAACTTATTTAATTCCATGAGCTATGAACAATTGATTCATATTCATCCACTCCGATGATTCCGCCGTCTGTCGGGGTATGACATTATTATAAAATTAGAATGAACTCAGTAACGTTAACTTTATATGCATATCATTTGGCAGGTAATGAAGTTGCTGGGGATGCCACAAGAATGAAGTTACTTGGCATCTAAAGACTAGCTTTCACATTTTTAGTAGAAATAATGTTTTTGTCTTGTAATACAACCCCAATGTTTTGAATCTAAGGACGACTGTGTATTCTTGGCAAAATTATTATTATTAATACATGAAATGAGTTATTTAAAGTATATGAATTATTTAAAGTATTCCGCTGTAATGTTTTCACACATCAATATATTTTATTATATATTATGCTATGAATAACTGTGAGGTTTTCTGGGACCGGGGGACCTTACAACCATCCTCCACCTCCTTTGCTATGGCGCACCGCCATATCCACCCCACCACATCTCTCTCTATCTATCTCTAAAGTTTCTCCATCAGCAGATTTGAGAGGAATAGGTAGCAAATGCGTCAGAGGCAGATGGCGACAGTCAGACCATCAATCTCTGTCTACCAATGAACGGGACTGACACCTTTTAGTCGGCACACAAAAGAAAACTAGGTATTATAAAGGTCACAAAGGCGGGGGAACACATAATTAAGGAAACCTGTGTAGCCAATATCAAAACAATAAGGAATCTGCCATTCCTTACAATTTATTTAACATATAGCATAATTCCATATAAAAACAATGTTAGTTCTGGAGTTTTTCACTATCTTTACATATAGAAACCAATATACATAATGGTTTTCTCATAAGAATCATTCAATAATATTTTACAAACAAAAAACCAATATACTTTTTAAATATTTTCTCAATAAAATCCTTCAACAATTGTTTAGATATTAAATTCCCTTTATATATTAAAGTTAGAACAACATTATCTTATTTACCACCAAACAATATAATTTTTGTTGTTATGATGTTAATTATTGACAATGGTATATTTTCGAGACTTCATATAGATGATTTTATGCATAGAATATCTGTGGCGGATATAAGAAAATTTTTATGTGCGTCGAAAATTTTGAATGCTCGAATATCTAGTGGTAGATTTTAGATTTTCAGGTCCCAGTAAGTCTATTGGGCCACGAAATAAAAAAATATCATATCCAATTTAAAAAAATGTTGTAAAATGTTTCCATATTTCTAAAATTAAAAATCTCAACCCATATCAATCAATAAATTGTAACCAAATATGATTACAAGAACCATTTAATAGCAAATATTCTAGGCTGATAATTTCTGACATAAACATGTTAACATGACATGACATAACATGTAATTAATTGATTTTGTGTTTAAGCTTATCATGTTTCATATCATTAACAGGTTGAAACATTTAAAACACAATGTTAAAAATCTGTTAAGGAATCTATTTAAATTCGTTTATATTTTTAAGTTATTTAAAACGATTATATATATGTATATATATAATATGTCATTGTTGTTCATGTTTAGTTTAGAGATCCTACCCTTTGCCCAACCACATCAATCGAATACGACTGACACACTACCATTGATCAAGTCTTCGGTCTCTACATCTTTTCTTTGATCATCCTCTCTAGGACTTTGGGTCTTTGATTAGATGTTCAATTTTCTGTTTGGTTAGAGAGAAATTTTTTTAAAATTCTTACTCTATAGTTACTCCTGTTATTGTAATTCACATGATTTGTATCTTTGAATTTAAAGATTTGTTGTTGTTTGTTTACTGATCATTATGTGCAATTACCTCGGATGGTGGGTATCATTTCAAAATTGACTATTGAAGCTGATTGATTTGTCAATACAAGCTGTAAGCACAAAGATAAACTTATAAAGATTTCATTTCTAAACATTGATATTGATCAAAACTTGACATTATTGGTGATCAAAATTTATTAGATATTGTTCATATTCGATGGTTACTTCAAGATTTGAATGTTAAATTGTGTTTTACTAAATATGTGATTTTATCTTGTTTACGTAACAAGTCTTAACATATAACTTGTTTCTAAACATGTTGTGTTTGAAAAAATAACACGATTAGTTATAGTGTTGTGTTTATGCCAACATTTATCGTATTTGTGTCTTATCGTGTCGTCTCTAACTTATTATTATATGTGAGTCAGACTTAACCATAAGCGACCATTTACAAATAACCAAACCATGAACGTATCGAATTTAATAGAAAACTAACTTAATTGACGGTTATGGTTAAGATTTTGTAATTTACCGATCATAGGTTAAGTTGTCTCGTAATCAAACTTTAAGTCTTACAAAAAGCTCATTACAAATGTTATTACTTTAAATTCGATAAAGTAAATATGTAGCATGTCAGTACATTGCATATACATTATATTTTTTAAGAGACCAATTAATATATTTTTGTAACTAAATGATTTTTGTAAGTAACTAAATGATTTAAAACAATGCATTATAGGATGGTTATATTAAAATTCCATCAGTTCAAATTAACCGTACCCCAAGGCGACTATACTTATAGCCTAAGAGACCAAATAGATGAAATAGTAGCAAACTATAGGAACAAGATTTATTATAATTTGTACTTTTAATATATAATTGACAGTTAACAAACTCTATAATAACTGACAACTCGGTTATAGTTATGAAAATGATTAATCAAACGGTTATGGTTATGGAAGATGTTAAAACCAGATCTATAACCAACTTTACGTACCACAACTTATTATAGTGAACTTTAAATAATCAAATCAAATCATGGAATTAGTAATTCATGACTGAACATGAAGCAAATAACATGACTAGACAAGAAGGAAATAACAAATAGTTATATCATTAAGTAAAATTTTGAAGAAAGAAGTTGAAATAA
This sequence comes from Flaveria trinervia, assembly GCA_025506515.1. Taxonomy (NCBI): domain Eukaryota; kingdom Viridiplantae; phylum Streptophyta; class Magnoliopsida; order Asterales; family Asteraceae; genus Flaveria; species Flaveria trinervia. Next base: position 10,389,216 of record CM046458.1, on the reverse strand, counting down.
ATACCATGTATGATTGTATCATTCGACTCGAGACTTCTTCTCGATGAATCCTCGTGGTTGAACGTTTTTTTCCAGAAGCTAATTAAAAAGAGTGTATTACATTTATCCCCTTATAAAATTGTTGAATAATAAAGTTCCCAAAACACAAGCTTCAATGAATAATATACAATAGTCTTCAAAATGATTTAGAGAAATATGTAATTATGCAGGTTTAAAGAGGAATATATGATTTTTAATGAATAATATGCGATGATCTTCAAAGATAATGTTAATTGACAAACTGAATGAATACTTTATATTTTGGATCCTTGATTTTTAGGTGCATTAGTTTAGAATGTTTTCACAATTAACCCTAACTTCTGGTTTTCTTGACTTTCACCATTAATTTATGATTTTAGAGTTTGACCATCAAACTATTTATAGTAAAGTTTTGTTTCTCTAATTTTTGCCGTTAAATTTTAGGATTTTTATAGTTTAGTTGTCGTTTTTTTTCATTGATAATTAAAGTTTTAGATTTTAGAGTTTAGCCATCGATTTGTTTTTTTAACCTTTGACCATTAAATTTTAGGATCTTACAGTTTGACCACTAAACTACTCATAATGAAATTTATTTCTTTGACTTTTTCACTAAAATTTAGTATTTTTAAGTTTTATCACCAAATTTTGATCTTACAATTTCTAGCGAGCTAGATGGACCAAAGTAAACGTGTGAGAAAACAACCGGCTTCATGTACTTTTAGAGTTTGTCCCTTAAAGTTTACTATATTAGAATATTAGAGTTTCACCACACTTTGTTTTTATGGTTCCAAAGAGCTGGCTCGATAACAATAAAGGAAACACATGTTGTGTGTGGGAACAATGAGTGGACCCTATCGCATAGCAGAAAGGGATAAAAACTGGTTTACATGGTTTATGTTTGTTATTAGATTACAAATTTCTTCCTTTATGCTTACTAACAATTATGGAGTGAGTCTTTTGAAAAAGTTTACACTAGTAGTCCTTTATGTTTACGAAAATTATAGATTATGTTCTGTGAATCCAAGGATCGTAACCAGGAATTATCAGTGTCGGTTGAAGGCAAGTTAACGTTTGCGGAATCAACGTTGTTTGGTTTAATTTTTTTGTAGTAAATTTCAATATCAATAAAGATTCAAGAACACACTAAAGAAACACAATTAATGAATAATATGTATTTTATTAAAACATGTTAATGATTACAAATAATGAATGAATGATATTATATTTTGTGATGAATGATGCGACGATTGCTAGGGTTTGATTGTGAGATTTGATGTGATATTTGTTGTTTGTGGAATTGTCGTATTGCTATTGCTATTGCCGTTCAAAGCCTCCCATGATTCAAAACCTAGGATCCATTTATATAGACACTGATGTTTCTGTTATAGGAAACACCGGATCTCTTGAGATTTGAATTGTTTCTGATAAGGAATCATCGGATTTCTTGAGATTCGCATAACTGCCTTGTTGACTTGTTGACTTGTAACACTTGTATTATACAAGTGTTTGGACTCCGCAGGAATAGTGTCTTCCATAGATGTTTTTTTCTTCCGTAGAAGTCTTGTTCTTCCGTAGATGTTTTGTTCTTCCGAAGCAATCTTGTTCTTCCGAAGCAATCTTGTTCTTCCATCCTCAGTGCTGGTTGTTCATACGCAGAAGATCTTTGGATGCATTTTACTTGCAAGAAACATATCTACGGAAGAACAAAATGTTCATCCGTAGATGTTTCTTACACTTGGTTAATTTCAGAAATTGACCAAGTATAATGTTTGTACCTGCAACCATACATAAATCAACACACATATAAATGGGTTAACCTATATATATAATGCATACATAATAATGAATTACAACCATTCATTACAGATATTAATTCAAGTACTAAGCCTATACAAAATGGACTAGATCTACTGATCCTAGACCTAATATACTCCCCCTTAGGCTTAGATACTTGTAATCAGTTCTTCAAAACTGAAAGTTCTTTCAATCTTGCCACCATATTTTTGTTGAAGTATGATACTCATCCTTTTGATCATCGTATTTGTACTTGATCTCCATTCTGCATATCCTTTGAAGAGTCTCAAAACTTAGGCCCAAAATGTCTTCTTCAGTTGTGAGTGTTTCCACTACACTTTCATTGTGCACTATCTCGAGCTCATCTTCCTCTGAGATTCTTAATTCTGATACTTCTTCAATGTTGGCTCCTTTCAGCAGCCCATCATCATGTCTTCTTCTTTTGTATGCTTTCGCATGTAGTTTATCCACCACTCGAATCATGTGCATATATAAGCATAGATTATTTTGTGATCTTTCATCTGATAACTTTGGAAAGAACTTATCATGCAGGTATGATATATAGCTGGGGTGTAGCAGTTTGATTTCTACTGGGTCAAAATTCTTATCTTTTCACCTTTCTTCCCCTCAACATTCCTTAGTAGCACCATTTTTTTGTCTTCTCCACATATCCCCACTCAGTTATGGGAATAGTGTATTGATTTCCTGCTATGACTTTGATGGCTGCTATTTTTTTGTTTGATTGCCCAACCCTCCTTTAGAGTTCATCATCAACCATAGTAGAGGAGTTGATGTTTGATCTTTTTCCCTTTTGAATTCTTTTCTTATGTTCAGCATCTTCCCTCTTAGCCTCCTTCAGTATATTATCTACAAATCTTGTTTTCATCCTACCCACTGATACAGAAAAGTCTCTTCCTCTTGGATGGATTGGATAGTTTGAGATGATCAGGCTTTGTAGGTCTTTGATGTCTCTCCCAAGAAGTCTGAGTAATGTTTTCTACATTATAGAAGTATTCAATTCTTCAAATGTCCTCTTGATGATAGCACAGTCCCATTCTTGATCATATTTCCATGCCATGCTTCTGTTGTCTTCCAGAGAGGGTGACTAGTAATGTGGTCAAATAATTCTATTAATGTAGACTTCTTCACCGTGATTTCTCTGACTGTTGTTCCCAATGGCCACACTTTGCCAGGAATGACTACTCTTGGTTCTCTGATAAGTTTTTCTTTTCCTTTGTGCTGATCTTTAGATTCAACAGTTACAAGATCAGTAGGAAGTTTGCTTTGTTGCTCATAAGATGGGTGTGGAGCTTCAGTTCTGAATCTGATTCCAGTATCAACTTCAACAGACATTACATGTTCCATTATTCTTCTCAGCTCAGCAATACTTCTTCCTTTAAGCTCATGACCCTTATAGTTGTGACCCTGTAGCCAACATACCATACTGTACTTGCTCAGTTTTGTTGTATCACAGTGATCTAGATCTTTCTTGATTTTTTGGATGACTTGAAAAGTGGTGAATGCTTCATAGTCACAATTTGGATTATGAACCTAGCAAGCTCAAACTCTTTCAGCATATCTTTCATCTCAGTCAAGTTCATTCTTTCAACCATGTTAAATGGGAACCTATGATTGATCAGTGTCATAAACACAGATGACCCGGGCCTTTCCTCCATAACGTCTTTTGTTGTAAGAAGAACATCAGTCTTTGATTCTTCTTGAGCTTTTTTAGATTCATCTTCAATCAGCTCTTTCCATTCAGCATCACTCTCAGTTTCATCTTCATCATGAGTTACTTGCTTTAATGGTGACACATCCACTGAAGGAGTGTGTTCTGAAGATGTATGCCTTGACTTCTTGGGTGTCTCTTTAATATTGATTGTTTGTATATTTGTTGAACCCAAATACTTCCTTTTTCTTGAGTATTGAATAAGTTGCTTTGAAGTTTCAGTAGGTTTCTTTAGTTGCTCTGATTCAATAGCATATATCTTCATCTTCAACTGATTAATCTCTTCTTGTTTTCTTCTTCACAAAGCTGATTGATCATAGAGAGAGTCATTCATTTGATCAACCTTCAGACTTAACTTTTTTATTTTCAATATTCTCATTCTTTGATGAGTCTTTAAGTTCTTTAACCAGTTCATGCAATGCATCAATCACTTCATTGTTTTCTTGAATGTTCTCTCTTAATCTTTTCAGACTTGATTCTTGCTTCATCAGCTGATCATCTTTTACTTACATCATTCCCTTCAACTCTTAAATTCTTTGCTTTCTATTATTAGACTTCAGATCAAGCTTGTTGTATTCAGCAACCAGATAACTCTTGCTGATAAGGATATCAGTATCACTTAGATCATCTTCATTGTAGGCAATCACATCAACATAGTTTGCCTCTTCTTCTTTTTCCTGATGTTGAGAAACAATCTCATCATCATTTACTTCTTCATGGGCTACACTTGCTGAGCTTGAACTGGCCTCAATAGCTTGATCTTCCGGTTCTTGATGTGGTTGTTGTTGTTGATTTGGTGATAGAGGGTGAATTGGAGAGATAGGCTTTGTGTTTTGGCTGGCAGGTGAATTTGGTAGGGATGGTTGAGGTTGATGATGTATGGGTGATATATCTGGTGAGTGAGTGTCTTGAACAGAGTTGGTTGATGAAACCTCCTGTTGATCTTCCCACACAAGCTCTTGAGGAATGTTTGCATGAGCATCTACCACATGATCAAACATGGGCATGTCTCCTCCTTCATATTTCCCAGATATTTTATTCAGTACGAATCTGCCAAGGTGTGCTTGAACGAACACACCACCATGCACAGTAGTTCCAGGCAGATCAACATTAATGATTAGTTGCAGAAACCTTGGAAACATATACATCTTGTCAGCCTTCTGTACTTTGATGTGATCACATAAGCAGTTGAAGATGTACTTAGAGTAATTGTAGGTTCTTCCCTCAAAAACACCAATAATGTCTGAAGAGATATGCCTTGAAAATCTGTCAAGTCTAGATTTTCTGTTTGAGATGCACTTAAGATAAGTGTGGTAGAGAAATCTGTACGGCTTGCAGAGTCTTCCTTTCTTGATTTCTCCCTTCTCGAAATCACCATCATACCCTATCAGGAGAAAAAATTTCTCTGTGTATTCATTTTCGAACACATCCGGATGACCAGCTTCTACATCTCCCAACTCAAGAACCCTTCTTATTGTCTGTTTATCGACTCTTAGTCTTCGATTCTTCACATCAGCCACAATAACTTGACCATCTTCCTCTATTTGGGCGGAGTTCCAGAAATCAGTGATGTGCGATTGGTGAATCACAAGCTCTGCTGATAAGGCACAGAACAACCTAGATCTTCTTAGATAACGGATAATATCTTGACACCCTTCTGAAATAGGGTCGTATGGGTTTAAGAAAGCACACACATTGTGCTCTCTCGCAAATCGATTATCCATCTGTTCAGAAGAAGAAGATTTCATTAGAATCACATTATTGATATGAGAATACAATCAGTTGTGAGATTAAACAAGAATCAAACAGTTCATGCTTGAATATTACAACATGTTTTACCTTGAAAACAACGGATTAAGAACACAAATATATGTTTGTTTAATGTTTTGATTTGGTAAAATTTGAATGTTATAGAAGGGGGAAAAGTTTGTTGAGAGGGTGTTTTTCTAGGTCTGAAAAAGTGAACTGAAAAAGCGAATAATGAATTTTGAAATCAAACAACATCATTTATACTTTCAGGCACATTAATTTTACCATGTTAATGAAGTGGGACCCTCACCAAATTCTTCCGCAGATCATCTACTGTAAGGCCCCATTCCCGGGACGCTTACAGCTGGTCATTCATCGCACATAGAACATTATAAAACGTATGTTTATTTTGCAGCGAAATTTAAAACTTTCATTAATAACTAAAAACATGTCATTTCATTCATTTACAACATTCGTTTTTATCTCAAAATACAATGACATGTTAAAATACGGATGCCAGCCTCAAAATGCTCCCAGTAGCTTATGCATCCATGCCTGCAACTCCTCAGCATCAACAAAATACCTGCCAACTATCATGCATACAAAAGTCAGCGAAGCTGAGTGAGTTCTAGTTTTTATATAATAAAATACTTCATTTCCTTTAAAAACTATCTTTACATTCATTCATGGTCATACAACATAAGTACACTCAATCTATGTTCTTTATTCGTTCCTTCATACTTCCATTGTTTCATTACTCTTTATTACTCGAATCTTGTCTCATGCAATATCCCCGGCCTAATAAACAAACCCCCGACTCATGTCCGAAGACTGACATAGTACCGGGGTACACATCACGGATCTCATCATCCGTCACTTTCATGTTTCACTATTTATTATCTCATGTGTTCATTCGTACTCTATCGTTATCTTTCACTTCGTTACATAATACTTTACGTTCGTTAATTTATTCGTTCATACATCACACCACGTAAAGTCATACATAATGTATTATAAAACATAATACGTATGTTTTGAAAACTCTTTGACAAAGAAAGATAACACATGACTCACACATATACACATCATAATTCATCACATCACCATGCACACATCAAGCATAAGTCATGTTGGGGTGTGTTTTTACCTAAACAACAAGGATTTGGAAAGATGAAATATATTCTAATATTGATCATAAAAGAAGTGCAAAGCATCTTCTGAGGGGGAGCAGAAGATAAATATTTCCTTGCAAATGCCCACCTGGTTCAAGTTCACCATTTGTGAAGACTCAAGACCCAAGTTATAGAAATAGGAACTATTTTATTATTTCATTGTATTTATGATGTAATATTTAGTTTTTCTATCATCATCCTAGGGTTTTGGGTCATGTACTATAAATAGATAGGATAGCCCCCATCTCAATTAGAATTTTCACAATGTAATCATTTGGTGAGCTTGATGTGTGTGCAGCCTCCATGGAGTTGTCATCCATGGAGGTTGTATTTTGATTATTGCCATTTCTTCTTTCTTCCTGTTTATCTTGTTTCTACAATAAATTTCCCGTTGTTTACTCAACGATCATACATCTCCTACCCTTTGAATGTTCATATCTAATTGATTTCATCAAATATGGTATTTTTGATCCTAACAATTGGTATCAGAGCTAGGCTCTGAATTGATCGATCTCACAATCGATGATTCACCTATGCTCTTTTCTTATTTGTTAAATCAATTTGGAGATACATTTTGCTGCTACTACAGGTCTTTTGCCTGTGAAGAAATCTAGTGTTTTGATACTCCCTTTCTTATCAAAACCATGTTACAAACTTTGGTGAATTGTTCATGGGTCTGTGGTGCGTATGACTTAATGGTTGGATATTCTATATGAGCTCAGACCACACAAGATGAACCCAGGTAAATATTATAGTTTACATTTAATGGGTTTCTTGTACAAATGAACTGAATATGGTGGTGCAATCTGGTTCTACACCTGTCTTGCTGATTGTGCGTTTGGACAACTTGAATGTTCAAGTTTCATACACAAATGTGTTGCTCAAAGTCTGCACACCAATTGTTTGATGAAATGCCTAAAGAAGTTTTCTTATCAGTAGTTGAGATTTTTTATTCATCAGTAGTTGGGAACGTTGATCTTCAGTAGTTTATTCATTTTGTTCATCAGCAGTTAGAAGAATGTTGTTCTTCAGCACTTGTTTGTTCACATCAGTAGTTATGGAGACATTTGTTCTTCAGTACTTGTAGACGGTGTTCTTCAGTACTTGTGAACATTTGTTCTTCAGTACTTGTAGACATTTGTTCTTCAGTACTTGTAGACTTTTTTTCTTCAGTACTTGTAGACTTTTGTTCTTCAGTACTTGTAGACAGTGTTCTTCAGTACTTGTGAACATTTGTTCTTCAGTACTTGTAGACAGTGTTCTTCAGTACTTGTGAACATTTGTTCTTCAGTACTTGTGAACATTGTTCTTCAGTACTTGTGAACATTTGTTCTTCAGTACTTGTAGACAGTGTTCTTCAGTACTTGTGAACATTTGTTCTTCAGTACTTGTAAACATTTGTTCTTCAGTACTTTTGAACTTTTGCTCTTCAGTTCTTTGTTCATCAGCTCTTGAGACTTTCAAACATCAGTAGATGTATGTTTTCACATCAGCTGTTGGGATATGTTATTCATGGGTAGTTTCAAAAAATTTTCTCATCAGCAGTTGTGTTTCTGATCATCAGCAGTCACTGACAAACCGTGTCAAATTAGCAGATACCTTAATCTGATGCTTTGAAACATCATCAGAAAAGGTTTCAAATTATCTCAATAGTGTTTAGTACTTCAGCAGAAGCCAGAGCCTGATTTGTATCTGAAGTTGGAATTGGTATTCGCTTATTATTGGGTATCTTTCTGATGAGTACATGGTTCTATATATATAGTTTGAGATGATTTTGCTTATATTAGCATGCTATGCTGAGTTAGACTAGAAGAAAGTCAAGAGCAGTAAAAGGGGTGGTTACTCTCATCTGTTTTGCATCCTTTAGCAAATGCTTGTCAAACTACCTCTAGCAGTTAGCAGCAGAAACAAAGGGAAAACAATGAATAAAGGCATGAGTCAATGTGGTTCTAGTGGGTGCACAAAAAGAACCAATTGAGGAGGAGACTATGCCTTCATAAAACAGCCGGTGGTAACACTCACAATCAATGGTTTCTCAATCTAATTCCTTTTCTATGATTTTGAGTGGGTTGGTGGGATCTCTTCAAAGATTAACACTTCTAAGCATGTTGATGATTGTTCCTTGGATTTGTTCAAGATTTGATCACTATTTGAAGATGTCATTCATTGTAGAGGTTGGGTTACCCTTTACAGTGAAAAGACACCCTATGCTCTTACATTCCTTTGGGTTGGGAATAGAAGACTCTTTTGGCTCCTTGGGTAAGAATCAAAAGAAAGTGGATGCTGCATCTTAGGGGGAGTTACATAGAAGTGTGAAAGGTTTGATTAAAGTCTTGGAATAGTTTGATGCTTTCTTTGAAGATAATCTGTAAAACAAGAGCCTACTACAGTGTGATGCAAGTGAAAGGAACATGATCTCCATGTGTCCATCATATGCTATTGCATCTTCACGGATTTGATTTCATCTTACCAAATAGGGGGAGTTTGTTGGGGTGTGTTTTTACCTAAACAACAAGGATTTGGAAAGATGAAATATATTCTAATATTGATCATAAAAGAAGTGCAAAGCATCTTCTGAGGGGGAGCAAAAGATAAATATTTCCTTGCAAACGCCCACCTGGTTCAAGTTCACCATTTGTGAAGACTCAAGACCCAAGTTATAGAAATAGGAACTATTTTATTATTTCATTGTATTTATGATGTAATATTTAGTTTTGCTATCATCATCCTAGGGTTTTGGGTCATGTACTATAAATAGATAGGATAGCCCCCATCTCAATTAGAATTTTCACAATGTAATCATTTGGTGAGCTTGATGTGTGTGCAGCCTCCATGGAGTTGTCATCCATGGAGGTTGTATTTTGATTATTGCAATTTCTTCTTTCTTCGTGTTTATCTTGTTTCTACAATAAATTTCCCGTTGTTTACTCAACGATCATACATCTCCTACCCTTTGAATGTTCATATCTAATTGATTTCATCAAATATGGTATTTTTGATCCTAACAAGTCATCACATCATAACAAGGCCTAACTCCCTATTTAACCCTTTAAAACCACTTAGAAAATCCTAAGTCCAAATTGGGCGCATGGGACCTTTAAGGCACATGAGCATTTGTAAAATTGTCTAGGTGCATGGCACTATTTGGGCATTTCTGCCTGGTTCAGGCGCTTTGCCACTATGCAGGCGCATGGCACCTATTCAGGTGCATCAACACTTAGCCGTTTTGACACTTGGGCGCATGTGCACTATTTAGGTGCATGGACCACTCTAGGGCGCATGGCCAACACTTAGGCGCCTGGCCAACATGCTGGGTGCATGCGCCACTGTTTAGGCGCATAGCCCACTCTTGGGCGCATGGCCAACACTTAGGCGCATGGCCAATCATGCTGGGCGCATGGGCCATTGTTTAGGCGCATCAGAACATTCTGAAATGTTTTCTATGCTACTAACATCACCCGATTATCATTCTAACACTACCCAAGCATAGATCTAACATACTCGGGGCACCTAAACATGCTAAACATCTACACTAGCCCATAATCATACTTTAAAACATGCATACATACATCATTTTTGAACATAAGGCTGTAGACCCACGGTTACTCTCAAAATGTTTACTAAGTATGCATAATAGCCCCAAAAACGTTGAAAATCAGTAAAGAGGGGTTCTAGAAACTCTCCTTGAGCAGCCTTTGAGCAACACACTTCAAGTTCGAAACCCACCTTCAATTCAACTCTTAAATCCCGAAAACAAACACTAGACACCAAGAACTTCAGTCAAGAACTCGAAACCTAGTTGCAACCAAGCTCATATAAGAGAAAACTCACCTTTGCAGTTGCTTCTTCCTCTTTCTCTCTCTAGAACCAAGGGCTTTCTCTCTCTTCTTTCTTCCTTTCAGCCGAATGAAGAGGGTGAAGAAGGGATGGGTGGCCATGCCCCTTTAAACCTTAAAATAAAAAGGTTTTGTACTTTGTACAGTTTATCCCCCTCCACTTGTGCCATTATCTATTCTTTCTGTTTACTTTTCTTTTCCTTTTCTTTAAATAAAAAAAAATTCGGGGTGTTACAAGTCTATCCCCTTTAAAGAGGTTTCGTCCCCGAAACCTGTCGCTTCTCAAATAGTTATGGGTAACACTATCTCACCTCTTCATTGATCTTGCACTTAAACTTAGATCCCTTTAGGCTTCACTACACCCGCACAAGTGAAACCATCATCCTCCTTAGCCCATTCTCTTCTCCTTATTAGTAATGGCTACCAGTTGCTTCTCGTAGTTGAATACCTTGTTCCTCTCAGTGTTCTCTAGTGGCATGATCATATTCTTATCGATCGAACACTTTCTTAGACGAGATGCATGGAACATCAGATGAATTCCACTTAACTCATTGGGTAGCTCCCGTCGATGTGTCACTTCTCCTACCTGAGCAACAACTGGGAATGATTCTCTATACTTTAGTATTAGCTTTACTTGATTTCCAAATTAAACAATCCGCTTTCCTGGTCGAAGCCTTCATCATAATCCCTTGTCGTAGGTTGACACCGAACTCCGGTGGTGCACGGTTGATCACTCTATCTTCTTGCAACACTGGGGTTTGAGTCGTAGATTACTGATCAATTCACCCGAATATGCATGTCTATCCACCTACGTCTGTCTTGAACAGTCTAGCAGGAACAAGCGCTCTCTCTCAATTCTATCGCGCAATCCTCTAGGGCATTAGGTAACCTGGTGGACTTACTAATAGCAATTCTTACATCGAAGGGCTCATCAACCTTCCTACTCCTAACATGCAACATCACAGAAGATAGCAGCAACAAAAATACTACTAGCGCCACAATTAAAGTATAGGTGCATGAATCTAAATTACCAAAAATGTACCTGACGTCACCTCAGAGTTTGATCTAGCCTCCTCCCGGTCATAGCAAAGGCTCTAGCCTTCACCTCTGTTCTCCTTCCTCGTACCGGAGCTTCCAGCCCTCAACTTCTTGCATTCTATGCTCATGTGTCCTGTCTTGCCACAGTCGTAGCATTTAGACATTTGATAGTCCCTCGCTCTGTGGCCCTCCTTTCCACACCGAAAACAAACATTCAGTCCCCACTTACACTCCCCTTCGTGGCCTCTACCACACTTCTTGCATACCTCATCCTTCCTTGTTATCCTCTCTCGATCATCATTCCTCATCATCTTACCCTTCAACCATAATTCCTTCATTATTATCTCGCCTTCCATTCCCCTTTTTGGCATGGTTCCGTTCTTCCTCTTCGTCCGTTGTCACCATCATCTCTCACTCGTTGTACAACCTCCCAGCTAAGTCGAGCACCGATCTGAATGTACCTGGTCGGGCAACGATCAAATGTTTGCGGATGTCTGTCGGCAGTCCTTGGATGTACCTCTTGATCTTTTGTGACATAGGCGTCACCTGATCTGGCACCAACCTTGCCATCTCGTTGAACTTAGTGGTGTACTGCTGGTGTGTCATCGTTCCCACCTCTAGCTGTAAGAACTCTCTCTCAACCTTGTCCAATTCACGGTGAGGACAAAACTCATCGATTACCAGCTTCTTCAGTTCACTCCACCTTATCCTTCCAATTGCTCTGGTACCCTCAGCCTGGACGATGTTGTCCCACCAGCATAAGGCCGAGTCCACAAATGAGTGAGTGGCAAAATTCACCTTTTGGTCCTCTCGGCACTCACTGATCTCAAGGACAACCTCCATCTCCCTCAACCATCGATGAGCAGCAGCAGTAGTGCCTTTACCATCAAAGGTAGGGGGCTTGCACCTTTGTAATGCCCTATAATTACAGCCTCGTGCTGCCTCAGGCTCAGGCTCTTCTTCCTCCTCTTCCTTATCAGTAGGGATAACCATCTCGGCCTCTGGTTGCTCTCTCCTTCCCGAGGACCTATTCCTCTCCTTCCTTTCGCCTTCTCTAGCAGCTTTAATCACTTCGGTCACTACAGACGGTAAGACTGTCTGCATGACCTGGTGTACTTCATCAGCAATCGCCTCCCTAGCTGAGGAATTCAAACTAGCATTCTCATTTTCTTTGCTCTGGCCATGAACCTCAGGGTTCTCATGGGTCGTCTTAGGAGCCTTAGCACTACTCCTAGTTACCTGGGGATGGCCTCTGCCTCTAGGAGTCTTGGAATATTTCTGCCCAGCCATGCGCTAACACACTATAAGATTCAGACACCAACACGGTCATTGAAGGTAATAACTCAGTTTACGTCAAGTATAGTAAGTCCCTAATTACAGTGACCAGTTGTGATTAGCCACTTACTTTACTCTTCATACCCCAAGCATTTCCTATCCTGACTACGTCAGTATCTAAATCTACTAAAGGCATATAAATCAAATAGCATGTGCACATAATACCAGTTAACCGTTAGCTTGCATACAATGTTTACATAAAACCTTTACTTGCAGGCACGTAGCTACTAGGACTGGAATCCCTTTCCTTTTTGTCCCATTCTCAGTTTAAGTTTAGGTTCTTTTGAAAATATTTACCCAGTTCACTTAAACTTTGGCTCTGATACTAACTTGTAAGGCCCCGTTCCCGGGACGCTTACAACTTGTCATTCATCGCACATAAAACATTATAAAACGTAAATTATTTTGCAGTGGAATTTAAAACTTTCATTAATAACTAAAAACATGTCATTTCATTCATTTACAACGTTTGTTTTCATCCAAAATACAATGACCTGTCAAAATACGGATGCCAGCCTCAAAATGCTCCCAGTAGCTTATGCATCCATGCCTGCAACTCCTCAGCATCAACAAAATACCTGCCAACTATCATGCATACAAAAGTTAGTGACGCTGAGTGAGTTCTTGTTTTTATATAATAAAATACTTCATTTCCTTTAAAAACTATCTTTACATTCATTCGTGGTCATACAACATACGTACACTCAATCTATGTTCTTTATTCGTTCCTTCATACTTCCATTGTTTCATTACCCTTCATTACTCGAATCTTGTCTCATGCAATATCCCCGACTCATGCTTGAAAGCTGATGCTATGCCGGCACCTGTACACAAACCCCGACTCATGTCCGAAGACTGACACAACAGGGATACGCGACAAAGATCCATACGAGTCAATCATAGGGATTGAACTCTATTCGAGTTTGTTGCAACACCAGGTCGCTCACCTTATTATCTCGTCTCATGCAATACTCCGATTCATGTCCGAAGACTGATACTATGCCGGGCCCTGATAAACAAACCCCGACTCATGTCCGAAGACTGACACAGCACCGGAGTATGCGACATGGATCTCATCATACGTTTGTCTCATGCAATACCCCCGACTCATGTCCGATGAATGATACTATGCCGGGGCCTGATAAACAAACTCCCGACTCATGTCTGAAGACTGACACAGTACCGGGGTAGGCGACACGGATCTCATCATCCGTCACTTTCATGTTTCACCATTTATTATCTCATGTGTTCATTTCGTACTCATCATTATCTTTCACTTCATTACATAATACTTTACGTTCATTAATTTATTCATTCATTCATCACACCACGTAAAGTCATACATAATGTATTATAAAACATAATACGTACCTTTTGAAAACTCTTTGACAAAGAAAGATAACACATCACTCACACAATACACATCGTAATTCATCACATCACCATGCACACATCAAGCATAAGTTATCACATCATAACAAGGCCTAACTCCCTATTTAACCCCTTAAAACCACTTAGAAAATCCTAAGTCCAAATTGGGCGCATGGGACCTTTTAGGCCCATGGCCCACTCTTGGGTGCATGGCCAACACTTAAGCGCATGGCCAATCATGCTGGGCGCATGGGCCACTGTTAGGCGCATCAGAACATTCTGAAATGTTTTCTATGCTACTAACATCACCCGATTATCATTCTAACACTACCCAAGCATAGATCTAACATACCCGGGGCACCTAAACATGCTAAACATCTACACTAGCCCATAATCGTACTCTAAAACATGCATACATACATCATTTTCGAACATAAGGCTGTAGACCCACGGTTAGTCTCAAAATGTTTACTTAGTATGCATAATAGCTCTAAAAACATTGAAAATTAGTAGAGAGGGGTTCTAGAAACTCACCTTGAGCAGCCTTTGAGCAACACACTTCAAGTTCGAGACCCACCTTCAATTCAGCTCTTAAATCCCGAAACAAACACTAGACACCAAGAACTTCGGTCAAGAACTCGAAACCCAGTTGCAACCAAGCTCATATAAGAGAAAACTCACCCTTCCAGCTGCTTCTTCCTTTTTCTGTCTCTAGAACCGAGGGCTTTCTCTATCTTCTTTCTTCCTTTCAGCCGAATGAAGAGGGTGAAGAAGGGATGGGCGGCCATGCCCCTTTAAACCTTAAAATAAAATGGTTTTGTACTTTGTACACTTTATCCCCCTCCACTTGTGCCCATTATCTATTCTTTCTATTTACTTTTCTTTTCCTTTCCTTTAAATAAAAAAATCAGGGTGTTACATCTATGGATCCCATAAATCATCTGAGGATGTCTTAACGACATCTGCTGATGAAATATAACTTACATTTTCACAAATTACCAAACTATAAAATTAAATTATATTTGTTGATCTTTGCTCATTCGTAGTTTACCAATCTACAATAAACATTTAAATTTTCAACACTGTAGCTTCTGCTGATGCTTAAGATGGTACAATGCAGAGAAATATTGTTGTATGGTCCAAGCCCATTGCTTAGAACCATTTATTGCTATGGACCTTGTTGACTTTGTATCCATGACAATTTAGCACAAGAAAGTTAAAATGATTTTAAAGAAAATTTCATGTATCCAGGAGCTAAGATGGTGCTCAGATTCCAATTCCTTCAAATTGATCATGAAATAGACAAAGCTGCTGATTGATAAACTTAACTTCATGAATTCTACTCCCCCTAAATTTGTGATTAATGATGACATTAAGCATTTATCATAAATTTCTAAGAAGAATAGCATGAGTGACATTTAATTGTATGATGATGCTTAGACATATATACACATATGATAGGATTATACTATAATACTAAGCCTCTTCCTGATGAGTTATTTTGTTGAATTGATACCTGAATAAAGTTCTGATTGCAAGTATATTATTCACTTAAATCCATACAAGAGCTCATGTATCAACTAGGCATGCTGTTTATCATGTTTTTCATATTGATTGGAAATAATTGTTATGGGCTTCACATTCAATTCATAAAGATTTTGTCCTCCCTTTGCAAGTCAAATCTTAACTTTTTTACACTTAAGAACTATGTACTTGAAGTTATAAGTTCTATCTTGAGATGCATTTGGCATCTCATTAATGCAATGATGTAAAAGCTCTAGGTTAATATACAATTGATCACATAGGATTCTTTTGAGAGCTTAGATATGATCATCATCAGGTCACCAGGTCTTACTCACGTAAAATAGAGGTGCCTTTAACCCAGGTCTTTGTTCACATAAAACAGAGGGATAATGAGGATCATGATCTTTTCACCTTTTGTAACTGATATTCAATATGGTGATCATACACCCAGGTCTTGTTCACACAAAACAGAGGGAGTATGATTTGCATAGATAGATATTATAAAGTGTTGGTACATAGTGTGTTTAGATGAGTGATTTGGTCACATCAGAATAGACTCTCTTTGTATTCTCAAAATGAAGTTTCCCAAAAATCACTTAGCATTATGTTTGGCATGCACTCAGTGTAGTTTCCACTCAAGATGAATCTACTCACATATCAAGAAGTTTGCTTAGATTTATTGTTATTTATGAATTCAGGAATAAGCAAAGATATAGTGTATTATCATTTCCCATGCATATGTCATGCTGAAGCATCATTACACACAGTATTTTGTTTGTTCAAATTGATTAATCTAAGTTAATCATGCCTAGAGACTCAATTAGAAAATTAAATCTGATTGAATCAAAGGCTTTAGTGAATAAATCAGCAAGCTGATTTGTTGTATCCATCCTTTGACTAACTTAATCAAACCTTTTCTGAGCAACCTCTCAGAAAATGATATCTTATCTCAATATGTTTTGTTACTATGTTGCACAGGATTAGGAGTTATAAACATAGCAGCAAAATTTTCTATGTAAATTGAAGTTTGAAGGAAGTTGTAACCATAGTCAAGAAATTACTTTTGCAACCAAAGGACTTGAGAGCAACCAGCTGAAGCAGCTATATAGTCAGCCTCAGCTGTGGATACAGATACATTGGTTTGTTTTTGCACTGCCATGATACTAGCCTTGGTCCGATGAATTGACATCCACCGGTTGTTGATTTTTGTTACTGTTACATCCATCATAGTCACTATCTGAGTATGAGTAGAGGTAAAGTCACCATCCTTTGGATACCAAAGACCAAGTCTTGGTTTTCCTTTGAGGTATCTGAAAATCCTTTTTATAGAATTTAGATGAGACTCCCTTGGATCAGATTGGTACCTAGCACACACACACACACATCAACATAATGTCAAGTATACTGGTAGTTAGATACATAAGTGAACCTATCATTGATCTATATAATTTTTGATCAATAGATTTTCCTAAAGGATCAGGAACAATCTTGTCAATTGTTGATACTGGTGTTTGCATGAGGATACTTCAGTAAGATTGTATTTCTTCAAAATTTGATGTATGTATTTTTCTTGATTGATGAATATCCCATCTAGTTTTTGATGAACTTGAAGACCAAGAAAGAAGGTTAATTCACCATTGAACTCATCTGAAATTTATATTTCATCAGCTCTTCGAAATTTACACACAATCTCTTATTAGTTGAGCCAAATATAATGTCATCAACATATATTTAAACAACTAAGAGATCTTGATGTTCTTGTTTGAGAAAGAGTGTCTTATCAATTGTTCCTCTTTTGTAGCCATGCTTGAGCAAGAAAGATGATAGTGTTTCATACCATTTTCTTGGTGCTTGATGAAGACCATACAAGGCTTTATCTAGCTTGTATACCCTATGAGGATAATGAGGATCTTCAAAACCAGGGTTGTGACACATAAACTTCCTCATCAATCTTCCCATATAGGATTGCACACTTGACATCCATCTGATACACAGTGAAATTCTTATA
The DNA here is from genome assembly GCA_025506515.1 of Flaveria trinervia. NCBI lineage: Eukaryota > Viridiplantae > Streptophyta > Magnoliopsida > Asterales > Asteraceae > Flaveria > Flaveria trinervia. Next base: position 10,371,642 of record CM046458.1, on the reverse strand, counting down.
TGATGCATAAGCTAGAAACACTCTTATGGCCTCAATTCTTACAACTGGTGCAAAAACTTCATCATAGTCTATTCCTTCTTCTATGTGTATTCTTGTGCAATCAACCTTGCTTTGTATCTTACAATAATCCTTCTATCATCCAGTTTGTTTTTGTATAGCCACCTTGTTCCAATAGGATGTTGACCTTCAGGCAAATCAACTAGAGACCATACCTTTTGCTTTCTAAATTGTTGAAGCTCTTCTTGCATAGCTTCAATCCAACTATTGTCTTTTAAAGCAGCAGTGATGTTGTTTGGAGGGACCACTTGAGAAAGAAAACAACCGAAGACACAAAGGTTGGCAGTACCACTTTGGCTCCTTGTATTTCTCTTTGTAAGATCTCCAATGATGTTGTTGACTGGATGAGTCTTATGGATTCTCATTGATGGAGTTGATTCAACTGGCATAGATGATTCCAGGTTAGTCATTTCCATTGCCTCAGACTGATCCAACCCAGGTTGAGAGTTTAGAAAATAGTCAAAATGTTTAACATGAGGTGAAGGATCATGAGTGTCTCTCTGTATAGGTTGTAGAAGCATCTCCAGTATCGGTTTGCACTTCTGTAGGAACTTCTCCAAAATCATTTTGCTCTTCCGTAGGAGTTACAGAAACTCCTCCAGAATCATTTTGCTCTTCAGTAGGAGTTACAGGAACTTCTCCGGATGATAAGTGAGGACATGAAACATTTCCAATGTTTGTTGTATTCACTTGAGAGCATGGATCTGTTAAAGGGACAACATTCATATCTCCAGATGCACCATGTTCATTTCCACATGTTGTGTCTGCAGCTACTGCTGATGTGTTTCCACCCAAGGATGTGTGTATCCTTGGAGGATCAGCAGATAATGTTACTTCAGTCATATGAGGTGGAACAAATGGATAAATACTTCATTAGATCCTGCAGTGTTCAAAGGATCATAGTTAAATGATTTAGTAGAGCATCTATGTCAAACAACCATGATGAACCTTTAACTGACTTAGTAAATATAGATTCATCAAAGGATACATTAGGAGTTTCTTCCATAATGTTATGTTATGGAATATAAATCCTATAAGATTAAGATGTTGAAGAGTATCCAACAAAGAAACCATCATATGCTTTGTCTGAAAATTTTCCCAATGACTCTTTTAAGTTTAAAACAGATACATGACATCCAAAGAATTTAGATATCCTATGTATGGTTTTCTTTTAAAACAGAGCTCATACGGAGTTTTGTTATGTTCTTTGACAATTATGTTCTGTTTTGAACATTGCATGTAGTATTCACAGCCTGAGCCCAAAATGTGATAGGCAATTGTGAATCAGCTAGCATTGTTCTAGCTGCTTCAATGAGAGTTCTGTTTCGTCTTTCAGCAACTCCATTTTGTTGTGGAGTTCTTGGTGCACTAAATTACCTTGCAATACCTTTGCTCCTGCAAAAGGAATCTAGTTCAAAATTGACAAATTCAGTACCATTGTCACTCCTAAAAATTTTAACTTTTGTATCAAGTTGATTCTCAATCTTGATCACAAAGTCCATTAATGTTTCTGATGTTTCATTTTTTTGTTTTAAGAAAAAGACCCATGTGAATCTTGTGAAATCATCAACTATCACCAAACAATATTGCCTTTTTCCAATGCTCATCACATTGGTAGGACCAAACAGATCCATGTGAAGAAATTTGAGTGGTGTAGTATTAGTATTGATAATTTTGGATTTATGTGACACTCTATATTGTTTTCCTTTGTAACAAGAAGAATAGTGAGTTGAGCAATGAAACTCTTTGTTTGGCAATCCAATGACTAGGTCATTTTTCACCAATTGGTTCATGTTTCTCATGTTAGAATGGACAAGCCTTCTATGCCATAGTTGAGATACATCTTCTGATAACTTAGATAGAAGGCATGTTTCATGTTTTGTGAGTGATGTGTTGTTCATATCCAAAACATAAGTGTTTCCTTTTCTTGCTGCTTTGAGGAGGACCCATTCTTCTGGAACATTAAATTATAGCTTAAGAATGTAACAATTAGTATTATCAAACAATGTGGTATAAGTTTGATCATAAATTTGAGACACACTTAGTAGATTATACTGTAAATTTTCATAATAATTTACTTTCTCAAATTTGAGCATACCATTTGTTATCATTCCTTCACCAACAATTTTACCTCCCTTTTTATCCCCACCAAATGCCACATAAGAAGCATTTTTATGTTTGAAATCTTGGAGAAGTGAACAGTTTCCTGTCATATGCCGGGAACAACCACTGTCAACATACCACTTGTTGTCAGCTCTCCAATATTGATCCTGCATTCATAAATAAATCAGTTAGAATTGACAACCCAAGTCTTAATGATCTTGGGTTTGTCAACAGTGTCTAAAATAGTTACTCCTTCATCAACAATTAACAATGTCGGATTCCACCTGTGAATCCAAGGATCGCAACCAGGAATTATCAATGTCGGTTGCAGAATCAACGTTGGCTTGGTTTAATTGTTTGTAGTAATTTCAATATCAATAAAGATTCAAGAACACACTAAAGAAACACAATTAATGAATAATATTTATTTCATTAAAAAATGTTAATGATTACAAATAATGAATGAATGATATTAAATTTTATGATGAATGATGCGACGGCTGCTAGGGTTTGATTGTGAGATTTGATGTGATGCTTGCTGTTTGTGGAATTTTCGTATTGCTATTGTTGTTGCCGTTCAAAGCCTCCCATGATTCGAAACCTAGGATCCATTTATATATATAGGAAACACCGGATCTCTTGGGATTTGAATTGTTTCTGATAAGGAATCATCGGATTTTTTTGGGATTCGCATAACTGCCTTGTTGACTTGTTGACTTGTAACACTTGTATTATACAAGTGTTTGGACTCCACAGGAATAGTGTCTTCCGTAGATGTTTTGTTCTTCCTTAGAAGTCTTGTTTTTCCGTAGATGTTTTGTTCTTCCGAAGCAATCTTGTTCTTCCAAAGCAATCTTGTTCTTCCATCCTCAGTGCTGGTTTTTCATACGCAGAAGTTCTTTGGATGCATTTTACTTGCAAGAAACATATCTAGGGAAGAACAAAATGTTCATCCGTAGATTTTTCTTACACTTGGTCAATTTCAGAAATTGACCAAGTATAATGTTTGTACCTGCAACCATACATAAATCAACACACATATAAATGGGTTAACCTATATATATAATGCATACACAATAGTGAATTACAACCATTCATTACAGATATTAATTCAAGTACTAAGCCTATATAAAATGGACTAGATCTACTGATCTTAGACCTAACATGTTCTTTAACTAACTACTATAAATATATTTATAAACTAAATGATACAATTGTTTTTTTACTTATACATGACTATTCTTGTAAATGTTAATGGTTTTTTAATTATTATTTTTTTCTTTTATTCTTATTGTCACTTTTATTTTATAGATTCTTTAAAATTTTATCACTAATTATTCAACAAAGTTGTGAGAGGCTTCATCGTACCTCCACTGGATGATTTTCTTTCGGGGAACAAGTGGCTAACTAAGAATCTTGTCCCCTTTCTTAGTGTCCAGTAGAGTCACCATCTTTCTTCTTAGTTTCTTCTCTTCATCATTTAATGAGTCAGAGTTAAGACCAAGAAGTTTAGCAGCATGGTCCAGTGTTCCTCTGGGCAAATCAGGAAATTGATCTCTTATGAAAGAACATGAAGATCCATCAACGTAAGTCAGTTTGACAGAATCTTCTTCACAAGAGATGTCACTCAGGGTTATATAGTTTGAGAGCTTTGTCTTGATTGCCTTGATTCCTTTAGGGAGAGATGTTTAGAAGGCTGAGGGGATGGTTTGGAAGTTTGTTGTATAGGTTGTGGTATAGTGATTTTGGAAAGTGTTTTGGGTTGAAGGATGGGTAGTTTTGGTGGTTGAGGTGAAGAGGTGGGTATGGATAGTGGTGTAGGTTTAGGTGTGTAAGGTTCAGTTTTGATGGTGAATGGTGAGGGAGTTGGTTCAGGTTGGGGTTGAGTGGTTGGCTTGAAGAGCATCCCCTGTACCCTTCTATACATCTCTTTCCTTTTGCCTAAACGAATGTCAGCGTTGATTTCACTGACAATTCGCTGGAGTGTCTTTTTAGACATGGATCCTACCTGCATGCCAGAGAAGTCGTGAGCCCGGAGATAGTCTTTCATCCAAGCTTTCTTACCTATCTTCTTGGCTGCAGTGACCCTGGCTTCTTCTTCCTTCTTCTTCTTTTCCTTCAACTTCTCTCTTGCAGATTTCTTTCTCTCCTTCTCCAGTAGATCCTGCTCTTTGTTGAAGAGCCATAGGATCGTCTCATCATTGTGTGTAGATAGTTCTTGAAGAGAAAAACTTCGGGAGGTTAGGAAAGCTATCCTTTCCCTCTGGAGTTGCATATCAACTTCCCTCTTTTCTTTTTCTTTCTCTTCCTCTATGACAAACCGTGCTGCTTCCCTCTGTTGCTCATTTCGCAGCCTGGTTGTCTTTTCCAGCACTACCAACTCCTCTAATGGGAGCAAGAGTATGTATTTATTGGCAGCTCCAAGCTTTATGAGCTGATAAATGATCTCTACCCTCTTCTTATTGCTGATTGCCTCCTGGTTGGCTGCAGCTGCTTTGGAACTGGCAGCTAACAACTTCCTAGTTGGAAGTCTACCTTTTCTTTTAAGCTTTTCAATCCTTTCCTCCTCTTGAAGCTCTTCTTCAATCGTGTTCTTCTTTCCTTTATCATCCTTTGAAGTGCTTGACTTTGGTGGTTCTTGGGGAGAGGATTCAGATTGTGAGAGAGGTAGTGATGGTGTTTGAGCTAGAGGTTGATTGAGAAAGTCCTCACTATTCACCTTAGATGCCAACTCTAGAATTGCATCTGTGATGATTAGATCCTCGGACAGTGAGAACAATCCTTCCGCTGCTTCCATTTTAGCTTCGAAAGACTCAACTTGTTCTTTCGAGGCTTTGACTTTGGCTTCGAAAGTTTGAGGGAGTGCAGTTTCTGTCCCAACTCTTTCAGTTACTGGGCCATCAGTCCATATTTCCCCTTCAAATTGAATCTTAGGTTCCATTTGGACCTTAGGTTGACTAACTTCTTCCACAGTGGTAGAAGGTGCACATAACCTCTGAAGCTCTTCTGCTCCAAAGTACATCATAGCCGCATCAGGGCTAGGCTGATCTAGAGAGGATCTCAACAGAAACTTGGAGAAGTGTCTGTTGAGATCTCTGAGCACCCTTGGGTCAATTTGTCGTATGATTTGGGATGGCTCAGTAAATGTAGTTGCAATGGGAGAAGAAAGTTTGGTAGTTGAAGTTTGGCTCGGTGGTTCCTCAGATGTTTGTCTCTAAACATTCTCCCCCTTTTTGGTAACATCATCTTGAGAGCTAGATGAGCTAGAGAAAGAGATCAAGGAGACCTGAGTAGGTACATGCCTAATAGATCTCTCAATCTATTTCTCAGCTAGTTGAGCCTGATATTATCAATCTCAAGTTGCTAAGTGGTGGACCTGTCCTCTAGATCCTAACCTTGGATTCAAGGTTTGAGACTTTAGAAAGCAGGTCTAGTCTTCCCTCATATTCTTTTGAAGAATCATGAAGAGATGAAGTAACATACCTAGTATGTTCAGCCTCACCACCAGATATGGTTTCTTGGCACCCTGGTTTCCCTTGCTTAATGATGTCTCATTCATAGTCATCAAAAGGCATGGTTTCCGTAGATTCAGTCTGAGAAATATTACCACTATCCATAAGGTTCAGTGAGTCATCTTCTATAGTGGCAGCTGAATCTGCATGAGTCCCCTCCACATCAGTGGGACTCACCTCAGTAAAGGTTTGCTGATGGGGGCTAGAGATAAGAGGTCTCTCTAGGCTTTGTTGATCTTGGAGAGAGTGTTGTAGATCAACTTCATTGCCATAAAGAGACGTAATCTCTTCATCATTTTGAAAAGAAGGTCAGTGATAGAAAGAGAAGGTAAACCTACTAACCCAGGACCTTGATCAATGTCTATAGGTATTGAGCCTATGGTGGGGCTGTCCCTTTGTGGTTGCTCAGAGGAGTATAAATACTCACCTTGAGGTCTTTTTGATTGGGTAGTGGGCTCATGGGTTTGAGACTGAGGAGAGTCAAGACCCATATTGAGTCAATGGTGAAGGATGGTGAGACTTCAGACTGAGTGGGAGCCCAAAGTTCCATTCTAGCCTTTCTGGATTGAACAGGAGGAGCTTGTTCAATCAGAGTAGATTGAACAAGGGTTCGTTTGGGGCATGTTTGGTAAGTGATGGTGATGGGGTGAGAAGGTAAAGTAGGCGGTGTGGGGGCAGTTGCTGGTGTGGGTTCATCACCTGTGGGGTTAATAGGGATGTCACCAGGAGCTATTTGCTCAGTCATACCTAGAAGTAGAGAAGTATACCTTCTAGTGAAGTTTGTGGACACCTTCTTCAAAGTTTTGAAGATGGTAGACCTCATTTGAGGGATAGGCAGAGTGGTTGCACAAACATGCTGACTCTGGTCCAACTCACAGTTGATAATGTGCTGAAGAAATCTGGGATACATAAAGAATGTTTTCCTATGGAGATTTCCAATGAGGTTGGTCAGCACAAATCTTGAGTAGTTGAAACAAAGGCCTCTCACCATTCCATGAACTAGGCACCCTAGTTCATATGGAATTGGTCCTATTCCTCAGATTTATTGGACAAACAGTGAAGAAGAACATGCAGGAGGAACTTCCAGTTGTATGAGAAGTTAAATTTGTAGACAGTTGATCTGCTGATGTCTCCACCATATCCCATTAGCATGTAAGTACTGTCTAAATCTGCTTTGGGGAACTCTATGGTTGCACCCTCATCATGAAGCTCGAGATGCTCCCTAATGAGTTATTCAGTAATGACCAACTCTTGGCCACAAATGCTAGATTGTATTACGTGAACCCCAGTTAGGGTTTCAATCTGACCATTTCCCTAATATTCGGCCATGTGATTGGTGTACACAGTGGGATTAATAGTCAGGGCAGTGTAGTAGGATTATTGGGTGTGGAAGGAGATCATTTCAGAGTAGTCCGCATCTCTTGAGGAGTCAAGAAGTGAGACTTGATTGTGTTGAGGATTCAGTGCCATTTGTGAAAGTGAAGGTAAATGAGTTTGAGCTTGGGTAATTTAGGGATGAAGGAAAATTTTAGGGCAGTAAAAATTATGGTAAGAAGATGAAAGTGAACAGTCAGGATTATTTAAAAGAGGGTGAAATGGTGATAATAGGGTTAGGATAAGGTGATGTGATGTTTTAGTGGATGAAGTGATAGGGGTGGTAAGGTTTAATTCAGTTAATAATCTGACATCATTAACAAAATCTTTACCTTTTACAGTTTGGGGCCTAAGAGATTTCCGTTACACAGTAAAATCTCTCTTCCGAGTATAAAACATTTCCGAAGGTAATTTGTCTTCCGAAGGCAATTACTACTTCCGAAGGTAAAGAGTTACTTCCAAGAGTAAAGTTTGCTTTCAGAATGGAGAGTTTTATAAGCTTCTGAAGTAGATCTGATATGTAATCAATCGCTTCTTCAGAGACCAAAAACTCTACCGAGAAGAAAAGTATCCTTGGAGAAATTTTGCTTCGGAAGATATGCAAGATATCTTCCGAAGGTTAATTCCTCTTCGGAAGAATTTGTACTTAGTGAAAATTTTCAAAGAGAGACCTTTTGTAAGAGGGCTTAGATTGTATTGACATAAGACATTACACATTAAAATGGTTTTTCAAAAGAGGTAATCTAATCAATGTTTATCATCCCAATAGCTGTTATGAGATACTTAAATCTTTGTTCATCAAAAGCTTTGGTGAACAAGTCAGCATATTGTTCATTTGAATCAACTTTGATTAGCTTAATTAGATTTTTCTCATGGATATCTCTAATAAAATGATACCTGATATCAATATGTTTTGTTTTGGAGTGCTTCACAGGATTTCCAGTGATGGAGATAGCATTGTTGTTGTCAATATGGATAGGAGTGCTCATAAAGTTGAATCCATAGTCTAAACATCTAATTCTGAATCCACAGCAGCTGAGCACAACAATTTGCAACAACAATGTATTCAGCTTCAGCAGTTGTGTGAGACACAAGATTGTTTCTTACATTTCCTTGAGATGATCCTTCCACCAAGAAATTGACATCCTCCTGATGTTGATTTCTTGTCAATGTTGCAGCCACCGTAGTCACTGTCAGAGTATCCATAAAGATTAAAATCATTGTTCCTAGGATACCAGAGACCTAGTTAAGGTGCTCCTTTGAGGTATCTGAGGATTCTCTTGGCAATAGCTAGGTGAGACACCTTTGTAACAGCTTGATATCTTGCACAAATGCAAGTTGCAAACATGATATCAGGTCTACTAGCTGTGAGATACATCAGATAACCAATAATCACCCTATACTGATGTTGATCAATATCCTCCCCCTCAAGGTCGGGACAAAGATTATGGTTTCTGGGTATGGGTGTCTTGGTTGGCTTACAATCTTTCATTTCAAATCTTTCTAAGATGTCGTTGACATACTTAGATTGATTGATGAAGAACCCTTCCTTCAATGCTTCACCTGAATTCCAAGGAAAAAGTCCATTTTTCCTATAGAACTCATCTCAAACTTCTTCTTCATAATGCTTTAAAGTCTTTGCACATTTGGTTGTTTGAAGAACCAAAGATGATGTCATCAACATAGACTTGAACAAGCAAAATATCCTATCCGGACTTTCTTATGAAGAGAGTACCATCAATGGTTCCTCTAGTGTAACCATTCGTCAGAAGAAACTGACACAAAGTCTCATACCACAGCCTAGGTGCTTGGTGCAGCCCATATAGAGCTTTATCCAATTTGCACACATAGTTAGGATGCTATGGGTCTTCAAATCCTGGAGGCTGGCACACATACACTTCTCTTACACCTTCTTGGGTTCCATCTGGGAAAAGAAGCATGAGTACAAGCAAACGTTCTCATGATAAGTTTGCCCTCTTGTTCTCACACCTTTAGAGACATCCCCTATGATGTTCTTAGTTGGATTAGTGTTATGAATCCTTAGATGAGGAATCACTTCCAGTTGCAAAGATAGATCCAGATTGGACATATTTTGCTCAGGAACTAGAACACTATGTCCACTGTTGTTTCAAAATCATTCAATGAGGACTGGTTGAATGAATGAGGAACATCATCAATTGTTGGCTGTGAAGTAGTATTAACAACTGCTTATTCCTTCAAGATGTTACTTCCATCAGCTTGGTGTTGTGCAAGATCACCTGATGAGTTTTGAGGGTCAGCAGGTGATTTACTGGTTGAAGCTTCACTATCCCTTGAAATAGTTATACTATCAAATCTGCCAATAGTGGAAGCTTGATTTGTGACAGCTCTTGGAGAACTTGGAAGAGGTCTGGGTAGCTCAAACAGTTGATCAGCTTCAACATCATTTTAAGCACCTGTTCCAACTAAAACATTCTCACAAGATGGTTTAGAATAGTTTGGACACAATTCTAAATCAAAAATATGATAAGGGCCATTCCCCCTAACACAAGGAGTGTGCTCACTAAGAACAATTTTAGATGATTCCTCAAATTGTTGATTCTTGATGTTGTAAACTCTATAAGCTTTAGAGCTAGAAGAGTATCCAACAAAGATAGCATCATCCGACTTTTTAGCAAATTTTGCCAAAATTTCCTTTGTGTTAAGTATGGTACACTTGCTGCCAAAGGACCTTAGAAAGCCAATGAATGGTGGCCTCTTGTTCCATAACTCATAAGGGGTTTGTCCATGTGGCTTAACTACAAGAACTCTGTTCTGCATATTGCCCAGAATGTTAGAGTTAGTTTGGATTTAGCTAACATAGTTCGAGCTGCCTCAATAAGTGTCATGTTTCTCCTCTCAGCAACACCATTTTGTTGAGGAGTTCTAGGAACACTATATTGTATGGAACTCCTTTTTGAGTTACAAAATGAGTTAAGAACGAAGTTCTTAAACTCAGTCCCTTGATCACTTCTAATTATCTTAACCTTGTGATTAATTTAATTTTCTATTTTAAGAATAAAAGATTTTAATGTTTTAGCAGCTTCATCTTTAGATCTTAAAAAGAATACCCATGTAAATCTTGTAAAATCATCAACTATCACAAGGCAGTATGATTTCCTTCCAATGCTCATTATACTTGTGGGACCAAATAGATCCATGTGCAATAAGTGTAATAGAGTAGTGATAGAGTTAACACTTTTGAATTTGTGAGATGCCCTGTGTTGCTTCCCTTTCAGGCATGCAAGACCGTTATCTTTGTGGAAAAATTCCTTTTTAGGCAAACCATGTACTAAGTTATTTTTAACCAATTTATTCACTGTCTTAAAATTTACATGACATTTACATTTATTCCAAAGTGTTGACGCATCACTATTAGCTTTGGAAAGAAATCATGATACTTCACCCATTGGGGAAGCATTGTTCGTATGCAGCTTGTACATATCCCCTTTTCTAGGAGATCTAAGAAGCCCAATTCTGGAGGAATTATCATCCCAGGTTTGAGGATAATGCACTCATGTTCTGTGAAAAGCATTTGATGATTTTGATCATAGAACTAAGAAACACTTAATAGATTGTGTTCAAGTTGTTTGACAAAATGGACTTTGTCAACCTTTGACTTTTCGTTGGATAAACTCCCTCTGCCAGAAATATATCCTCCGGCCTCACCTCCAAACTGGAAAGGACCTCCATCGTAATGTTGAAATTGTTGAAGGAGAGATCTGTTCCCTGTCATGTGCCTGGAGCATCCACTATCCACAATCCAAACATTGTTATTTTTGTCATATGGATGTCCCTACACACAAGATGAGATAATTAGTTTTGATTGGAGACCCAAGCCTTGTTGGTCTTGGGTTCTTCCAATGATAGTGACATAATGGAACCAAAGGTTAAGCATGGGGGTTCAATGGATGTCTTTGAAGAAGAAGCTTGGGCTGCAACATCTTTCTTGATCTTCCAATCCATCCTTTGGTTGATCATGGAAGATGTGCTTGTTGAAGCTTTTGTAGCATGGCATTCTTCCGAAGCTTATTTCTTTTCGGAAGAAGCCTTCACCACTTTTTCTTCCGAGGTAGTCTTCTTCTGGGATGGTTTCAAGGGAACTTTCTTGTTCTTCATAATTTTAACAACTTTAGCTTCCGAAGCCATTTTCCCTTTGGAAGAAGGATTTTCTTCCGAAAGCAACCTTGCTTCGGAAACTAGCTTTCCTTTTTCATCACTTGGACCATTTGGTAAGGTCCAAATAAGATACCTTCCCTGACTCCTTCTTTCTTAACATTATTTGCATAATGTGTGCTAGTAGGATTGTAGTAACAATCTTTAGCCATGTGGTTCTACAGACCACACATTATGCATGCAATGTTAGTCTTTTGGGAGCTTGTGGGTTGCTGTTTCTTGTTCTTTTTCTCTTTATCAGCAACCTTTCCCTTCAACTTCAGATCCTTTGGTAGGACAGGAGTGTTGGTACTACACTCCTTTCCTGGGTCAGAGTTACCTACCACTTGGAATCCAGCTAAGATGAATACACCCTTTTGTTTTGGGTCAATCATCAGCTTGGACTCAACCACTTTCTTAGCAGTTCTTCTTGCAGCTTTAGCTCTGCTTTATCTGGCTTTTGTGGTTAGGATTTGATCTTCAATGGGAGAGGTGCGTTGATTTACCTATTCCTTCCCTATGCTCGCCTCTATTATTGCATCATTCTTTAACTCATGTGAAGATGGGTCAGCAGATGGGACCTCTTGCTCTTTAGTACCACATCTAGGTTGTCTTATGGACTCATAAGAATATGGTGGAGCAATTTCATTGGTCTCCAACCCTTCTTTGTTTTGATAACAAATTTTGGAGTGGGAGGATGATCAAATAATAGCTTGGAACTTCTACTCAAAAATAGCATACTTCATGGCTTGAGCCTCATGGTGAGAAGTTGGGCTTGAGCCTCAAACAATTTGGATATTAAATCCTTTATTTGAGTCTTGTAATTCGTATGTTCATGTTTTAATAGGGAAACAATTTTCTCTAACTCTTTAATTCTCTTTTGGTAGTCAGATTCAGCCCTTTTAAAATCAGATTTCAAAACATTTAAAGACTCAATATCAGATTTAATTTCCATATTGTAGTCCTGATACAGTTTAACCTTAGCAATACACACAGGAGTACAGAGATGTTCATATACCTTACTGTTATCTGTCCCTGCCATGAGTGCTTGAGCAGGAGTCACATCCTATACCATAAAGCTCTAGTCAACTTCTTGAGTCATTGCAGCTGTTTCAGTTGACTTTCCAGTGGGCTTTGATGTAGAGGGATGTGTGGAGGCCTGTAGGGTTCCTAGATTTGATTTGGGAGTCTTGCATTCCCTTACAAAGTGACCAAGTTGGTTACAATTGTAACATTTGGCTTTGGATTTGTCAAATCCAAACTTGCTGTTTGTTGGGTTCTGGGGAAATTACCTTCCAGTTCTCTTAAATAACTTCTTTGCTCTATAGGTTAAAAGAGCCATTGGTTGGACAATGTCCGCGTACTCCACATCATCTGGACTAAAACACTCTAGATCATCAAAGCAGTATTGAAAATCACTAGAGTGTCCACTTCCTGAGACAAAGGCACATTGTCCTAAAAGGAACTATGTTGAGTTTGTTGAGACCTTGGAGTCTCAGGAAATATGATGTATGGTCCAAATGAGCGGGATGGCTGCTAGGTGTAAGTCAGGTATTACTGAGGTTATGTGGGTCCTAAGCCTTCAGCAACCATCTAGGCGTTACTAGCAGGAAGACTCAGGGGTCTGCTTGTCTGATGGCCCTTCTTGCTCTCCATCTCTGAAATATTGTTGATTGAGAGTCTTTCCAGCAATATTGGTGAAGTTCTCAAACTGCTACTTCAGTGAGTCCTTCTTGGAGTCATTTGAGCTAGAGTACATTTAAGCAAGTACATCAAACAGTTCTTTAGCTGACTTGCAATGCTCAAACCCCACCATGATGGAGTTGGGTATTGCAGTCATAAGAATAGTCATTGCATTGTTGTTAACGTCTATCTTCTTCCGGTCCTCATCAGAATAGTCTTCAACAGCCTTTTCTATCATGGCATCGTTTCCACCAGGTGCTGCCACCTTGGGTTTATATGGGCCATTGACAATAGAATACCATATTTTGCTATCTTGATACCTGATGAAGCCTTCCATGCATCTGCTCCATGATCTGAAGTTTTCAGGAGTAGTGATGGGAGCTTTAATCATAGTTCCCATCTCTACTTCAGATTTCTTAAGGGCCATATTTGAGTGAGTTGTAAGGAGGAGTGAAAAATAGATTGATTTGGATGGTAAGATCTCACAATCAAGAGCCTAAAGAGCTCTGATACCAATTGCAGGATCGGGTTTTGTCACTAAAACTTGGGTTTGCTCTCAAACTTACTTGAACTACACTTGGATGAATCAGAGTCTCTAAGAGTTGATAATAATATAATAAGTAACAATGAACACATAAAGATAATTTTCAAGGTACTTGCATATATTGCTTCTCAACTGAAAGTACTGCAAGACTCTTACAAGCATGATGTTATGAGTTACAATGAGAAACTATATATAATGCTACCTACCACTGGATATACTTTGATACCAACTAGAATCCTCTAAGTAAAGGAAATACTACAAAGCTATAGTTTAAGGTATCTTAGATAAAGTTTTATCTAAGATATGGTAGTCAGGACATGTCCCTGACTTACCTTTTGTCACCAACTAAAGTTGGTAACTTGTACTAACATAAAAAGGTGAGCAGTGGAATAATGTATGGTCAACTACATGGCCTTTTGGGAAGAAGTCATGCAGTATTAGAAGTCTGTAACGGAGTGTCAGAAACCATATTTGTGTCCACTCATTCATAGCAGTGTCTTCCAAGGTTAAATGGCTTCGCAAGAACAAGTACTTCCGAAGCCACTTATACTTCGGAAGAGGATACTTCTTCCGAGGCTTGAGGACTTCTTCTTTTCTTCATACTTCAAAAGTTGTCTTCTGATCTTTTCTTCTTAGACTTGATCTTCGAAAGTGAGTACTTTGACTTCGGAAGTAGAGTTTGTCTTCGGAAGTTGATCTTTTACTTTGTCTTCAGAAGAACTCTATTTCCTACGGAAGTTTCACACTTGGCTTCGAAAGCCTTTGTAAGTAGCACCAAAATTTGTTTAAGTGATTTGGTTTTGGTTGCACCAGCCTTCTTCTTGATCCAAATATATATATATATATATATAATATATATATATAATATATATATATATATTATATATATATATATATACATATATAATTGCATGGTACATCCTTAGTATTAATAATCACATGTAATGTCATTTTTTAAAAAACAATTGCACACCTATTATCTTTTACACTAACTTTCATCCAAATATACGGTTAAGTCAGTCATTTTCCATTCACATCAGGGCATTTTCGTCATTTGATCTTTTTACATCTAATATGTTAGAGGAGAATTGAAGTTTAATGATCCAAACTATTGACTATTAGCAAGTATTAATTAAACATTTTGACCAATGTTAATCTTAACTTTTAATTTTGTTACAATAATAGTTTTAGTCTATTTAACTCAGTTTGTTTTTGATGATGTGGCATGTGATGTTGCTCGTGACGTGGCATATGACATGACGTATTACATAACTAAAATAAAAAATATAAATGTATACTTGTTAGAATTTAACTATTGTTATAAAAAAATTATTGAAGTAACTGAAAGAATTTATAGAAAATTATAGAGAGAAGTGATAAGAAATATATAACTTTTGAGTTTATTCAAGATGGTGCATCTTTCTTATTACCATGAAGATAGTATTTATACAACAAATACATATACTATTTGGCATGTAACTATTTAGGAGACAATAGGTATAGAGTTTTACTCTTTAGGCTTTTGTTAGGATCTGGTATTTGATCAAACACCAACTAATTAACGTGTTAAACCAAACCAAATAGTGCGGAATCCTATTTGATTGGCGATCAAATAAGTGAGAACGCACGTAGACACAATAATGTATTGAATCTAACGTCAAGAATCGATTGGGAATCGATCTACAGCGTTCTATGAACTTGGAGTACGAACTTAGAGGCTTCTGGACGGCTAGGGTACATCTGGAGTCGAAGTGGATTCAATGCTTAAGTTTTTCCACGAATTAGGTGGTATTTATAGGTTAGGGTTGCTCATTCGGGTGACTGAACCATTAGCATGGTTCATTCGTGCGATTGAGCCATGCGGTTGATCCATTCGCACAACTGAGTGTTCAGTCGTGCGACTAAGTCAGACGCATGAAGTTGTTCAGGCGTATGAACTATTTAGGCGCATGGACACTCAGTCGCATGGCCATTCGGACGCATGACCACTGTTGGGGCACATGGTCCAGTCGGACGCATGAGAACTTCACTTCACCAAGTTTGAGTGTATTCAATATTATAACATTATGCATAACACTTCAAACAATCACAAACCTATATAATCAAGTCAATATGCGTTAAACAACTCATTAATGAAATATTAAACATTATAAACACAACCAAACATTTGTATTTCATTAAGTACCCAATAATTATATAAGTGTAAGACATATTACATTCAGATCAGGATCTAGGTACATATATGTATCAACAGCTTTGAAAAATGACATCCAATAATTCATGATATTTCATAACGCTCCTTGTTTGATACACTTTTTCAAACTTTAGAGTCTTGAAGTACTGACTCTTCGGAAACCTTGCTAAAGAAAAACCCTGTTAGAAAATACCTTAACTGAGGAAAATAGAGTATAGCTTAAAACTCTCTCTCAAATTGTCTTTTGTAGATCATCAGATTGTTTGTACGTGTTGCATGCCAATATTATAAACGTGTTTTCTGAATGTTGTTGTATGGAGTTTCTTTATGAAAAGATCAGCTGAATTGTTGCTAGATTGAACGTATCCCATTTCAACTTGTTTATCGTTAATAAGTCTTGAGTGTATAAAATATATTGGATGTATATGTCTTGTTCTGCCACTTTTGGTATATCATTCTTTCATTTGAGAGACATAAGATGCGTCATAAACTTTATTAAGATGTAGATTAGTATTGGATTTCAATCTTTCTTTAGTCCATATAAAGTTAATATAAGATGTGTCATAAACTATAACAATACATATTCTCTAGAAGCTTCATGTAATTCAATGACTTCGGAATGATTTGAGGATGTTACAACAAGTGTTTGTTTTTGAGACTGCCATGAATTGTTGTTCCTCTAATTTTTAAACATGTATCTGGTTTGAGATCTAACCTTATGAGAATTAGATAAATAACCTACACCTGCATAACCAACCAAACCTTCTTTTGAATTATTAGGATAAAACAAGCCTAAATCACATAGTTTCTCATAGATATCGAAAAATATGTTTAACCTTGTAACATCTGCCCATTTTGAAAATATGGAACCAAAACCATTTGTCAATTACATTAACCCAACACATCATTCAAATCACTTCAATGATTTTGTTGATTTAAAAACAATAAATATGTTAAAATTGTGATTTAAGTTCACATTTATTTTACCATTTAATTAATTTATAAGGTTATGAGATTTCATATATCATTTATGAGTTTTAATTATTATAAAAAAATAATTAGGCTTTACAATTTATGTAACATCTATAAAAATATATAAAGACTCCTACAAGGTTATAACTATCTTAATAATTAAATAAGAAACATGTAACAAGATTCATATTTTTATAATTTATATTTATTTATAAATAAGTAATTCGGATAATTATTTGAGGTTGGTTTTACAAAGTTTAGGGTTTAGTTTGCAAATTATAAAACTTTAAATTAAAGGTTTCTACATAAAATAACAACTTTCAAAAAACCACAGGGGCCAAATGTGTAACTTCATTTTAAAAACCCAAACCGTCTTCTCCAACCCCGTCGGCCTCTTCCACCTCCAGCCAAGGCTCCGGCGAGCCTCACACATTCAAAACTCTGGATTTAAAACGCAATTAAACTACATTAAACTTCTCTGGAACCTGTTTTGAACCCGAAGACCGTTTCAATGGATCCTATAAGACGGTTTTGGTGATGTGCTTGAAAGCAAAACTTGGTTTAAAACTTTAACTTGTTTAAACAGAAAGCAATCTAATTAAACTCATTTAAACAAGGGAAAACCTTTTAATTACTCTCTTATAGCTATATGTAACCTTAATTTCTTATACGAAACCCGCAAACGACACATTCGATCATCACCTTCACCGTGAACCTGCAACCCACACGTAGACCTCATTCCGAGCCTTCTAACCCACAATTGACAGAGGGCTTTTCATCATTAGAGCCCTTAGAAGCTTGCTGTAGAACGAATTCGGCTTTCATCATCAATTGCAACTGAATGAGCTGCGACATAGCCGCAACCCGTTTCTATGTGTTCTTAATCAATTTATTTATAAATAGGATAATTAAACACATATACATGCTCGAAATTTCACGGGGATGCAAAGCCCCATGTTTACTACAGAAATCGAATTCGATTTAGCCTCCAATTTTTGATCAAAGTGAAACTAGGGTTCTTGGGAAATTGTGGATTTATTCAAGTCTTGTTTTTAAGAATTAAAATCTAATTCATAACGAGGCTGAGGCCTTTCGTTCACTAGTAACACATGAGACTTCCAAACAGGAGGTCCCCGGTTCGAATCCGGGGAACCTCATGTTTTCATTTTTAAGGCTTTTAGCCTTCAAAACCAATTTTAATATTTTTAAAAATTATAAAAACCCATTTTATAAAAGCTGATTTTTCTAAAATACTTTTAATTATTTTTTTGAGAATTATTTCCTTAAAAATAAATACTTTTATACTTTTATCAACTATTCTAAAAATGATATAATGGTTTATTTAAAAAAAACTATACTTAAACTAATACTTTGTTCCACAAATATGATTATTTCACATGTTGCGTTTTATTGTTTAACTTGTGTTTATTAGACTTGTTTAATCTTTATATATAAATATAATTATTATAAATGTTATATTTGTATAAAACTTTCTATAAAATGTAACAAATTTCTTTGATATAATTGGTTCTATTTTGTTAAACATAATTATTTGACAAGCCCTAAATACCAAATTGAATCCTAGTTCTCGTTAATTCGTTAAACTTATTATTATTAAACTTAAATCTTGTAAATATATATATTTAGGTGCCTTGTGACGGTTTACATTGGAACGACGCTTATTATTATTTTTATTAATCGTCATTCTTATACTTATTCGTCAAGTGAGTTTTCCATGTGAGTTTCCCTGCCCATTTTTACATTATTCAACACCTTTTTGGGGTGAAACATGTTAATCTTAGCAACATACACTTGTAAATGTTTAAATCTTGTAAATTACTTGCAATTCATACTTTTATTTGTCATGGTTATTTGTGTTATTGTAAGTCTTATATGAGATACATATTGTTTTTACAATCATTAACTATTGCTAGCCTGGCGACGTCTTAGATCTTTGGGCCTGACAATCCTATTTGGTGCTAAAGTCGATGTATTGCCTGCTTCTGATGACGTATGACTTGTTCATAATGGGAACCAAGTACACTTAGCCAATCATATAAACTTGTTATTAAGTCGAGGTTTGATTGTAGCTATATGTGTTCTATAAACTTGCTTAACTCATAACCTATGACATGAATTTCTATTTGTAACCTTTGATATATTATATATATAAAACCCCTGGAAAGTCACCAACTTCATAGTTGACCCTTTTATTTTTACCATGTTTTGAGGATCTCTTTGTGCTCATATAAGACTTGGACCTAGTTTAACTAAATATTTTATTTCTTTGTTTGAATTTTTTGTATTGTAATGATCTATTGACTTGTAATGTTCAATGAAAATGACATTTAATATTATTCCAACTTATTTAGTTCCATGTGCTATGAAAAATTGTTTCACACTCGTCTGCCCCGATGATTCCGCTATCGGTCGGGGTGTGACAAACCTCATTCCAATGTCTTTTTGTGAGAGATTAACTAGACGTTGCAAACAATTTAACGACAAAGGACATGTCTGGCTTTGTATAGTTAGTAGGATGAATAAGAGTTCCAATTGCACTAAGGTATGGTACCTTTAGATCAAGAACTTCTTTATTGTCTTAATAGGGTTGAAATGGTCAATAATGAGTGATTCAACGATCATTAGGGTGCTTAAGGGATTTGCTTTGTCCATATTAAAACATTTTAAAAGCTTCTCAGTATGATTTGATTGATACGCCAGTACTCCGTTATGCATATGCGCATATGTAAACCAAGAAAATATTTGGTTTTCCTAAGGTCTTTCATTTCAAATTCGTTACTTAAAAGAATAATCATTTCATGAATTTTCTTTTGTGTCCTAAATATATTTAGATCATCAACATATACAACTATGATTAGACATCTTGATATTGTCTTCTTAATAAATACACATGGACAAATAAGGTCATTTGTGTATCATTTACTTGTCAAATGATCACTCAGACGAGTGTACCACATCTTTCCAAATTGTCTAAACCAATATAAGGACCATCATAATTTGATTGAATACATTTTCTTAGGTGTAAACACAATCCAGGGATTTAATCCTTCTGTAATTTTCATATAAATGTCACTATTAAGTGATCCATACAAGTAAGCTGTAATGACATCCATAAGATGCATATATAATTTTTTTAGATACTACTAGGTTAATTAAATATCTTAATGTTATTTCATCCATAATAGGCGAATACGTTTCCTAATGGTCACCTCTCGACCTTTGAGGAAAACCTTGCAACACCGTTTAGAGGGGTTGGTCACTTACAACACAAACACACAATGAGAAGAGTTGTTTTATAATACTTAACAGATTAAATAGGGAACTGGTAACACACTGTATTCATACTTAGAACACAAGCAAAATATGAGACAGAACTAAGAACAAACAACAAGAAGTATATGGTTTTCAAGAATGTTGTACATTGCTCTTAAGTTCTTTTATAAGTGTTAAAGCATATAATGAAAGGACTTGAGATACTTTATACTACATCCTACAGCCGACCATACTTAGAAGGCTAGCTGGAAACATTTGAACTAGACAACAAAATCAAATGTAGAGTCAAAAGGCATATTGCCTTTTGATTAGTGACTATTACATGCCATAGCTCACATCCTAATATATTACAAAGAGGATAAAAGTACATAAAGTAGAATTCACAGAATCAAGACCTCAATATATAGTTTACCAAAGCATGGACCTTTTCACCAACTTGTGAAAGTTGGTGAGTCAATAGAGTTGCAGTGGAAAGTGGTCCAGCTTTATTGGTAAAGTACATCAGATAAACATGTGTTCAAAGTCTTGAGAAGAAATCTGTCTTCACTTCTTGGCTTCGGAAGATGTTGTCTTTAAAGATTCGGAAGACTTCACTTTTGGCTTTGGAAGATGTTGGTCTTGGCTTTGGAAGATTTTACACTTAGAGTATTTCTAGTGCATGGTGTAAAACTTCCGAAGCATCTCTAAGTGCATGCATGCAGGAAAGACTTTGAGTGTTTTAGGTGCGTCAGCCTTACATAAAACCATATCCCCCTTGGCTAATGCTACTAAAACATATAAAGATCTTAAATGTTGACAGTCCTCATTATGATGATGACCATCCCTTCTTCATCAGATAGTCAGGCCCACTCATAATCACATAGTATCTTCTCATCTCAATAAGATCATGCAGAGGTAGATTGAACATGTCCTGCCATGTGTAGACATCTTTAATACCTTAATATCTGATTACATGCCATCTTTCTAGATTAGTGGAGTAAGTCCAAGACAAGATGGGTCTTCCTGATGTAAGAGGAGCTGCTCGAATTAGTGTTGTTTGAGCTTCCTCTTGTTGCCCTTCCTCAAGATGTTCTAACTCATCCTGAGGTTTGGAGGTGGATGACCCTGTCTTCTTCTTCTTCTTCTTTGACTTGGGTCTAGAAGCCATCCTCTTACTCTTCTTTGAGAACTTTAACTGAGAAGACTGGCTTGCAGCACCTTGTTGTTCTGTCTTGTCTTTCTTAGTTGGGTCTACTTCCCTCACAAGTTCAAAAGGAGAGGGAGTTTGACTCTACTGTGGATTAGAAGATGAAGCTTCCCGAGACTTAGCAGGAGGTCCAGTTGTGTTGTCTTAAATGGTTCAACCTTAAACTCCACTCTTGAGGGGCTCTATGGATAGAGACATAGGACCAAGTCTCCTTCCAGAGAATCCATACAGCTTCAAAAAGCCTATCATCCTCTGCATATCAGCAGACTTCTTTTGACTTTTCTAGATGATGGCTCTTGTTTTGGTTGCTTCTTCCCTCATTTTCCTCTTTGTAGCCTTTTGTTCTTTGAGTACTTCAAGTTCAAGTTGTTTGAGGTACTCAAACTCAATATACTTAAAAGGCAATGGAAGAAGTGCAACTGCCTGGTAGAGACCAATGGTACTCAGGTAGTTGATCATGTTTTGATTGTTAGTTTCTTTGGCTATCTGAGGTTCTTGTGGTGCCATAGTCTTTTGCGCTGGGCTTTTTTGATCTGGGGAGAGAGTGGAAACATGCTTGTACAATCTTTTTAGTCTTTTTTCTTCTCTATCTGAAGGAGCAATCTTGCATCCTCTACTTCCTTCCTCTTTTTAGACAATCATTGTCTGTCAGTTCATTTAATTCCTCTAAGAGGAGAGAGATGATTTGATCAATATCATAGTTCCTAGTCTGTAAGTAACTTATCCTTACTGCCCTTAACTCATCATTTGTAACATCCAGATTGTTGGTAAAAGAAATAAATGCTATTTACCAAGTTGAGAGGTTAAATATGTAAAAGGTACAAAATTAATTATTATTTTGTACAAAAGTAGCATGGCCGCCCAAGCTATGTCACTTTTCTCCTTTTTGAGTTCGGGCTAGAGAGAGAAAGAGCAGAAGAGTTTGGATTTTGAAGAGCAAGAAGGAGAAGCTCGAATTCTGGTAAGATTTGGTCTTTATAAGATGTTCCAAACCGGCCTATGCCTGAGTTGTCTGATTGTGTGTGTCCGGTTGTGTGTTTTGGTGGATTTCTAGATGCTAGAACTCAATTGCATTTGGGTTTTAAAGAAGTTCATCTGAAAGTTGTCAAGGTGAGTTCTAGAATCCCCCTTTTTACTTGTTTTAGCTGATTTTGGGGCTAGAATGCATGTTTAAACGTTTTTATAATTATGGGTGTTGTATCCGTAGGTATGTGTGTGCATGAATGTGGGTGGGGTATGATTTTGGGTGATTATGATGTTATGATGTTGCCATGTTCTTGTTTTGATGCTTAGAATGTAAGTTTAAGCTTAGAACATGTTGGTAAGATGATTGGGACTGATTTGGAATGATTATAGTGTAGGTTTGTTGCCCATGCGCCTGAAAATAGCCCATGCGCCCAACAGTTAGAAATTGCCTAGGTGTTCCCATGCGCCCAAAGGCCCATACGCTCAAATAGTATCCATGCGCCTAGAAATAGGCTAAATTTGAGTAAGTGCCCATGCGCCTAGAATTCCCATGCACCTAGAAATATACCCAGACGCCTAAGTGTTGGCCATGCGCCCCTGTCAGGACCGTGTACATACGGAATACTAACAGATTCCATGTTTATATCGAATCAAATAGTGCGGAATCCTATTTGATTGGCAATTTAATCAGTGAGAACAATTACCCGATCGATGTATGATTGAAACTAAATGTTATGAACGAATAAGATCGATCAGGAATGATTTATGAACTTGGATAGGCTTCCTTGGATGTTTTGGACGGCTAGGGTTCGTAAGAGTATCAAGTATTTTGAATTCTTAAGTTTTCCATGAATTAAGTGGTATTTATAGGTTAGGGGCTTTCATTTGTACGACTAAATCATTAGCATGGTTCAGTCGTGCGACTGAATCATGCGATTGATCCATACGCACGACTGAAGGTTCAGTCGTTCGACTGAGTCAATCTTATGTCTCAATCGTGCGACTGATCCAGTCTCCTGGTTCAGTCGTGCGACTGGTCTATAAGCATGATGTATTCATGCGTATGGTCCATAAGTATGGGCCATTTGCATGGTTACTCATCCGACCATGTTGAACACATTGTTAATCATTATGACTAACAATCATGCACACACCCTCAAACCTATATAGCAAGTTCATTATAGTTTATCACAATAATAATATGAAACATTAAACATTAGAAACATCAACCACATATTATATTTCATTGAACCTATTCATTACATTTGTGTAAGACATGAAAGACATTTACATTAAGCTCATAAACTAGGTACACATGTATCTACAAACTCCCCCTTGGACCTAGTTTCCTCTATTTTCTAACACTCTTCACATGTTCTTGGAACTTCTTGTATGTCTCCTATTTAGTAACTCTTGCATGTATTTCAAATGCAAAGCAGAGTCCTATCACGTGTTGAAACTGGAGAGCTTGTATAATGTCCTGTGTGTCATAGAACAGTGGCCACTTGTATAATGTGTAGACATCTTCAGCCGACAAGTTTATAAGCCAGATAGGGTCAAATACCCGGATAGTCTTTATCTTTCCATGTTTGTTCAGTAATATGACCGCCTCACCTGTCCTCCAATCATAATACCACCATTTGAAGTGTGGAGTGAAGTCCTGAGGCATTTCTCGTAAGGGAATCTTTGACATTGTGCATGGAGGACTCCACTTTAGCACTATTTTCGGCTTCCCAGAGATTGGATCTACTTCAGACCTACGGATGTACCTCTTCGGTTGTTGAGGTCTGAAGTTTACCCACCTGGTGTGGTATTCTTTCCTCACACAGCCTCAAACCAACCTGACACCCTCCTTGGATTAGCATATAGCAGATCTAAGCACGCCAGTTGGTTGAGCTCAAAACGAGGAAGAGTCTTCAGATTATGTGGGTATCTGAAGTACTCAATCCCCTTCTCTCTCTTTACAACATAGAAATTTAAGTCTTCAAAATAAGCCCACGCAATGATTTTGCCGGACACCTTATGATGTTTCTTGACTCTGTACAGTTTGGTGTAGACATTCTGCTTTGGAGGTGCACGCTGGGCTTTCATTTCAGCAAAACAAGCCACTCATTCAGCTTTCTTCAATTCGACATGGCATCTGAAGCTTCCAATTTCTTGTTCTACCTCTTCCAATTTCTCAAAAGTACCATTGTCAAATGTTTCACCCAAGCTGGGAATGACATGTCCTTCTTGATCACTGTACTATGGATAATAGTTAGTAGCGACATCCTCTATCTTGATTTCGTCTACATCGTTAAGCTCATCATCACTTGCCACATCAACTGTAGGAGCATCTTTGACTAGCTCATCCAGATTCAGCCTGAACATTTTAGCCAGCTGTTCATTCGTCAGGTCGTGTATGATCTCTCCCTCCTCTGGCGTGTAGCTCACAGACCTTCTAGCTATCCCTTGCAAGTCAAGAATCATGGTTAGTTGAGTCTTGACCTGCTAATGGGGTTGTACATCAATTCATCGGTATGTGAGCTTTATCTGTTTGATTAGACATTAAGCATATCACACATAAGTCATTTTACAAACATAAGAATATACATACATAAATGATCAATAATTACATTAATGTAATATATAATTCAAGTACAAAAGTTTTAAATACAAAACATCTAATCATTACTTTTATCTTGATCCTTTTGTTCCTCAGCAGGAGGAGCAAATGATGAGGCTCCTTGATCTTGGCTACGTTTGGTTGGCCTCTCTTGAGCTTGAGGAGAGGCTGATGCAGCAGCATCACCTTCCTAGTCATCCTCATCCTCTCGATCTTTCCCGCTCGTTTCACCTTCTCCAACATCCTCTTCACTATCATCTTCATCCTCCTCCTCCTCCTCATCATCATCTTCATGATCACCATCACCATCTTTGATCTTTAAAGGCTCATTCTTTGACCCCTTTAGCTTTAGAATAATCTTCTTATTTTTCTTCTCGAGCTCCTCTATTCTCTTCACCGACGCTAGCACCAGCTCATTTTGACTTGTAAGTGCATGGTGGGTTCGACTTAGAGCTCTCTCATACAGCTCGCTCTTCTCACTAAGTTCCTTGATCTTCTTGGGTGAGCTGCATTAATTCCATCATCTTGTGTAACCGAGAAGCCCTAAGCTCATCAGTTGCAAGCAGTCTAATCACAGTGCTGTTTAGGTTAGCCAGGTGTTCCTCTACCCGATGTGGGGTAGAGTGGGTCTAGCGGTGAATGGAGTGTGTGTGGAAGGACATGCTTGGTGACTGGTGGTGGTAGATGTGGTGAATATAGGACGTGGAATGTGTGTGGGATGTGGTGAGTGGTTGTGGTAGTGGTGGTGGGATGAAAGATAGTAGTAGTGGGAGGAGTGGTGGTGGTAGTAGTAGCTGTGGGGCTGATGATAGGAGGTGTGGTAGTGGTGGTAGCTATGGCAGTGGCAGGAGATGCGATCATAATAATCCTCGAGCTCTTGCTCTTCTTGCCATGGGGATGAGCCATCCTCTTCTTCCTAGATCCCTTAGTAGTAGGTGCTCCCCTTGGCTGCTGGACTCGTTAGGGGTGTATGTAGGGTCAGTAGCGTCATCAGCAACACCTTAAGACCTTACTCCCAACAGTCCTCACCAAAGTCTCTTCATCTGACTCCTCATCCTGATCAACTAAGAAGCTTTGGTGGAAGGCAGCCTCTTCAGTTTCACCAGGAGCATCACTACCTTGACCTTGGTCATCATCGTCGTTGTCATCATCGTCTTCTTCAGTTTGTGCCATGATGGGCTCGATGTCAGAGTCATTGTCTTCGTGACGCCACTTCTTGCGAACAGGCGCCACATAATCATCCCTGGCCAAATGCCCAAACAATCTTCTGACAGGGGGCTTCACCTGCTTCCCCCTATAAACTTTCATCCTCCCCAATGTTGTGTCGTCTATAACTTCCAGCACAACAACATCATCCCTTTCCTTGGTAGCGAAGGAAGCTTCTCGTCTATAATAAGCTGTAAGAAACGTGGCTACATACAGAAGCCTTCCTTGCCTTTAGCCTCAAGGTTCTCGATCAAGTAAGAGAAGATCATGCGAGAGAAACTGAACAGGTGGTTAAGTACCAGTGCAACGTATGCATTCTGGATTTGGTCGGATAGCTCGTCAAATCCTCCATGCCTGGAGGCAATACATTTCAGATCACGTGTGCCAGATACTTGAATTACGGGCACATGAGACTCTTGTTTAGTACTCCGGCATTAAGTCATCGGCATACTTGATCCTCATAAGCATCCTAGGACAGTCAGTGGATATAGCTTAGTTGGGTAGGCTCCGTCTCACCCAGATCTAAGACCCGCCTCAGATCAGCCTCAATAATCTCGATCTCTTGACCAAAAATGGAGCTCTGTATTCGGTGTGGCTCAACAGACCAATCTACCCTGGCGCTTTCCCAGAAGGCTTGCTGAATGGATCTGTAAGGTGTGCAAGGGACAGAGATAGCCTTGAAGATCCATGATCTGCACAGAAAGGCAATAATCCTTGAGAACTCAGAAGCAGTCCTGGATGTAGAATCAAGGTGAGCACAGATGTTGTGCTTGGTGTTGATAGTCCACCGATCAACCATGTTGCTATAACACAAGACACATAAACATTAGATTTGTGCATAAGAGATGACTGTTGGAAATTAAACTGTTTTGAGCAATCTGGTTCAATCGTGCGATTGAACCATACGACTGAGTTCAGTCGTGCGATTGAACATGCGGCTGAGTTCAGTCATGCGATTGAGCTTGCGAATAAACTTTGTCGTGTGTTAAGCCATGCGGTTGAGTGAGTCGTGCGACTAAGTCACCAAATGATTCAATCGTGCGAATGAATCTTGCACCTGGCTCAATCATGCGACTGAAGTTCATTCCGAGTGTCCATTCGCAGAATGCTCTATGCGACACTTTGTCCCTGCATCTAGGTCAAATCTTGATGTTAGATGTCGTGTTTAGACTCATTTGATTTGCAGTAACTCTAAATATCACTTAATGTCCCTCATTTAAACTATTATGTCCACTTAAGTGGTCTATTTTAAGAGTTTTACAGATTTCTTTATTTTAGGCGATTAGGTTATTTAGAGTTTGATTTCACCAGTCATTTTGATTGATTTTAGTCCCACAATACTGTAGATGAACAGTAGATCGTTAGCAACACAATCGGCAAGAAATCAAGGTGAGATGAAACTTTGGCAGGGTGTCTACGTATGAGCATGTTTTTGAACGATTTGAGGGGTGGTGAGAAATGCGACCGACTCACCCCTCTTTTATAATGTCTTAATGTTCAGTCATACGACTGGACCCATACGCATGCTCTAGTCGTGCGACTAAGCCCATACTCATGCTTTAGTCGTGCGACTGGGTTCAGTCATGCGACTGGCTCATACTCCTTGATCCATTCGTGCGATTGGTTCAGTCTTGTAGTCTAGTCGCATGGTTGTTTCATACTCATGGTCCAGTCGTATGACTGGCTCATACTTATGGTTCAATCGTGCGATTGGCTCATACTTATGATTCAATCGTGCGAAAGGCTCATACTTATGATTCAATCGTGCGTTTGGCTCATACTTATGAGCTTGAGCCCTTTACACTTTCAACACTTTAAAATGTTAAATTTGATAAATATTATGACCTTTTAAGACCATTGATCACCTCAGATGTGATCCTTTTAATTTGAAACTGATTTGTCACCTTAGACATGACCCGTTTAATTTAGACTGATTGGTCACCTCAGATGTGACCCATTTTAGTAAGTGATTCACAGAGTACATCTAGTTGTATAGTCCGACTATTAATTCTACAAACGACTAGAAAATAGAAATAACCTAGAAATTTAAAATAAGCAAGACATATTTTTGTTGTTTTGGGTTTGAGCAAAACAACTACAAGTTGATTAGATCATTTATGTAACGATTCATTATGGAATCATACAGGTATAACAGAATCGTTTGTGAACCCCTTATTAATATGCCCTCGATGCTAGATTCTTGTTGTGTCTGAGAGTCATTAGCACTTTCAAGAAATCATAATGAAACTATAAGATACACATAATGATTTTGACTTTCAAGAATTGCAGTCACGATGATTGTTAGTATGTTTGTCCCCTTAAATGCAAACACAGACTTTTGACTTACAGTGATGATGAATTAGGTTTAATTATTTCAACATGCATTTGTGGATCTCACACTTATTTGGTAATCAACATTCCTCAGGAGATTTTTGAGCGGTCTACGGGTATTGGACAATAAGAGACTATTCTAAGAGCTTTCAAAAAGATGCCAAGCCTCAGGTCAGTGCCATCGCACAACAGAGAGGCACAAACAACAATGAATTCTAGAATATTTAGGTTATGCTTATCCTCAGGTCAGTGCCACCGCACAGCAGAGAGGCACACAACCTATCTCCTTGTTAGAGTATTTATTATTCTTTTTGCATATAACGCACCAACAACATATGTTATTAGCTTGATTGCTTTTAACATTTTTACATGTGCTATGCTCATATTTGTGGTCATCCGCACACATTCGTGGCGTTTATTTTGCTCGTCACCCCTTATTGGAAATACGTTGATTGTGTGAACCACGGATAAGATGAGAACCCATAACAAGTTGAACAAGTTAGTTTGAATTTTTAATTCACCAATGAAGTCTACTCATCCATTCTGTTGAATCTACCGACACATCATATTATGAACTAGCAACCTCTAGGTCTACTTTCTCCATTTTGTTTCAGTAGCAACTAGTTTAACTATCATATTTCTTTTGTTGTGCTTAGACTTCTCAGACTTGTACTTTGAATTTCACATTTTGAGCACACTAGTTTTGAAGTCCCAACCAGTTTGTTCCATGTGTACTATCATTTTCAATTTACTTTGAATCAAAATCACAGATTTGATTTCATTTCTTATTAGCTAAGCTGCCCTCCCCCATTTTTTTAAGTAATAAATACTACACTATTTAATACTAGAAAAACTATTCTCCCCCTAAAATTCAAAAACCACAAATCTGTTGTGTTTTTGTATTTTAATAGACAGGAAAATAAAATGAAATAAAATAAGATAAAATAACTACACTAGTTGGACTACGAACTTTCGTCTTCTACAATCACTTCACTTTTCTTTTTCATGCCATTAACCTCTAAAAGATATAAAAACCTCGGTTTATCAAATGCTTTTATGTTGAGGTTGGCACGTTGAAAATCCGTATTAATTTTAACCACATTGATTAATTGCTTTTCAAAACAGTCACGTATAAAGTGATACTTAATACCGATGTGTTTAGTTTTAGAATGTTGGACCGGAATTTTGATTACAGCAATAGTAGCAAAATTATCAATGAAAATAGGAGTGTTAGAAAATTGCAAACCGTAGTCCCGGATTTGTTGTTGAAATCAAATTATTTGTGAACAGCAACTAGCAGCAGCAATGTATTCAGCTTCACATGTTGACTGAGCAATGGGGGTCTACTTCTTACACTGCCAGGTGACTAACCGTCTACCAAAGAACTGACATCCTGTTGATGTTGACTTGTAATTCATTTTGCAATTGCCATAATCCGAGTCACTATACGCTGTAAGCTCAAAGTCATCATCATAAGGATACCACAACCCGAGTGTTGGAGTACCCTTTAGATAATTAAATATCCTTTTGACTCCTATGAGATGGTTTACTTTTGGTTTTGCCTGATATCTAGAACAAAGACACGTCGCGTACATGATATCAGCCGCTAGGCTGTGAGATACATGAGAGATCCGATCATTCCTTTGTACATGGTGGCAGCAACCAGATCATCATTTTCATCGGGTGCCACGTCATGATTTGTGGCAAGTGGTGTTCCAACTGCGGAAGCATTCTCCGTGTTGAATTGACTGAGGATATAACCTACATACTTGGTCTAATGTAGGAAGATTCCCTTTGGTGTCTGATCCACCTGTAACTCGAGAAAGAACTTCATCTCCCCCATGGCACTCATCTCAAATTCTTCTTTCATTACAGATTTAAATTCTTTACATAAATCTTCATTTTTGGAACCGAAGATTATGTCATCAACATAAATCTGTACCAGCAGTAAGTCGCCATCTTTTTATTTGATGAACAATGTACAGTCAATAACTCCTATACGAAAGCCATGTTTCACTAGATGAGTTAAGAGTTTCTCATACCATGCTCTAAGGGCTTGATGGAGCTCGTAGAGAACCTTATCCAGCTTGTAAACTCTGTCCCGATGATAAGGATCCTCAAATCCTTCGGGTTGACTAACATAAACCATCTCACGGATTTCACCATGAAGGAATGCACTCTTGACATCTAGTTGATAGACTTTGATCTTCATGTAGGATGCATAAGCGAGAAATATACGTATTTCTTCCATCCTTGCCACTAGTGCAAACACTTCATTGTAATCTATGCCTTTGACTTGTCAAAATCCTTGAACTACAAGTCGGGCCTTATTCCTGATTATGACCCCTTGGTCATCTTTCTTCCATTTCAGCACCCATTTAGTGCCAATCACCTTAGCACCTTTTGGTTTGTTCACAAGGGTCCACACTCCTAACTTCTTGCATCACACTGACCTATGCCTCATTGTTTAATGCTTCAATAACATATTTTGGCTCAAATTAAGACAAAAAACATCGATATGCTCCATCGTGAAGGTATCCCTTTTCCATTACCGAGGCATAATCAATTGAGTATAACTGATTTCTTGTCTGTACTCCCGATCGAACATCCCCAATGACATTGTCCAAAGGATGATAAACGTTTAGCTGAGATCCGGGAGTTGTTGGAACAGCCAATTCATTATCCAGATTGTTAAACTCAGGTTCAGGATCTGTAGCTGTTGGAGTATGAGGTTCTGAAGTGTCAGATGCATCAGGATTTGATGCTTGTGTACTTTCATTGGTAGGAACCTGTTCCTCCTGGTCCTCATTAGCAGTCTCAACTGCCTCATCATCAGATGAAGACTCACTCACTTCAAGGTCTCCCCCTGAAGGGTTAGTGGAATCATCTAATGGACCAGTTGATGTTGAGTCTGGTGGAGGAGTGTTAAGAGCATCGTACATCATCCTAGCAGAAAGCTCGTCATCAATATGAGAAGCAGAAAATTGAAGGATTTAAAGAATTCATCATAGTCAAAGAAGAATGAGGGTCCTTTCCCAGTTGGGGGGGGTGGAGTATCTTTGAATGTCAATGTTGCACCACACTTCTACCTGACCTGTTGAGTTGCTGTAAACTCTCTTGTCTGGTATGCTGTATCCGAGAAATATCCCTTCTTCTGCCTTCTCGCTGAACTTCCCATTCTGAGTCTTCTTCAACAATGTACAAGCAACGCCAAACGGTTCTACATACTCCAAATTAGGTTTACGTCGTTGGAGTAATTCATAGCACGTTTTTCCATGTCGCTTGACCTCTAAGGCTCGATTGAGCATGTAACACGCATTTGCCGCTGCCTAACTATAAAATGAATAGGCAGTTTTAAGTCAGCAAGCATTGTTCTGGAAGTCTCAATCAAACTTTGATTATTTTTTTTAGCAATGCCGTTCATCTGTGGAGTGTAGCCCGAGGTGAATTGATGAACAATTCCTCTTTCTCTACAGTAGGCCTCCATCCACTGATTCTTAAATTTAGTTCCGTTGTCTGATTGAATCTGCCTAACTTTTAGCTTGTAGAGTGATTCTAATGTAGTTACCGGATGTTTGAATGATTCAAAAGTTTCTGATTTGGCTTTCAGAAGCAACACCCAAGAGAATCTTGTGTAATCATCTGTTACTACAAAGCAATACAGATCTCTTGCAATGCTTTTTATGCTAACATGGCCAAACAGATCCTTGTGCAGAAGCTTGAGAGGCATATCAATAGAGTTGACTTTCTTTGCCTTATGAGCCTTCTTGGTCTGTTTCCTTTTCTTGCAAGCTATAGAGAATATGTATAGAGGCTGAAGCAACCAAAGTCTTTCTGCATGCATGTTGCACAAGTACTAAAGAAGAATGCTCTGGAAGTTTCACACATGCAACATAAATATTCTAAGTGTGAAATCTTCCAAAGCCAAGACCAATATCTTCTAAAGCCAAAGATGAAGTCTTCCGAAGCTTGAGAGACAAAGTCTTCCGAAGCCCAACTCTTGAAGACAGATTTCTTCAGAAGACTTTTAACAACATGCTTTATCTAATGTACTTTTCCATAAAGCTGGACCCCCTTTCCGCTGCAACTCTATAAAGTCACCAACTTTCATGAGTTGGTGAAAAGGTCCATGCTTTTAGTAACTGTACCTAAGGTCTTGAGTCTGTAAACTTTCTACTTCATGTACTTTATCCTTTTCGTAATAGATAAGGATGTGAGCTATGACATGTCATAGTCACAAAGTCAAAAAGGCAATCTGCCTTTTTGACTCTACAATTGATTTTGTTTTGTGTCTAGTCAATTGTACCCAGCTGGCTTTCATAGTATGGCTGGCTATAGGATATAGTATAAGTATCTCATGCTCTTGTAACTTTATCTTATGCTTTGTAACACTTGTAATAGAACATTGAGAAAGCAATATACTGCAATCTTGGAAACCATCTCCTTGTGTATCTTGCTCTGTATTCTATCTCTTAATTACTTGTGTTCTTAGTGTCTTTACTTGTGGTTAATCCAGTTCACTATTTGATTTAGTTTAGTTACTCTCCTCTTTGTGTTATTGTGTTTTATTTGACCTCCCTTCAACAGTCCTGGTTAGAGCCCCTAGGAAAAGGAACATGTACAAGATGGATTTGCAAGAAACATCTCCCTCTGGAGAAGTTTCAAGCTTTCTATCTAAAGCAAATAGTGATGAGTCTTTCTTATGGCATAAAAGAATGTGCCATGTAAACTTTAAGAATATGAATAAACTGATTAAGAATGATTTGGTAATTGGAATGCCAAAGAAAGAGTTTACAAGTGATGACCATAGTGTTGCATGCCTGAAAGGGAAGCAACATAAGGTATCTCACAAGCCTAAGGAAAATAACTCCATCACTACACCCCTACACTTGTTACATATGGATCTCTTTGGCCCCACCAGTGTAATGAGTCTAGGAAGGACCTCTTATTGTTTGGTGATCACAGATGACTTTAGAAGATTCACTTGGGTATTCTTTCTTAGAATTAAGGATGAGACTCTTGAGATTCTGTAGAGTTTCATTTTGAAGATTGAGAATCAATCTGATCACAAGGTCAAAACCATAGGATGTGATCAGGGAACTAAATTTAAGAACCAAATCCTTGATACATTTTGTGATGGAAAACGTATTACAAGATAATATAGTGCTCCCAGGACTCCTCAGCAGAATGGTGTTGCTAAAGAAGAAACAGGACACTGATTAAAGCTGCAAGAACCATGTTGTCTGACTCTATGTTGCCTATCACCTTCTGGACAAAGGCAGTCAACACTGCCTGCTATATACAGAATAGAGTTTTAGTGGTTAAGACTCATGGCAAGAGTCCTTATGAACTTTGGCACAAGAGGAAGCTTTCATTGGTTTTCTCAGGTCATTTGGTTGTCCTTGCACCATCTTGAATACCAAAGATCAAATTGCCAATTTGCTGAAAATCAAATGATGGACACTTTATTGGATGCTCTTCTCAAGCTAAGGCTTACAGAGTATACAATCTCAGAACTAGAATTGTTGAGGAGTCAGCCAATGTGACTTTCAATGAACACACACCCTGTGTGGCTGGTTCTGGTCTTGATTGGCTTTTTGATCTTGATTTAGTTACCAACTGTTTGACAAATCTTATGAGACTATTTCAGGATCTATAGAAAATTTAAATAAAGGTGATCCTGATCAAGATTTGAGCTAAGAAGACCTTCAAGTAATACATCTTCAGCTTCAGTTGGGACTACTTCTGCAAATGAGGTTTCTATCAGAACCACAATGAAAAACTCAGCTGATACATCTGGTATGCCTTCAAATTCCAGCTCAGAGGCTCGACAACCAGATAAAGATGCTTCAGTTGCGGAAGACAATGATGGTAGTGGTGACAATGATCAAGACTTTCTTGATGCTGATAACCACTTCATAGATGACAACATCAATGATGTCACTCACTTCTTGAATCAAGTTTCTCTTGATAAGTGTGTTGATGTGGTGGGAGAAACATCTATGCCAGATCTAAATTTCTCTAATTTAGATCTTTCTCAGCATCTTGCTGTGATCCCTCAACTAAGGATCCACAAGTCCCACCCCACCACAAACATCATTGGAGATGTTGCCACAGGGGTAAGAACAGGAGGACAAACCCATGAAGCAAATGTTTGTCTTCAATCTTGTTTCTTATCCTAGATAAAGCCAAAGAAAGTTTATGAGGCTCTAAAGGATGGAAGTTAGGTTGAAGCTATGCAAGAGGAGTTGTTTCAATTCAAAAGACAGAAAGTTTGGAACCTATGTCCTCTTCCTCATGGGAAGACTACCATTGGAACCAAATGGGTGTTTAGGAACAAGAAGGATGATAAAGGCTTTATCATCAAGAACAAAGCCAGACTAGTTGTTCAAGGATACACACAAGAATAAAGGATTGACTACACTGATGTCTTTGCTCCTGTAGCAAGACTGGAAGCTGTTAGGATATTCCTGGCATTTGCTGCATCCAAGAACTTCAAGGTCTTTCAACTTGATGTAAATTGTGCTTTTCTTTATGGAGTGATTGATGAAGAGGTGTATGTCAAACAACCACCTAGTTTTGTAGATCCTGATCATCCTCATTATGTCGGCAAGCTTGACAAAGCTCTCTATGGGCTGCATCAGGCACCCAGGAAGTGGTATGAGACACTATCTCAGTATCTTTGCAAACATGGATACAAGAGAGGTACTATAGATGGAACTCTCTTCATCAAAGGACATGGAAATGACATATTGCTAGTTCAAGTATATGTGGATGACATCATCATTGGTTCAACTAATCCAAAGCTCTGCAAAGACTTTGAGAAGCTGATGAAGGACAGATTTGAAATGAGTGCCATGGGGGAATTCAATTCAAGTGAAGCAAGTTGAAGATGGCATCTTCATTAGTCAGTCAAAGTATGTTCAAGACATACTCAAGAGGTTCAACATGACTGATTGTAATATTGCTAAGACACCCATAGCTAGAAACCACTCCATTGGCCCTGATCTTGCGGGGGAGGTTGTAGATGAACACTTATATAGGGCTATGATTCGGTCTCTTATGTCTTACTGCTAGCAGGCCTGATATTATGTTTGCCACTTGCATTTGTGCAAGATATCAAGCCAACCCTAAGATGTCTCATCTTATCACTGTCAAAAGGATTCTAAGATACCTTAAGGGTGCTTCAACACTTGGTTTATGGTATCCTAAGAATCCTGAATTCAATCTGTATGCTTATATAGATAGTGATTAGGGTGGTTGCAACATGACTTCAAAGTCTACATCTGGGGGATTTTAGTTTCTTGGTGGAAGGGTTGTCTCATGGCATTGCAAGAAAAAATCATGTGTCTCTATATGAATTGCTGAAGCTTAATACATTGTTGCTACAAGCTGTTGTGCTCAAGTGCTTTGGATTCAGAATCAGATGCTAGACTATGGGACTTAAAGGAGACTCCCATTCACATTATAACAATAGTGCTATCTCAATCACAGAGAATCTTGTGCAGCACTCAAGGACCAAACACATCAACATCAGGTATCATTTAATAAGAGATATTATAAAAATGGATTAATTAAACTAGTCAAAGTTCACACAGATGAACAATATGCTGATCTATTTACAAAGGCTTTTGATGACCAGAGATTAAATATCTTGTATCAGCTATTGGGATGATCAACTTTGAGTAGGTTTTTTCTTAAAACTAATTCTTATTATTTCTTAAAATATGTGTGTCCTAAGTTGTCTAGTTCATCACTTTCATAAGCTCTTGTTTTCTGTGGATGAAAAACTTTTCAAAGATTTTCCTTAGAACTATGAAAATTTTGAACCTTTGGAAGTTATGTTTTAACTTCGGAAGAAACTTATGCCTTTAAAACAACTAACTGCCTAAGTATTTTACCTTCGGAAGAAATTTCTAAACATCTTCCGAAGCTTAAAATCTCCTTTGGCACTTATATGTTTTCAAGGACAATTTTCTTCTGAAACAAATAATTTCTCAGAAGTTTTTTTCCTTTAACAAAACTCTCAAGTCTTAATTTTTCTTCCGAATTCAAAATTCTTAGAATCCTTAGGAAATTCTTCCGAAGTCATTTTGGCTTCGGAAGCTTTTTCATTAAAACTTCCGAAGAAAATTTACCTTCGGAAGCTTTTTGACTTCTAAGAAAACTACTTTTTGAGCAAAAGTAAACTACTTTTTTAGAGGTGGGACCAATATACGGATTTCAAAGTTTATCCTCTTTCATTAAACTTTATCTGAAATCCTTTTGACATATAAACCCAATGTTTTCCCCCTCTTTCTATCATCTACTTCTTCCTCCAAACCTAAAACCTCAAAATTTCTCTCTGAAATTACTTTCTTTCATCTTTATCATCCTTAAGCTTCTCAAAATGGCCAACCCTCTCATAAAAATGAACCAAACTTTACCATGCAGTTACACAGGCAACATAATCAGGTTGCTCTGTTAAGCTCTGAGAAAGATCCTCATTTCTCAGAGGTCTGCCATTTCTTAGCTTTGTCAAACTACTTCACCTCCCTAACCATTGATCCTCCACTCTATGAGGATCATCTGTTAGAATTTTGGAAGACCTGCCAAGAGGTCGTAATGGATGGGGAGAAGACACTGTCTACCATAGTGCAGGGGAGAACAGTCTTCATCACTCCAGCCATCATCAACATGCATCTTCAGCTAGATGATGAAGAAGGTGAGGTGTTCTTCCCAAAAGAAGTTGTAAATCATTCTTTTGAGCAGATGGGTTATGAGGGAGACTACTCTGTCAAGACCTTCAGGAAAGGGAAGGTCTCATCCCAATAGAAATTCCTGCTCCATGTGGTTATCCACAACTTATCAAACAAGCATGGTGGATGGGACCAGATTTTTGAGGATCTCTCCTTCATTGTCCATGGAATGATTCAGGGGGTCAAGTTCAGGTATTCTTAATTTTTTTATACTAATTTTCTTGCAAACTTGGACTCCTTAGAATATTATATGTTCTCTAGATATGTCTAGTACATTCTTAACTGTGAACTGGGCTCATAGTTAAGGGGAACATGTAACATTCTTAAACTGGAACAGATGAAGCCTGACATCTTTAAAATACTAAGAAAGCCACTGTTGGGTTCTCTGGGGTAGAAGCAGCCCTGGTCCCAAAGATGTTAGAGCTCATGCTCAACGTGACAACCTAGCAGCACCAACTAGTGTTGAACCCACACCTCTACATTCCAACCACTAAACAACCACAACACCTCACCTACCAAAGAAAATCTAAATGAACCCCTACTCAGGCTATTCAGTCTGTGCAGGTCCCTATACACTCACCAATACAAGACGAAGTAAACACTTGAGCTCCCACTTCTCCTGAGGAGTAGAACACTCCCATCTCTTCATGGATCAGTGCTGAGGTTCCTCATGCTCAGCCTGATGTGCTTATAAGCCAAACTGCCTTAAGCCATCACTCTGAGTCTCAACACTGAAGTGATCAATCTTCACGGGATAGTTACCATTCCTAGCCTTTAGATCTCAACCAACCAATCCCCAACCTTGATTTCTACACTGATGAAGATCTAGGTTTCAGTGAGTACCATGATTCTCTTTTCTTTTCCCCTACTCAAAGAGAGATGAGTGCTTCTAAGGCTCCTATTTCTAGCCCCCATCAATCACCTACTACTGAGGTGGACATTTCGGAACCTGTTCAGGATGTTCATATAGAAGAGGCTCTCACTTTTGAAAGTGATTACATCATTAAGACCTCAACCATGGCAACTCAACCCACTAACATCTCAACTGAGATTGCCAGTGAGAAGAGGAAATCCAGCAGCCAAGAACCTGAAGCTGATGGTGAGAGTGAGGACTTTGGTCCAGTCATCTCATCCCCCAATGATTCTTCTTATGAAGATTATGGGAATTTAAGACTAAAGGTGCAAAAACTATCTCAAACATGCACCTATTTAGTCTCCAAGGTTAGTCACCTTGAATGTCAAGTGACTACCTTGCGGAACAGGGTCAATAATCAGCAACTTCAGACTTCATATCTTAAGGAAAAACTAGCTGGGAGACCTTTAAAAAGAGCTCAACCAGGAACACAAGAACCTGTGGATGTGATTGACCTAACTCCTGGCTCACCTATGCAAGTGGGTGATACTACCAAAAAGGGGGAGAAAGTCATTACAGTTACAGAACCTGGGAGTTCTTCATAGAGAATGGACACTGAGGACTCACCATCCTCACTTACAATTGTGCATTCTCAGCAACCTCCTCAAGTTCATATTGACATGGACTACATAGACTCCTTCATATAGAGTCTGTTTGAGGAAGGGATACCAAGGGCTATGTCATCTCCATCATCTTCCAATCACATCATTGGGTGGAGGTATGATAGCAACAGGAGAGCCCATATTGACATGGACTACATAGACTCCTTCATATAGAGTCTGTTTAAGGGCAGCAGGAGATCTTAAACTTTCAGACCTTGAACTTCTATAAAGGTCTGGATTTAGTCAACACACCATTTGTCAATCCAAGACAATCAAGACAAGCTGACAAGCTGGCCCAAAGAATCCAAGACCGGATCACTGCAAAGTTCAGCCTTAGAAGAAGACTATGGCAATCAGGCAATGTCATCGGTCAACTGGATGTTGAGGCAGACCCTAAGATTAGCTTTATAGGGAAAACGTTGACTGAAGGCCCAGTGACAGAACCTCAGAGCCCTGGCTTATCACCAACAACTGCTGCAAAGATCATTCCCTTTTCGAGACACCTGCTGGTGAAGGTGTTTCTCAACCTCTCTCTGGCCAGAGCTTGGAAGCTACATCAAGCAATAAAGGCCAAAGCTCTCTCCACCCTGAGTCACAAAGGTCTGTGAGTGACAAAGGAAAAGAAAAATGACTTCTAAGGAGATTGAGGAGGAGAAGAGAGAGAGGAAAAGGAAGCTGAGTGGAGAAAGTTCCTCTTTTGAGTCTGCAAGACTCATGGAGTCTGCTATCAGGGCAGCCCCCAGACTAGATACTTAGAATGATGAGTTAAGGGCAGTCAGGATAAACTACCTGCAGACAAGGAACTATGACATAGACAATGTCATCTATCTCCCCTTGGAGGAACTAAATGAACTGGTTAACCTGGAAAGGTCAAGGGAGAAGAAAGAGGCAGAAGATGCAAAGCTACTGGTTCAAATCAAAGAAGACAGAATAAAGAAAAGATTATACAAGCATGTGCCTACTCTCTCCCCAGTTCAAGAAAGCCCTGCATATGAGGATGTGGTTCAACAAGAACCTCAGGTAGATAAAGAAGAAGAAAGGATCAAGATGATCAACTACCTGAGTGCCACATGCCTCTATCAGGCAGAAGCACTTCTTCCCTTTTCCTTTGACTATATTGAGTTTGAGTATCTTAAAAAACTTGAACTTGAGATAGTCAAGGAAAGAAATACAACCAAAAGCAAGCTAAGGAAGAAGCTGCTAAGTCAAGTGCCATCATCCACAAAAGCATGAAGAAATCTGCTGACAAGCAGAGGATGGTGAGCTTCTTGAAGCTGTATGGATTCTCTAGAAGGAGACTTGACCCCATGTATTAATCCACTATGGATGAGCATATAAGGGTGATCAAGCATAAAATAAAAAGTGGAGAGCTGGTTGACTTACATTCCCCTCCAAGCCATGCCCCACCTGAAGTGGAGGTTAAGGTTGAACAACCAGAGACATCACAACCTGGACCTCCTGCTAAATCTCAACAAGCTTCATCTTCTGATCCACAGCAGGGTCACTCATTCTTAATCTGAACCAGTGAGAGTGAAAGACCCAACTGAGAAAAACAATGGAGATCAATCAGGTGTTGTAGGCCAGTCTTCTCAGTTAAAATTTGTAAAGAGAAAGAGAAGGATGCCTTCAAAGCCAAAGCCAAAGAAGAGAAGAAGACTGCGTCCTTTTCTGAATCTCAGGATGAGTCAGAACATCCTGAGGATGTGGAGCTAGAGGATGCTCCATCATCTCCCATTCCAATAGCTCCTCTAGCATCAAAAAACCCATCCTATCCTAGACATATACTACAAATCCAAAAAGGTGGCATGTTATTAGAGATCATGGCATTGAGAATGTCTACACATGGCAAGACATGTTTCAGTTGCCTCTACATGATATCTTTGACATGAGAAGACACTTTGATAGTTTGAAGGATTGTTAGGATCAGTGATCTATGTTTGATTGATTAAAGAGTATAGCAGCGGAATTCAAACAACGAATTAGCCAATTCACAAGAATGAAACGATATTCAATGAAGAACAAAGACGGTTATAGAGAGAGAGAATTTCTGCAAATATATTTCATTCAATATTCGCTTTCGTGGTAACAGAATGTCACACGTACAATTAGGTCGACACCTCTTATATAAGAGATGTGACGTCTGCTGATGTCACTTGATAGTGACATCTAACATATTTATTACAACTGAAACACAACTACTGAAGATGTCAAAACAGCTGACATCTCCTTACAAAAATGCTAAGTGTTATCAGTTGTTATAACTACTGAAAAACATAAAACTACTGAAACTACAACGACTGAAGAACAAGCTCTTCAGTCGTTTTACAAAACTACTGAAAGTAAAAATATAAAACTACTGATATCACAACTACTGAAGAAGTACTCTTCAGCTGTTGTGACAAACTACTGAAACTTCAGTACTTGATCTTCAGACTTGAACTTCAGATGTTTCATCAGCTGATGACTTCAGTAGATATCATCAGCTGATGTCTTCAGTCTTTGTCTTCAGACTTTGTACATCAGTTGTTGATCTTCAGCACTTCTAAACTCTTCAGCTGTTGTACTTCAGTACTTTGAACTTCAGCTTCAGCAGTTGTGTTCTTCAGCTGTTCAGCTTCAGTATTTGTGTTCTTCAGCTGTTGTACTTCAGCACTTTAGTTCTTCAGCTGTTGAGTCTTCAGCACTTGATCTTCAGCTATTGAAGTCTTCAGCACTTGATCTTCAGCTGTTGAAGTCTTCAGCACTTGTCAAACTGCTGATGAAGCTTTCAGCAGTTGTTGTGATTCCATGTGGGACTTAGAGGTTTTCTAATCTTGGCTCATTGGTTCTTTTGGTCTAACAAACTCCCCCTGAACCAATGCAGCCAAAACCTCTAATTTATTTATTATCCCACTTATTGTTGGCAAAAGGTTGGTCTTTTTCCTTCTTGATCAGTAGAGAAGATGACCCATATAAGCTCCGGCCTAGGAAGAAGTCTCTGATATTTGTTTGGCAAGATATGAATGGAACTCTGTTTTGGGGAACTGGACACAGAGTTGTTATCCCATTCATGAGATCTACTTCCCGTGTATGAGCCTGTAGGATTCTCTAGTGTAGGCTCTAAGAAACATGATTTGTTCTTTCATGGTCAGGTTCTCGGCTTCACCATCAAACAATCCTTCTCGCCCATACAGCTCTGAGATGTACTTGGCCTGTTTGCCGTTTTTGAGCTCAACTGTTGTAATTTGTCTATGTGCAAACTCATCAGGATGATTCCCTTCGAGTAACAGACTGAGCTTATTTTGTTTGAAGTTCTCAAGCCTCTTGTAGACTAACCCCTTCTTGATAATTCTGTTCTCTAGCATCTTCTGGGGTGGTTGTTTAGTCTCGTAGGCCTTCTTGAAATCTTCGACAATCTCCCAAGGTGATACTACAAGGGCCACTGTGATCTCTTCATCTACGATCCTCTTGACTTGACCCTTGTATCTCGAAGGAATGTCTTTCTTTACAATCCTGTGAGCCACCCTCGGATCAGGCCATACTCTCACCCTTTCCTTCTGATATTGAAATGTGTTGGCGAGAGTGTACAATCTCAGAGCTTCTTTCTTCATGCTGATAATTGATGAGGAGGCAGCATTGGTTTTGTCAATGCTTTTCAGCATTTCATCATCATGAAGCTTTTGCTGCTCCTATTCTTCAATTTTTACTCTCACAACATCCATCTGTGAGGTGGGAGTGATGGGCATAGGTTTGGCTTTCGCCAGTGTTAGGACTGCAAACAGAGGCATCCTATCTTCTTCCACATCATCCTCTTCTTCTTCTTCTTCTAGCCTCAACACCCTTCTCTTCTTCTTCTTAGGTGCATCATCGGCTATTGGTTTAGATGGTGAGGGAGTTGGTTTTGTGGGTTGTGATTGTGGTTGTGATTGTGGTTGTTTGAATTTGGGCTTTGAGATTGGTTTGGAGATTTGAGGGGTAGGCTGGTTTTGAGTGGGTGGAAGGGAAGGTTGTTCCAGCATTTTGGTTTTGAGTTTAGCCTTTGTAAGTTTGCCATTTCAAACCTTTTTCCAGCCCCAGCCTCATCAAGGGCTTCAATGATAATCCCCTTGTGGAATTGCTCCGACAGACAGATTCTGGTGGCTATAGCCAGAATACTGTCTCTGGTCCACGTGCGAATCTCCATCAAAGATCTTCCTAAGTATTTGGCAATGAAACGGATCATGATCTCCAATCTCTCCTTTTCAAGTGCATCTACCCAGCCCATCGGGTTTGAATCCCCTCCACTTCCAACTTCCTGATTTCACTATCTAATGTGGCTGTATCAAAACCTTGCCTGAATAGTTGCTCAATGATTTTATCCATGGATCGGCTGTGTGTATCATCAGCACTTTTACCAGCTCTTCCAAGGATTTTTCTTTAGCAGTAGGTTGATCATCAGCACTTTTCTTTCGTTTATAGGTGATCAGTTGTTGCTTTTCTTTTTCCAACTCCGGGCTTGCTCTTGGGCCTTCTCATCCTCTGTTCTTTTCCTCTTCTTTTCTTTCACCGCAGTACTCTCCCCCTTTTTGGATGCATTGGAGGTAGGGGTTTGTACCGCAGAAAGTGTCTTTTGCACAACAGCATCAATCAATGGCTGTAAAGTTGAGGAAATCCTCTCATCAATGGCTTTAGTCACAATGTCAGTGATTATGGGTGTGATGAGAGGGAGGGAATTTTAAAGGACAGCAACTATTTGTTCAGGAGGGTTCTGTTCCTGAGAAATAGTGCCAGAAGCAGAGGCAGGTGGTTGAGTTGTTGGGAGTGGCTCAGTGTTTGGGGAACCTTCAACTGAAGGTGCCATCTGTGGGTTGGTGGAGGCAGATGGTCTTTCTCCTTGCGAGAGTTGGTCAAGTAGGTTTTGCAGCCTACTGACTTCCTCCTCAAGGATTGTGTTCTGGGCAAGAACATCGTAGAAAAAGCCCAGGTCATCATCAGCAGGAGCTGAATCACCTAACCTCCTACTTGGAGCAGGATGTACATGCACTGGTGTAGACCAGTTGTAGCATGTGCCCCTTTGTCTTGGTACTGGGGACTTCCAGCCTCAGGACTCTGTCCACCATCAGCTGTTGCCTCTAGTGAGGTCTTAGAAATGTTACCAGCTTCATTCTGATCATGTGCTGATACAGAAGAGGTGGCAGCCTCACTAGATATTCTAATCTCCCTATCTACACCAGGAGATAGAAGTGGTAAACCCCTATTCTGTGGGTTCTCAATTGCACTTTGGTCCTCCCCCTCAATGGTAGAGGCGTTCCCAGTAGTAATTGGTATCTGGGGAGGGGGTGAGGAGTGCAATTGAGTCAGCACTTGTGTAACAAGCAATGTAGGGCTTTGGGGGGCGGTTGCATGGGGTGAAGGGATAGAAGCAGTGTGCACCTGGGGAGGATGGTGCTCTTCAATGGCAATCCCCTCAAGTGAGGAAGATCCCAGATGTGTGGGTACCCCTTTTGTGGTTGCTGCAGGCTCCTGTTGAGAGGAATCCTGAGCGGCTATGGCTGGAAGAGTCCTTATATCCACTAGGGGGTTATGACCAGTGGATATCTCCTGCGTTTGTGTTGCAGGGGCATCCTCAGGGGACTCATTTCCCTGAGTAGCCGTTTTGGGTTTCTTTTTGGTGGGTTTGGTGGGGACTTTTGATTTGGAGGTGGTGGCTGTGGGTTCCAGCTGCGTGGGTTTGCGCAGCTTGGCAGCCATTTTGAGTGAATGGTCAGAGTTGTGCCGGGAGTATACTTCAGGCAAGACAGCCATAGCAGGGACTCCCAGGCCAACAAGTCCCTCAGCTTGAAGCTAGTTTGTAATGATGGCCATTATGAACCGCGGATATAATATCCAACGGTTAGCAGTTAGTTTTTGAGCCATATCCTTGAGCTCTGAAAATATTATTTCTGAAAAATTTAACGGCTGTTGCTCAAGAATAGAATACATTACCTGCTGCCACTTTGTAGATATTTATCCCAAGATGAAGTCTTAGGAGCCAAACAGACATTTATCATGTGAAAAATTAGGCGTTCAGCGTCATGAAAATGTTTCTTCATTATAGTGGAGGCACTAAGGTTGCCCTGATATCCATGATGGGCAAAGGATAAATCAGTTGT
The DNA here is from genome assembly GCA_025506515.1 of Flaveria trinervia. Lineage (NCBI taxonomy): Eukaryota > Viridiplantae > Streptophyta > Magnoliopsida > Asterales > Asteraceae > Flaveria > Flaveria trinervia. Next base: position 10,327,079 of record CM046458.1, on the reverse strand, counting down.
GCCCTTGGGATATCCAGCAGGAGAAATGGCATCATCCAGATGTAGAGTTTGGCGAAGTATTGCGGGAGCGATGACCACTTCTTGGTTGTTGACGACCGACCGGAGAGATGCTGTGTTGTTCTCCCCAGTGGTGATGGTGACGTTCATCCAAAACTGTTTGAGGGATTCGGCATGAAGGATGGGATTGAGAAGAAATGCCGTTTTGTATTGTGACTGGACCATGAGATCGATAGCAGTATCGAACTTAGCCCAGAATGGTGATTTAGTAAGGTAAGCTACACAGTTGTGTCGCGGTTTGATTTGCATGGACGACATTTAGAAGAGAGAAGTTTTGGAGAGGAACGTTAGGTTTGAAGAAGATGAAGCTTTGAAGGATTAGGTCAGGATATTTATAGGGTACGGGTTAGAAAACGACTGAAGGATGTGGTGTTAGTCATCAGTAGTTTTAAACGACTGTTGACATGGTATTACCCTTTCAGACGTTGAAACAGCTGAAGTCGTGGTTTTAGGCATCAGTAGTTAGAAAACTACTGAAAGCCATGGTTTTGACTTCAGATGATGAAACAACTGAGGACTTGGTGTTTGTCATTAGTAGTTGTGAAACTACTGAAGACAGTGGTTTTGTCATCAGTTGTTGTAAACAGCTGAAGACTTGGTATTAGTCATCAGTAGTTATTAAACTACTGAAGACATGGTTTTGCTTCAGTTGTTTAAAATGAAACAGCAGTTGTAGAAACAACTGAAGAGAAAGTTCTCTTCAGTAGTTTGCGTCAATTCATAGCCTTTCAGCTGTTTCATACTGTCCTCAACACTTACTCATCAGACTTTGCATCTGCTTTTCAGGCGTTTCATAGGACGTCAGTACTTATCTGTTTGTACTGATTTCAGTAGTTTTAACTACATCAGTAGTTGTAACTACATCAGTAGTTTGGAACAGATAGAGTACTTCAGTACTTGTGAGGCATTTAGCCGTCAGTAGTTATAAAAACTACTGAAGGTGAAAGGACTCATCAGTACTTATATATGACATGGTTACCAATGATCATCAGTAATATTTACTGAAATCATTAGTAGTTGTCACTTATTCTAGCTGCAGCATACCAAGCCTTAACACAAGGTTTTGGAAAGTAGAACTATCCAAAGGCTTAGTAAAAATATCTGCAAGCTCATCAGCACTAGGCACAAACTTAGGATCAATCAGACCTTTTTCAAAGCAATCCCGAATAAAATGATGTCTGATCTCTATATGTTTGGTCCTAGAGTGCTGGACTGGATTCTTGACAATACACAGAGCTGAAGCACTATACATTAATAATGGAGTCTTAGTCTCTGTAATGCCATAATCCAGAAGTTGGTTTTGAAGCCAGAGTACCTGAGAAGTACAGCTTGCAGCAGCAATGTACTCGGCCTCAGCAGTTGATGTAGCAACAGATGTTTGTTTCTTACTCTGCCAAGAAATCAAACAGTTGCCTAGGAATTGACAACCACCAGAAGTTGACTTTCTAGTTAACTTGCACCCTGCATAGTCACTATCTGAAAAAGCAACTAATTTGCAAGAGTGTCCAGTGGAATACCATAAACCCAGAGATTGTGTACCTTGCAAATATCTAAAGATTCTCTTGACTGGGGGAAGAGGAACAAGTTCCCACACTTGCTGTTTCTTGAACTGAAGTAGCTCAAGCTGCATAGCTTCAACCCATCCATTGTCTCTTAAAGAAACATGGTAGTTCTTTGGCTCTAGCTGACTGATGAAGAGAGCATAGAAGCAGAAGTTAGACAATTGACTTCTTGTTGAAACACCAGCATTGATATCACCAATAATCTGGGACATGGGGTGATTCTTCAGTTCTTGATAAACAATGAGATCTGTGCAAGTGTTTGTAGAACCTTCAGCAGCAGCAGATGTTGATGTAGACTCTTGAAACCAAGAATTAGATGGTAACTCAAAAGCTGTAGAGGAAACAGATATCTCATCAGCATTTGTTGTGGATGGAACTGCTGAAGCTACAGGAACATCAAATTTAGCAGACACAGGCAGTTGGTCACTAAACTTGAATAGGTGAGTATTGATATTATCATCATCATCATCAATACCACCAGGTGGAAGACATGCTGCAGAAGATGATTTATCCACAGGATCTGCAACAACTGGAGGTTGATAAGGAACATATTGCAGTATGTCCAAATCAAACAACTCCACAGGGTTTTGTGGAATCTTGTCCAAAGGAGATTCATTAAACTTCACATGCAAAGTCTCTTCAACCATCTTTGTTCTGCAGTTGAAGACTCTGTATGCCTTGCAAGTAGATGAATAACCAACAAAATACCCTGCATCCACCTTAGGATCAAATTTATGGAGTTGATCCTTTGTGTTGAGAATAAAACAGGGACACCCAAATGCTTTGAAGAATGAAATTAAAGGAGCCAAGTGATGGAGAACTTCATATGGAGTCTTCATCAACCTCTGATTTACTAAGACTCTATTCTGCACATAGCAAGCTGTGTTAACAGCTTCAGCCCAAAAGGTCAGTGGCAAACCAGAATCAGCCAACATGGACCTTGCAGCTTCAATTAGGGTCCTGTTCTTTCTCTCCACTACTCCATTTTGTTCTGGAGTCCTTGGGATGCTAAATTGCCTTTTGATTCCCTTTGAAAGATAGAAGTCATCAAGTGTATGGTTTCTGAATTCAGTTCCATTGTCACTCCTAATACACTTGACTGGAAGGGAATACTGCTTCTTAATGTACAACACAAAATGAATAATCTTCTGAGCAACCTCATCCTTTGAATGTAGAAAGAAAGTCCATACAAATCTGGAGTAATCATCCACAATTACCAGACAGTATTTCTTCTTTGCCATGCTCATTACTCTCACAGGACCAAATAGATCCATATGCAGTAATTGCAAGCAGGCAGTGGACTTAGGCTCTTCAATAGGAGGGAATGAGACTTTGTGCTGTTTTCCTTTTAAACAAGCAGTGCAGGTTTCATCACAGTGGAACTCCTTTATTGGTAAGCCTCTGACTAAACTATTGTGGGTAAGCTGATTCATGTTTTTGAAATTAACATGACCCAGCCTTCTGTGCCACAGTTTAGATTCTTGAGAAGAGGCTTTGGAAAATAGGCAAGGATTGCCTCTTAGATCTATGTTCTTGGAAAGATCTAAGGCATACACTCTTCCTGTCCTGTTGGCTCTCAGGAGAGTGTGATCATCCAACACCTTATCAATCAAATGCAGAACTTGGATGACAGAATCCTACAGTTCTGATTGGTGAAAAGAGCAACATGGCCTTTATCACACATTTGACTGACACTCAAGAGATTGTACTTGAGATTTTCCACATGATTAACATCATCAAACTTGATTTCTCCATTGGAGAAAAAGCCATTTCCAATGATGTAACCCTAGCATCATTGCCAAAAGAAACAAACCCCTTCTTTCCTTGAGAGTAGTCATGAAGAAGAGAGCTGTTCCCAGTCATGTGCATAGATCCCCCACTGTCTACATACCAGATGCTACTTTGGCATGTTGGAGAACCCTGCAATAATAAACAATCAGTTAGTTTTGGAGACCCAAACCTTTTTGGTTTTGGGCCTGGTCTTATCAATAGATGGTAAACTAACAGGTTTATTTGAAACAACAGCCTGAGAGAAGAAGATGGTGAAGAAGAGGAATCCTTTGGCTTGAATCTCCTTTTCTGTGGTTTCAACATAGGAGCATCTAATTGGTTAACTCTACCCAACAGATGTTGAACCATCATAACCAGCTGTGTCTGATTTTGTGATAAAGCTTTCAGCTCTTCAGACACATTGCCAGCGGAGTTTGATAAGTTCCTATGTTGTACCTTCTTCTTCTGAGCACTCTCAGCTGTCACCTGTTTAACCCCTTCCTTTTTGGATTTCTTTGAAGACTTAAGGGTTACAGGATTTGATGTTGCTGATACAAATGTGGTCTCAAACTCAGTTTTCATTTTTACCATTTTCTCTTTAATTCTTCTTTTTGTTTGAGTTTGGAACCTCTTTTGTACCAGCAATCATCTGTAAGATGATTGAACAAACCACATACTTCACATGGTTTCTTCTTCATCTTAGGTTGATCATCAACTAAAGGGGGTGAGGCATCTGAAGACTTGCTCTTCAGTGATTTGGAAGCATTGTTTGCTTTCTTGACTTCCTCTTTAGGAGTCTTCAAACTCTTTCTACTGATAGTTTTCTTCTTTTCGGTACTGACAGTAGTTGGAGTTTGAACTTCAGGTGTTAAATCCTGCTCTCTAGCCCTTTCAGGACTTTCAGAATTAACTCCCGAGTTGATCAACTCATTGATCATGTGAGTGTCAGCAGTGGAACCATCAACATCAGTTGATAGGTTCTGAGAGGGCTTGGTGCTGACTTCTACTTCTGATTGTGCTGTATAAGAAAGTAGATCACATGATGAGATGGATTGGTTATTACTCTCACCATCAGATTCTACCTCTGCTCTTGGAGTAAAATCTGTAGGTGGAGTAGTGTGATTGTAACCAATGCCAAACTTCACATTGGAAGCAGATTGCTTACTAAGAAGCATTTCAAAACCTTTGCATGATTGTACCCATCTATCACACTCTACCTGGGTAACTGCAAGGGTTTCTTTGAGATCTTTATACTTCTCAAGAAGTATCTCTTCCCTAGCCTTATCATCAGTTATTTGGCATTTCAGTTTGTAAATCTCATCATTTTTATCATTAAGCACAGACTAAAACTCAGCTTTGCTTTTGGAAATTATTTGTTCTAGCTCAATGTTCTTGTTGATTAAAGCTACATTTGCTTCTATAATAGATGCAAATGCTGCTATGCATGGTTCAGAACATAATTTGGCTTTTGCCTCAGAGGATACCTGTGATACCTTTGATGTAGAGGCATTAGTGGATGAAGTATCAGTAGAATCCAAAGCCATAAGAGCTAGATTTCCAAAGGGACTTTCACCACCATGTTGACCAGCACCTGAGAACAGTTGTTCATGACCAGACAAGTCATCTGGTAAACTGCTCCAGTCAACAACACCTGGTGTGAAGAAGCTGTGTTGTTGAGGTTGAGTTTGTTGATGAGATTGGGAAGGCTGTGGTTCAGGAAATGCTTGTGGTTGTTGAGCAATTGGAGCTTGAACAGGATTTGGTTGAGGCATATAATAGTAGGGATAAGAATATGACATTTGACCCTGGGGAACAAAGTATGCAGGAGATCTAGGATGTGAATGATGACCAGAACCAGCAGGATGTTGCCCTTTGTTTTATGGACTAGTACTAGGAAAAGTCACAAAGGGTGCAGAAGAGTTAGATCCAGTTGATCTACACTCTCTTGCAAAGTGTCCTAGCCTTTGGCATTTGTGACACCTCAACTTACTCTTGTCAAAACCAACTTTGGTTTTGCCAGAGAGTCCAGGAAATTTCCTGCCAGTTCTCTTATAGAACTTCTGAGATCTGATATTAATCAATGCCATTTGGCTTAGAATATCCATCTCTTCTAGATCATCATCAGCTATCCTTTCAGATCATCCATAATGAAGCATAAATTGTCACTATTACTGCCAGAATGACTCTCAATACCAACAAATGCCTAATCAGAACTATTTGTAGAGAAATCAATATGCTCATCATAATTGCTTTCAGATGCAGCATATTCTGACTCATGACCAACCAAGGCAGTGTTGCCTGGTACAAAGTCATCAGTGAGCTTTCCTGATGAGGACAGTTTCCTCTTCTGCTCTATCTCTCTTTCAAATGTAAGCAGTTTCCCATGAAGTGGGTGAGAGATAGGCCTTCCAGATTTGCACTGGAGCGTAGGACAATAATGTATGTGTCCCATCTCTCAGGCAGTGATCTGAGGAACCTGTTGTTCATCTGGCTATTGGTGTATTCCTGTTTCACCATTTTCAGCTCAGAGATCAAGCAGGAAAACGCTCAAACTTTTGAGTCAGTGTCTCACCCTTCCTATGAGAGAATGTCTCATATTGTTGGGCAAGGATTTCTCTATTGTTTGCTAAGACCTCATCTGTGCCACCGAATTGTTCCTTCAGGGCCAGAGATCATGAGCAGTTTCATGATGCATAAGCCCTGAATAGATTTCATTAGGCAGTACCATGGCCAGAATTCCATGGGCTTTAGCATCAATCTCAAACAGTTTCCGATCTTCATCAGAGTATTGTTCCTTCTTCTTCGAAACCATTTGATTGGTTTTCGGATTGTTCACCATAGGCTTATGTGGTCCATGTACCACAGATGTCCAACAACCTGAACTGTTAATAGACAGGTGATGAAGCATTCTTCGTTGCCATATGTTATACTCGGTCCTAACCAGCATCAGAGGCTTGGTTGAGGAACCGTATTGTGAGGATCATTAGAAGGAGTCGTCATCTCAGATTCAATCAAATTCGGTTAAGCTAAAAACAGATTTACAACAAAACGCAACAACCAATTGAACCAGAAGATCTCAAAATAAATGAACGAAAGCGGCAAAAATTCAATAATCTATAACCAGTTCTTGCGAATACGCTAATTCAATCAAACACAGATATCAATTAGCAGTTGAAGTCATCAGCTGATGAAACATTTGAAGTTCCTTGTTAGGATCAGTGATCTATGTTTGATTGATTAAAGAGTATAGCAGCGGAATTCAAACAACGAATTAGCCAATTCACAAGAATGAAACGATATTCGATGAAGAACAAAGACGGTTATAGAGAGAGAGAATTTCTGCAAATATATTTCATTCAATATTCGCTTTCGTGGTAACAGAATGTCACACGTACAATTAGGTCGACACCTCTTATATAAGAGATGTGACGTCTGCTGATGTCACTTGATAGTGACATCTAACAGATTTATTACAACTGAAACACAACTACTGAAGATGTCAAAACAATTGACATCTCCTTACAAAAATGCTAAGTGTTATCAGTTGTTATAACTACTGAAAAACATAAAACTACTCAAACTACAACGACTGAAGAACAAGCTCTTCAGTCGTTTTACAAAACTACTGAAAGTAAAAATATAAAACTACTGATATCACAACTACTGAAGAAGTACTCTTCAGCTGTTGTGACAAACTACTGAAACTTCAGTACTTGATCTTCAGACTTGAACTTCAGATGTTTCATCAGCTGATGACTTCAGTAGATATCATCAGCTGATGTCTTCAGTCTTTGTCTTCAGACTTTGTACATCAGTTGTTGATCTTCAGCACTTGTAAACTCTTCAGCTGTTGTACTTCAGTACTTTGAACTTCAGCTTCAGCACTTGTGTTCTTCAGCTGTTCAGCTTCAGTACTTGTGTTCTTCAGCTGTTGTACTTCAGCACTTTAGTTCTTCAGCTGTTGAAGTCTTCAGCACTTGATCTTCAGCTGTTGAAGTCTTCAACACTTGTCAAACTGCTGATGAAGCTTTCAGCAGTTGTTGTGATACCATGTGGGACTTAGAGGTTTTCTGATCTTGGCTCATTGGTTCTTTTGGTCCAACAAGGATCCTAATCATCTTATGGAAAAAGGGCTCTTTGTCATCTTGATAAGGACTGTTGATATTTGAAGTCTTCAAGTGTTTTGTTAGCATCATCCTAGGGGGAGTTTGTAGAGAATATGCATAGAGGCTGAAGCAACGAAAGTCTTTCTGCATGCATGCTGCACAAGTACTGAAGAAGAATGCTCTAGAAGTTTCACACATGCAACAGAAATATTCTAAGTGTGAAATATTCTGAAGCCAAGACCATTATCTTCTGAAGCCAAAGATGAAGTCTTCTGAAGCTTGAGAGACAAAGTTTTCCAAAGCTCAACACTTGAAGACATATTTCTATTGAAGACTTTTAACAACATGCTTTATCTAATGTACTTTTCCATAAAGCTGGACCCCCTTTCCGCTACAACTCTGTAAAGTCACCAACTTTCATGAGTTGGTGAAAAGGTCCATGCTTTTGGTAACTGTACATTGAGATCTTGAGTCCGTAAACTTTCTACTTCATCTACTTTATCCTTTTGTAATAGATAAGGATGTGAGCTATGGCATGTCATAGTCATAAAGTCAAAAAGGCAATCTGCCTTTTTAACTCTACAATTGATTTTGTTTTGTGTCTAGTCAATTGTATCCAGCTGGCTTTCATAGTATGGCCGGCTGTAGGATGTAGTATAAGTATCTCATGTTCTTGTAACTTTATCTTTATGATTTGTAACACTTGTAATAGAACATTAAGAAAGCAATATACTAAAATCTTGATAACCATCTCCTTGTGTATCTTGCTTTGGTGTTCTGTCTCTTAATTACTTGTGTTCTTAGTGTCTTTACTTGTGGTTAATCCAGTTCACTGTTTGATTAAGTTTAGTTACTCTCCTCTTTGTGTTGTTGTGTTGTATGTGACCTCCCTTCAACGATCCTGCACAGGCTATGCAAAAGTCTGGAAGGTAGAAGTTCTTGACATTTACACCATTCACTAGATCATTCTGAATTAAGTGATTCATCTTTCTAGGATTGATGTGCCCCATTCTTCTATGCCACGAGACTGAGTCCCTCTCAGTTGCCATTGACAAGAAACATTGAACCGAGTGATCAGTTATGGATGCTTTTGATAGATCCAAGACATACAGGTCGTTATATCTTGAAGCTGACATGGGAACCTTATCCTCCTTAATCATATAGTCCTTCTTCAACATGTAGCACTTCTTGTTGTCAAATACAATCTTAAAGCTTTTATCACAGATCTAGGAGACTGAAAGTAAATTATTCTGAAGTTGTTGAACATAGTTTACCTTCTCAAACTTTACATTCTCGTTTCCTACTTCTCGTTGTGCTGTGATGTAGCCTACTTTGTTCCCAGCAAATGAAACATGTCCCCCTTTGATTTGTTTGATGTTGAAAAGGAGGATGAGTTGCCTGTCATGTGCCTGGACGCCCCACTATCAATAATCCAGGTATTTGTGATAGCGCTGTAGTGGACACCCTGCACAGTCAAAGAAACTTGTTAGTTTAGATTTGGGTGACCTAGAGGAATCACACATTATAAACTCAACCCATTGTCCTATTGAGGATGAGGCCATATCTTTCTTCTTATCATTCTCACTATCAGACCCTATACTTGATTTTTTTTCATAAGCCAGTTTTGTGTAAGGCCAGTTTGTGGTAAACATACGACTGACTTATGGTTTGAACTTTAGTTCACTAACACTCTTAGGTGGAGTGTAAGATCTTATTTAGAAGAACTTGGTTTGTATCTTAAAGTTCAATTCTCTTTCTTGGTGTCTGATAGTAAGGACAATTAGTGGATATATGTCCTCGTTTCCACAACTGTAGCAAGATCGTGCTTCTACAGATTGAGGACAACTTTTATGTGTTGTTGAGTTTAGTGAAGGTCTAAGGTGTGGCTGGTTTGGTTTAGTCACTACTCTTTTAGATGTTTCACCCTTGTTAACAATATTAATTGTTTTGATGTTTTGAACATCTTTAACTTGCCCTTTGGTTGGACTTTGATGATTAACATATTTGTGTTAAGTAGTTTAGTCAGTTTGGGTTCTGAAGTGGACTTTGGTGAACCTGACCTTACATTAACCCTTTTAAATGCAACATCTTAGTTCTCAACTGGCATCTTGCCTTTTGATTTTAAAGTAGCCTCCTTCTATTTAGTGTCAGATTTCACTGGTTTACCCGTGGAATTAGGATCACTAACTAGCGGAGTAGACACCACATGATCCTTAGTTGGGTTGTTATTTATTGGTCTATATTTTGCATTCAAGAGGATCTCATGTGGTGGTGGAACTACTTTAAATCCCAAACCTTCCCCATTGTTTCGTTCTTTTACTAAATTTCTTTACTACGTGAGAAGAACTCGCCCAACTATGCAGTTTTTGTTTTAGTAAACTAACTTCAACTTCTAGAACTGCTTTCTCCTTTTAAGTTTCTTTTAATGAATTTAAATAAAACTTTATATCATTAGATTGATTTAAGGCAACAACCTCAGTTTCCCTTAGTTGTTTACCAAAGATTTCTATCTTTTCTTTAAAACTGCACTCATTTTGTTTTAATATACGATTAGCTTCAGTGTAGAGTTGTAAGTCATTTACTAAGTCATCCTTGTGTTCTAATAACCTAGAGAATCTATGCTTTCCCTAAATTTTTCACATTCAAAATAAGCATGTTTATTAAATAGTTGACCTAAGGAACTTACCTGTGAGGTTTCCATTAAATCAACCATCAATGCAGAGGTATACTCTTCTGTTGTTGGAGATTCTGAACATGTTGCTCTTAGCTCTTCCTCAACCAAGTGGTTTACCACGTTCACAGCTTCATCTGTATCTGAAATCGCTTGTACAGATGCAATCTCACCTTCACTGGCAAACTCATCATCCAATGCTTCAACACGAGCAATGTTTGATTCTCACGGAGAGACAAATCGAAGGACCAGTCTTGTCCTTCATCACCTTGTGCAGTTAGTGCTTTAGTGTCTTTATTTGAAGAACTAGTTCCAACCATGTCTTTGTCTTGATAGTTGAAAGTAGGAAATGGGTTACCATTTCCTGTTTTCTTGGGCTTCACACATTCACGTTTAAAGTGCCCCTTTTCACCACAATTGAAGCAGGTGCCTTGGTTTTGTCAAAACCAAAGGTCGTATCTTTTGTGGCTACTAGATTCCATCCCGTCTTCTTAACAAACTTTTTGGCTTGTCTATCTACACTTGCAAGAGCCCACATGATATCCATCGTTTCTATCTCGTTCTCGTCAACCTGCTCGTAGTCTTCATCTGCAAGATGACAATTCCCGATCTTCCCAGCAACTAGACCGTCATATGATTGAACCACTACTGCTAGAAGATCCATGTGCTCTTTTGCAACCTCCACTGTGATATTACTGAGATTCTCGGTCTTCAAATTCATAGTATTGGCTTCAGGAACTATGTATTGAGTCGCTGATGACCCAGACGTTTCTTGTCCTGAAGTAGTGGATTGAGAAGGAGTCGCAGAACTGGATACAAAAGTTGTTTGAAATGGTGCTCCTAAACCTATTGGATTGGGAACCAAGTTGTAGAGTGAAGGATTCTGCCCATAAGATCCTTTCTTCAACTTGTACTTCATCCCCAGTTCCTCCTCCCTTATTGAAGGATGAAGTCATTTATGTCCAACATAGCAAGTATATCATTCTGTCTCAGGTTGGACACAAACGAATCCCATTCTCAGACAAACTATCTGCAAAGCTTGAAACTTTATCTTCCATAGACATCGTTACACCGTGAGTGTGCAGCTCACTCATCAGATGGCAGAACCTGTCAATGATTTCATCCAAGCTCTCATTCCCAATTGAGGAGAAATTATCGAACTCCTTCTTCAGAGCCTTTGCCTTTAGTGCCTTCAAAGTCACATTCCCATCGTATCTCTTCTCTAATGCCTCCCATAACTTTTTCGCCTGCTTGTTCTCAGAGAATTGGTGAAAGATGTCTTTTGGGATAGACTGAGTCAGCAGAGCATAAACTTTCTTCACCGCATTGAAGAGTATCTTCTGAGCCTCGCTCATTCCACCCAATGTCAACTTTACTCCATTTGCGCTTACTGGTATCGTGTAACCGGTCTCGATAGAAGTCCAGAGGTTGGGATCAACTCCATTTTGGTAAATCTCAAACCGCTGTTTCCATTGTGGATAGTCATCCAACGTTATAAGCTTTGGCGGTTTGTTGTGATTTCCTATCTCATTCTCTAGAAGCAGAAGGTTCTGGATGCGTGAGTCCTTCCTGACAATAAACGCTGAAAACTGATCTTCCATTTGTATGAACTTTGTACTTTCAGAATAGGACAACTTCAATCGTGCAAATGGACAATGCGTTTGAATAACTCGTGCGAATGAAGAGTGCGAATGAATTCAATCGTGTGATTGGATTCAATCGTGCGTATGAACAAGGCAAATGGACTCAATAGACTGAAGTTGTTTAGTTGTATGAATGAATGATACGACTGAGTTCAGTCGTGCGGATGGAGTGCGTGAATGAGTTTAATCGTACGAATGAGCTATTCGTGTGATTGAAGGCTGCTGTGTTTGGAAAAATCAAATTGTTGGCACTAAGACACGAATTACGATTAACCCAGAAACCCTAATCTGCTGTATGACGAAAAGCTTCAACTTTAATGCCTGGAAACTTCAAAAAACACCCATGGACTAAAAATATGACTCTTTTGAGTTAAAACGTGAGTTTTGACAATATTCTAATAGAATCAAATGCAAAATCAAGAGCCAAAGCTCTGATACCACTTGTTAGAACCGTGTACGTAAGGAATACTAACAAATTCTGCATTTATACCGAACCAAATAGTGCAGAATCCTATTGGATTGGCGATCCAATCAGTGAGAACAATTACCCAATTGATGTACGATTGAAACTAAACATTATGAACGAATATAGATCGATCAGGAATGATCTATGAACTTGGACATGCTTCCTTGGACGGCTAGGGTTTGTAAGAGTATCAAGTGTTTTGAATTCTTAATTTTTCCACGAATTAAGTGGTATTTATAGGTTAGGAGATTTCATTCGTACAACTGAACCATTAGCATGGTTCAGTCGTGCGACTGAATCATGCAATTGATCCATACGTACGACTGAAGGTTCAGTCATGCAACCGAGTCAATCTTATGTCTCAATCGTGCGACTGATCCAGTCTCCTGGTTCAGTCGTGCGACTGGTCTATAAGCATGATGTATTCATGCGTATGGTCCATAAGTATGGGCCATTCGCATGGTTACTCATCCGACCATGTTGAACACATTTCTTAATCATTATTGACTAACAATCATGTACAGCACCCTCAAACCTATATAGCAAGTTCATTATTGTTTATCACAATAATAATATGAAACATTAAACATTATAAACATCAACTACATATTATATTTCATTGAACCCATTCATTACATATGTGTAAGACATGAAAGACATTTACAAGTGCCCATGCGCCTGATAGTTCCCCATGCGCCTAAAAGGTCATGCGCCTACAAGTGCCCATGCGCCTATGCCATAGAAAATATTCTAGAATTTTAGGGAAAATGTGAAATGTAGGCTATGACTTGGATGTTCCCGGGGTGAAGTAAGTTGACTTTTGATGATGGATGATGTATGTAATGGCATGTATGATTATTGTTATGTCATGTATGATGGTGCCTTGTATGGTGATGTTTCGAATGTATATGTTATGTTCCTATTATGTATGTTTATTTTCCATAACTTTACGTTGAATGTTTATGAATGAAATGAAAGTATTATGTAATGTAAAGCGGAATATAATGAAAAGAGAAACGTAATGAAACAATGCATGCATAATTAATGAATTAAAGTAAGAATTCTTGCAAGAAATGTGTTAGGATCTCAGCATCTAGTTTGATCAATTAGATTGGATTTCCAGTGGAATGAGCCCACGAATTAACAAATTTAAACAAGAACATACAAATTTATCAATGAAACAGTGTTTGTTATAAAGAGAGAATTTCTGCCAAAAGGAATATATTCATTCAATACACGCTTCGGCTGGTTTTTCCCCACCGTTACAATTAGGTCATCTTTCTTTTATAAGGGAAGCTGACGTCAGTTGATGTCACTTGACAGTGACATCTAACTGTTATTTAACTATTGAAAGTTAACACAACTACTGAAGATGTCAAACAACTGACATCTTCTTACAAAAATACCAAGTGTTAACTATCACTACAACTACTGAAAAGAAACTACTAAAACAACAACGACTAAAGAACATGCTCTTCAGTCGTTTTACAAGTACTGAAATAGAAAAGAAAACTACTGAAAGGAAACTATCACAACAACTAAAGAATGCTTCTTTAGCTATTGTGACAAACTCTGAAGGCTTCAGTACTTGGACTTCTTGAACTTAAGTGTTGTCATCAGCTGATGTCTTCAGATGTTGTCTTCAGTCTTTGTACTTCAGCTGTTGATCTTCAATACTTTAGTCTTCAGCTATTGATCTTCAGACTTTGGTCTTTAGCTGTTGAAGTCTTCAGTACTTTAGTCTTCAGCTGTTGATATTCAGACTTTGGTCTTCAGCTGTTGAAGTCTTCAGTACTTTAGTCTTCAGCTGTTGATCTTCAGACTTTGGTCTTCAGCTGTTAAAGTCTTTAGTACTTTAGTCTTCAGCTGTTGATCTTCAGACTTTGGTCTTCAGTTGTTGAAGTCTTTAGTACTTTAGTCTTCAGCTGTTGATCTTCAGTACTTTAGTCTTCAGTTGTTGATCTTCAGACTTTGGTCTTCAGCTGTTGAAGTCTTCAGTACTTAGTCTTCAGCTGTTGATCTTCAGACTTTGTCAATAGCTGATCAAGTCTTCAGCAGTTGTTGTGATGTCTGTGAGACTTAAAGGTTTTTCAGATCTAGCTCATTAGTCTTTTGGCCCAACAAACTCCCCCTGAACCAATACAGCCAAAACCTTGAAGCTTATTGAAGATGTCCCACTTATTATGGCAGAAAAAATTGGTCTTTTTGTCTTCTAGATCAGCTCAGAAGTGACCCTTGTAAGCATAGGCCTGGGAAGAAGTCTCAATGATCTGTTTGACAAAGGATGGATGGGAACTCTGTCTTGGGGAACTAGACACATAGCTGTTACCCCATCCATGAGATCTACTTCCCAACTATGAGTCTGTAAGACTCCTTGTATAGGCCTCAAGGAGATTACTTGTTCCTCCATGGTAAGCTCTTCTGCTCCTTGAAAGAGTGACTCTGACCCATAATACTCAGAGGTATTTGACCTGCTTCCCATTTTTTAGTTCCACAGTTGTTATGACTCTATATATGCGAATTCATCTGGGTGAATACCCTCTAAGAACAACTGGAGCTCATTCTTTCTAACTTCCTCAAGCTCCTATACACTAACCCCTTTTTCACCACTTTATTCTCCGCATCTTTTGTGGGGTTAGTTTAGCTTTATAGGCTTTCTTGAAGTCATCTAGGATCTCCAAGGTGATACTACAAAGGCCAGTGAGATCACTTCATTTATAATCTTCTTTACTTGGCCAATGTATCTCTATGGAATATTTTTCTTTTGAATCCTATGAGACACCCTGGGATCAGGCCAAATCCTCACTCTCTCTTTTTGATATTGAAAGGTATGTTTGAGAGTGTATAATCTCTGAGCATGTTCTTCATATTGATGATTGAAGATGTGGCAGCGTATGCTTTGTCGACTCTTCTAACAGTTCCTCATCATGTGTTTGTGAAGCTCTTCTTCTTCTAACTTCACTTTCAATTTGCCTTTGAGATCAGGAGTAATTGTTGGAGGGTGACTTATGGCCTTAGGCAACTGTATAACAGCTGAGGTTGGCAGCCTGTCTTCATCTTCATCATTATCTTCTTCTTCCTCTTCTAGCCTCAGTACCCTCTCTTCCTCTTCTGGGGTACATCATTAGCTATTGGTTTTGTGGGTAAGGGAATTGGCTTAGTGGGTTGTGGTTGTGTGGTTTTGGTGTGGGAATTTTGACAGGCTGTTCTAGCATTTTGGATGTAAGTGAGGCTTTAGATTGTTTGACCAGTTCAGTCCTGCTCTCAGCA
Source organism: Flaveria trinervia (assembly GCA_025506515.1). Classification (NCBI taxonomy): domain Eukaryota; kingdom Viridiplantae; phylum Streptophyta; class Magnoliopsida; order Asterales; family Asteraceae; genus Flaveria; species Flaveria trinervia. The sequence continues at coordinate 10,311,534 of CM046458.1, read as the reverse complement.
CTAGCTTCATTCAAGGCTTCAATGACCAGCCCTTGGTATATACTTCAGACGAACAGATCTTGGTGGTTATTGCCAAGATGTTGTCCCTGGACCATGACTTGATTCAATCAAGATCTTCCAAGATACTTAGCTATGAACCTGATCATGATTCCAGCCTTTTCCTTTCCAACACACTGTAACTTGCCCATCTTGCTTGGATTTTTCAATCTCCAATCTTCTAATTTCTGAGTCAAGTTTTTCAGTGTCATGACCTTGCCTAAACAGCTGATCAATGATGTTATCCATTGATCGGCTGTGTTGGGCATCAGCCTCCTTCACCATTTTCTCCAGCTCCTTCTCCTTCTTTCCACTCTTCCTTTTCTTGTATGTGACATGAAAGTCTTTAGTACTTTCAGTCACTTTCTCCATTTCATCTTCCTTCTCCTTCTCTCTTCTTATCTCTACACCCAACTCCTTCTATTTTCCACCTCTATCTCATTTTCTTTCTCTTTTCCATCTTCAATCCTTTTTCGTTTTGCTTTCACTGACTGAATCTCCCCTTTTTGGTTGCATTGGTTGCAAGGTTTTGATTGTCAGAAAGCCTTTTGCTCACAACTCCTCTATCAAGGTTGGATAACCAAGGGAAGCCTCTCATCAAGGGTTTTAATCACTATATCAGTGATAATTGGTGTGATGAGAGGTAATGAATTTTGAAAGATAGCAGCTATTTGCTCAGGGGGTTCTGTCCCGAGATAGTGCCAGAAGTAGAGGCAGGTGGCTGAGTGTTTTGGAGTGGCTCTGTGTATAAGAGACCTTCAAAGGAAGGTGCCATCTGTTGGTGTATTGGGGCAGATGGACTTAGATCCTGAGACATTTTGGCAATCAGCTCGTTGGGTCTGCTTACCTCATTCTCTAGGATGGTATTTTGGGCTAAAACATCATAAAGAAGCTCAGGTCATCATCAGTGTTTGCTGAATCACCTGACCTCCTGATAGAATCAGGATGTACATGCTCTGAGTTTAGATCAGTATCAGCATGTGCCCCTTGTTCTGGGTACTGGGGACTTCCTGCCTCAGGACTATGTCCTTCATTCGCAGTTGCCTCTGGTGAGGTCTTATGGATGTTACCAACTGCATCCTGATCATATGCTGAAGCAGGAGAAGTGGCAGCCTCACCAGATGTTCTAATCTCCGTTTCTACACTTGGAGATGGAACATTGTAACCCCTGTGTTGTGGGTTATCAGAAGCATTTTGATCCTCCCCCTCAATGGTTGAGGTATTCCCAGTATTTCATTAGTTTCTGGGGGGGGGGAGTGAGGAATGCAACTGACTCAGCACTTTTGCAACTATTATGGTAGGACTTTGGGGGCGGTTGCAGTGGGAGATGGTTTAGAAGCAGTATGCACCCGGGGAGAGTGGTGCGTTTCAATGGCAACCTCCTTAAATGAGGAAGGTTCCAGATGTATAGGTGCCCCGAATATGGTTGCTGCAGGCTCCTGTTGAGAGGAAGCCTGAGCGGTTGAGGTTGGGTGAGTACTTGTAGCTACTACTGGGGGATTATGGCCAGTAGACATATCCTGCGTTTGTGTTGCAGGGACATCCTCAGGGGACTCATTTCCCTGAGTAGCCTTTTTGGGATTCTTGTGTTTGGGTTTGGTGGGGACTTTGGATTTGGAGGTGGTGGCTGTGGGTTCCAGCTGCGTGGGTTTTCGCAGCTTGGTAGCCTGTTTGAGTGACTGGTCTGAGTTGTGCCTGGAGTATACCTCAGGCAATACAGCCATGGCAGGGACTCCAAGGCCAACAAGTCCCTCAGCTTTCAGCTGGTTCTCTATAATGGCCATTATGAACCTGGATATAATATCCATCGGTTAGCAATAGGTTTTGAGACCATATCCTTAAGTTCAAGAAATATTATTGCAGAAAAATTTAAGTTTTGTTGCTCAAGGATAGAGAAGAATACCTGCTGCCACCTGGTTGACATTTGATCCCAAGAAGAAGTCTTAGGGGCTAGGCAGACATTCACCATATGAAAAATAAGGCGTTCCGCGTCATGGAAATGCTTCTTTAGGATGGTAGAAGCGCTGAGGTTACCTTGGTATCCATGGTGGGCAAAGGATAGATCAGTGGTGCCCTTGAATATCCAGCGGGGAAGGTGGCATCATCCAGTTGTAGGGTTTGGCGAAGGATTGCCGGAGTGATGACCACCTTACGGTAGTTGACGAACGACTAGAGAGACTCGGTGTCATTCTCCCCAGTGGTAAGGGTGACGTTCGTCCAGAACTGATTTAGGGATTCGGCATAAATGGTAGGATTGATAAGGAAGGCCGTTTTGTATGGAGAATGGACCATTAGATCAATGGTAGTATCAAACTTCGTCCAGAAGGGTGATTTGGTAAGGTAGGCAACACAGTTGTGTCTTGGTTTAAGCTGCATGGTCGCCATTAATGTGAGAGAAGGTTCGGAGTTTTTGAATGTTAGGTTTGAGATAATGAAGCTCTGTAGGATTAGGTATTTATAGGGTATGGGTTAAAACAACTGAAGGTTTGGTGTTAATCATCAGTAGTTTTAACAACTGATGTCATGGTATTAACCTTCAGAGTTGAAACAACTAAAGTCTTGGTTTTAGGCATCAGCAGTTATAAAACTACTAAAAACCATGGTTTTGGCTTCAGATGTTGGAAACAACTGAGGACTTGGTGTTAGTCATCAGTAGTTGTGAAACTACTAAGACATTGTTTTGTCATCAGTTGTTGTAAACGACTGAAGACTTGGTGTTAGTCATCAGTAGTTGTGAAACTACTGAAGACATTGGTTTTGCTTCAGTTTTTAAGATGAAACACCAGTTGTAAAAACGACTGAAGAGAAAATTCCCATCAGTAGTTTCGTCAATTTTAGCTTTTCAGTTGTTTCATACTGTCCTCAACACTTACTCATCAGACTTTTTAGCTGTTTTCAGTGTTTCATAGGACATCAATACTTATCTGTTTTTACTAACATCAGTAGTTATAACTACATCAGTTTCTTTAAACAGAATCAGTACTATTGTGAGATGTTTACTAATGATCATCAGTACTTGTTTACTAGATCATCAGTAGTTGTCACTTATTCTAGCTGCAGCATACCAAGCCTTAACACTAGGTTTTGGAAAGTTGAACTATCCAAAGGCTTAGTAAAAATGTCTGCAAGCTCATCAGCACTAGGCACAAACTTTGGATCAATCAGACCTTTTTCAAAACAGTCCCTAATAAAATGGTGTCTGATCTCTATATGTTTGGTCCTAAATGCTAGACAGGATTCTTGACAATGCAAAGCTGAAGCACTGTCCATTAATAATGGAGTCTTAGTCTCTGTAATGCCATAATCCAAAAGTTGGTTCTGAAGCCAGAGTACCTGAGATGTACAACTTGCAGCAGCAATGTACTCTGCTTTAGCAGTGGATGTAGCAACAGATGTTTTTTCTTACTCTGCCAAGAAATCAAACAGTTGCCTAGGAATTGACATCCACCAGAAGTTGACTTTCTGGTTAACTTACACCCTGCATAGTCACTATCAAAAAAGCAACTAATTTGCAAGAGTGTCCAGTGGAATACCATAAACCTAGAGATTGTGTACCTTGCAGATATCTAAAGATCCTCTTGACTGCAATCAAATGAGACTCTTTAGGAGCAGCCTGAAATCTAGCACAAACACAAGTTGCAAACATGATATCTGGTCTAGAAGCTGTTAAGTACATCAAGGACCCAATCATACATCTGTAAAGTGTTTCATCAACAACTTTACCTTTCTGATCTGCATCCAGTTGAGTGGTGTGGCACATGGGAGTAGAACAGGGCTTACAGTTTGTTTGTAAATCAAACTTATTCAAAGATCTTTTGTATATTAGACTGATGAATGAAAGTTCCATCAGCCTTTTGTTTGATTTGCAATCCTAGAAAGAACTGTAATTCTCCCATTGCACTCATTTCAAACTTCTTTTGCATTAAATTGGTAAAATCATCACACAACTGGGGATCAGAGGATGCAAAATAATATCATCAACACAAATTTGAACAAGTAGCTTATGCTGATCCACCTTCTTAATGAACAAAGTTTTATCTATGGAGCCTCTAGTGAAATTATTTTGAAGAAGAAAATTTGATAATGTCTCATACCAGCTCTAGGAGCTTGTTTCAACCCATAAAGAGCCTTATCAAGCTTGTATACCCAATCTAGATGTTTATTATCCTCAAAACCTGGTGGTTGACACACATAAACCTCTTCTTTTATTTTACCATATAAAATGCACTTTAACATCCATTTGAAAAACTTTAAGATTATGGAATACAACATAGGCTAAGAACAATCTAATTGCCTCCAATCTGGCTACAGGAGCAAAGGTTTCATCATAATCAATACCTTCTTCCTGTGCAAACCCCTGAACAACCAGTCTGGCCTTTTTCTTAACAATAAGCCCATTTTCGTCTGTTTTATTCCTAACACCCATTTAGTGCCTATTGCACACTTACCTGGCGGTAGAGGAACCAGTTCCCACACTTGCTGCTTATTGAACTAAGTAGCTCAAGCTGCATGGCTTCAACCCATCCATTGTCCCTTAAAGCAATGTGATAGTTCTTTGGCTCTTGCTACTAATGAAGAGAGCATAGAAGCAGAAATTGGACAATTGACTTCTTGTTGAACTCCAGCATTGATATCACCAATGATTTGAGACATTGGGTGATTCTTCAGCTCTTGATAAACAATGAGATCTGTGCAAGTGTTTGTAGGACCTTCAGTAGCCAGCAGATGTGATGCAGACTCTTGAAACCAAGAATGAGATGGCAAATCAAAAGATGTAGAGGAATCAGAGATCTCATCAGCATTTGTTGTGGATGGAACTGCTGAAGCTACAAGAACATCAAGTTTAGTGGACTCAGGCAGTTGATCACTAACCTTGAATAGGTGAGTATTGATATTATCATCATCATCAATACCACCAGGTGAGAACTATTGACAGGATCAACAGCTGAAGCCTGATAAGGAACATATTGTAGTATGTCCCAATCAAATAACTCCACAGGGTTTATGGAATCTTGTCCTTGGAAATTCATTAAACTTCACACGCAGAGTCTCTTCAACTATCTTTGTTCTGCAGTTGAAGACTTTGTATGCCTTGCAAGTAGATGAATAACCAACAAAATACCCTGCATCCACCTTAGGATCAAATTTGTGGAGTTGATCCTTTGTGTTGAGAATGAAACAACGACACCCAAAGGCTCTGAAAAATGAAATTAGAGGAGCCAAATGATGTATAAATTCATATGGAGTCTTCATCAACCTCTGATTTACTAAGGCTCTATTCTGCACATAGCAAGCTGTGTTAACAAGCCCAAAGGTCAGTGGCAAACCAGAGTCAGCCAACATGGACCTTGCAGCTTCATTAGGGTCCTGTTCTTTCTCTCTACTACTCCATTTTGTTCTGGAGTCCTTGGATGCTAAACTGCCTCTTGATTCCCTTGAGAGATAAAACATCAAGTGTATGGTTTCTGAATTCTATTCCATTATCACTTCTGATACACTTGACAGATAGGGAATACTGCTTCTCAACATACAACACAAAGTTATAATCGTCTGAGCAGCCTCATCCTTTGAATGCAAGAAAAAGTCCATACAAATCTGAGTACATCCACAATTACCAGATAGTATTTCTTCTTTGCCATACTCATTACTCTCACAGGACCAAAGATATCCATGTGTAGTAATTGCAAGCAGGCAATGGACTTAGGTTCTTAATAGGAGGGAATGAGACTTTGTGTTGTTTTTCCTTTCAACAATGCATTGTCTTCACATCTGAACTCCTTCATAGGCAATCCCCTTACTAAACCATGATGTATAGCTGATTCAAGTTTTTAAGATTCACATGACCCAGCCTTCTATGCCATAGAATAGATTCTTGAGGAGAAGCCTTGGAAAATAAGCAAGGATGGCCTTTGAGATCTATTTTCTTGGAAAGATCTAAGGCATACACTCTTCCTGTCCTGTTGCCCTCAGGAAGTGGATCATCAACACCTTATCAATCAACTCAGAACTTTGGATGACAGAATCCATAGTTCTGACTGGTGAAAAGAGCAACATGGCCTTTATCACACATTTGACTGACACTCAGAGATTGTACTTGAGATTCTCCCACATGGTTAACATCATCAAACCTTATTTCCACCATTGGAGACAAAGCCTTTGCCAATGATATAACCACCCTTAGAATCATTGCCAAAGAAACCAAACCCCTTCTTTCCTTGAGAGTAATCATGAAGAAGAGAGCTGTTCCCTGTCATATGCTTAGATCCTCCACTGTCTACATACCAGATGCTACAGTGGCATGCTGAAGAACCCTGCAATCATAATAAATTAGTTAGTTTTTGAGACCCAAACCTTTTGGTTTTGGGTCTGTTCACATCAACAGATGGTAAACTAACAGATTTGCTATGAAAAACAGCCTGAAGGGATGGAGATGGTGAAGAAGAAGAATCCTTTGCATGGATTTTCTTCTCTGTGGTTTCAGCACAGGAGCATCTAATTGTTGACTCTCCCCAATAGATGTTGAACCATCATAACAAGTTGTGTCTGATTCTGTGATAAAGCCTTCAGCTTATCAGACACATTAGTGCTTGAGATTGATGGATTCCTGTGTTGTACCATCTCCCTTTGAGCAACCTCAGCTGTTGCCTGATTAACCCCTTCCTTTTGGATTTCTTTTGGATTTTGGGTTACAGGTTTTGATTGCTGGTACAAACTTGGTTTCAAACTCAGTTTTCATTTTATCCATTTTCTTTCTTTTTAATGTTCTCATTGTGTTTGAGTTTGGAGCCCGTTTTATACCAGCAATCATCAGTAAGATGATTGAATAAGCCACATATTTCACATGGCTTTTTCTTCATTTAAGTTGATCATCTGCTGAAGAAGATGAACTACTGAAGACTTATTCTTCAGCAGTTTGCAACAGTACTATCAGTTTTCTTTCTTGCAGTACATGCTTTCTTGATATCTTCTTCAGTAGTTTTCCCACCCTTTCTACTGGCAGTTTTCTTTCCCTTAGTACATGCAGTAGTTTCGGTTTGTTCTCCAGGTGTTATGACTTGCTCTTTAGTACTTCAGTACTTTGTGAAATACCACCTGGAGTGATCAACTTTTGATCATGTGAGTGTCAGCATTTGAACCATCAACATCAGCTGATAGGTTTGGGGAGGAATTAATGCTGACTCCAACCTCTGATGGTGCTGTATCAGATAGTAGATCACATGATGAAAAGGATTGGTATTGCTTTCTCCATCAGATTCTACCTCTACTCTGGGAGTAAAATTTGTAGGAGGAGCAGTGTGATTATAACCAATCCAAACTTCACATGGAAGCAGACTGCTTAGTGAGAAGCATTTCAAAACCCTTGAAGGAATATACCTATCGATCACACTCTACCTGGGTAGCTGCAAGTTTTCTTTGAGGTCTCTGTACTTCTCTAGAGTACCTCTTCCCTAGCCTTATCATCAGTGATTTAGCATTTAAGTTTGTAAATCTCATCATTCTTATCATTAAGCACAGACTCAATTAAGCTTTTTCTTTTGGATATTATTTGTTCTAGCTCAATGTTCTTGTTAATTAAAGCTACATTTGCTTCTCTAATAGATGCAAATACGGCTATACATGTTTCAGAACATAGCTTGGCTTTAGCCTCAGAGGATACCTGTGATACCTGTGTTGTGGAGGGATTAGAGGATGAGGTATCAGCAGACTCCAGGGTCATAAGAGCAAGGTTTCCAAAAGGATTGTCACACCATGTTGACCAGCACTAGAAAACATTGTTCATGACCAGACATATCATCTGGTAAACTGCTCTAGTCAACAACTCCTGGGGTGAAAAAGCTGTGTTGTTGAGGTTGAGATTGTTGATGAGATTAGGAAGGTTGAGGCTCAGAAGAGCAGGTGGTTGTTGAGCAATGGGTACTTGAACTTGACTGGTTTGTGGCATGTAATAGCAGGGATATGGATATGGCATTGGACCCTGAGGGACAAAATATGCAGGAGATAGAGGTTGTGATTGATGACCAGAACTAGCAGGATGTTGCCTCTGTTTCGTTGAATATTACTTGGAAAAGTCACAAAGGGTGCAGAGGAGTTAGATCCAGATGATCTACACTCTCTTGCAAAGTGCCCAAGCCTGTGGCATTCGTGACACCTCAACTTACTCTTGTCAAAACCAACTTTGGTTTTGCCAGAGAGTCCAGGGAATTTCCTACCAGTTCTCTTGTAGAACTTTTGAGATCTGATATTAATCAAGGCCATTTGGCTCAGAATATCCATCTCTTCTAAGTCATCATCAGCTATACCTTTCAAATCATCCATAATGAAGCACAAATTGTCACTATTACAGCCTGACTGACTATCAACACTCACAAATGCATGATTAGAACTTTTTGAAGAGAAATCTATATGCCACATCATAATACTTTCTGTGTAGCATATTCTGAATCATGACCGCCAGGCAGTGTTCCCTGGTACAAAGTGTTCAGTGAGCTTTCCTGATGATGCCAGTTTCCTTTTCTGCTCTATCTCTCTTTCAAATGTAAGCAGTTTCCCATGAAGTTGGTGAGAGATAGGCTATCCAGATTTGCATTAAGCGTAGGACAATTGTATATCTGTCCCATCTCTCAGGTAGTGATCTGAGGAATCTGTGGTTCATCTGGCTATTGGTGTATTCATGTTTGACCATTTTCAGCTCAGAGATCAAACATGAAAAACCCTCAAACTGTTGAGTCAGAGTCTCACCCTTCCTATGAGAAATGTCTCATATTGTTGGGCAAGTATTTCCCTATTGTTTGCTAAGACCTCATCAGTACCACCAAATTGTTCTTTCAGTGCCTTCCAGAGGTCATGAGCAGTTTCATGATGCATAAGCCCAGAATAGATTTCATAGGCAGTGCCATGGCCAGAATTCCATGAGCTTTAGCATTAATCCTCAAATAGTTTTCGATCCTCATCAGAGTATTGTTCTTTCTTCTTTGGAACCATTTGGTTGGTTTCCGGATGTTCACCATAGGCTTATGTGGACCATGTACCCAGATGTCCAACACTTGAACTGTTAACAGACAGGTGATGGAGCATTCTTCGTTGCCATATGTTATACTCTCCTAACCAGCATCAGAGGCTTGGTTGAGGAACCAGTATTGTGAGGGTCATTAAAAGGAGTAGTCATATTCAGAATTCGACAATTCAAGGTAAACAAAGTAAATCTAGCTCAAAACCACTTAGAACCTCAAACAAAATAGACAGAAGCAACAGAAACTCAATCTCTATAACCGATTCTTGTAAATTAGCTAATTCGATCAAATGTAGATAGCAAAAGAACAGTTTCAATGATCAATTGTTAAATCTATCAATGATTAACCAGCTCTGATACCATTTGTTAGGATCTCAGCATCTAGTTTGATCAATTAGATTGGTTTTGCAGCGGAATGAGCCCACGAATTAACAAATTTAACAAGAACACATGAAATTTATCAATGAAACAGTGTTTGTTATAGAGAGAGAATTTCTGCCAAAAGGAATATATTCATTCAATATACGCTTCGGCTAGTTTTTCCCCACTGTTACAATTAGGTCATCTTCCTTTTATAAGGGAAGCTGACGTCAGCTGATGTCACTTGACAGTGACATCTAACTGTGATTTAACTACTGAAAGTTAACACAACTACTGAAGATGTCAAACAGATGACATCTTCTTACAAAAATACCAAGTGTTAACTATCACTACAACTACTGAAAAGAAAACTACTGAAACAACAACGACTGAAGAACATGCTCTTCAGTCGTTTTACAAGTACTGAAATAGAAAAGAAAACTACTGAAAGGAAACCATCACAACAACTGAAGAATGCTTCTTCAGCTGTTGTGACAAACTCTGAAGGCTTCAGTACTTGGACTTCTTGAACTTCAGTTGTTGTCATCAGCTGATGTCTCAGATGTTGTCTTCATCTTTGTACTTCAGCTGTTGATCTTCAGTACTTTAGTCTTCGTTTTGATCTTCAGACTTTGGTCTTCACTGTTGAAGTCTTCAGTACTTTTCTCTTCAACTGTTGATCTTCAACTTTGGTCTTCAGCTGTTGAAGTCTTCAGTACTTTAGTCTTCAGCTATTGATCTTCAGACTTTGGTTTTCAGCTATTGAAGTCTTTAGTACTTTAGTCTTCAGCTATTGATCTTCAATTTGGTCTTCAGCTGTTGAAGTCTTCAGTACTTTAGTCTTCAGCTGTTGATCTTCAGTACTTTAGTCTTCAGCTGTTGATCTTCAGACTTTGGTCTTCAGCTGTTGAAGTCTTCAGTACTTTAGTCTTCAGCTGTTGATCTTCAGACTTTTTCAAATAGCTGATCAAGTCTTCAGCAGTTGTTGTGATGTCTTGTGGGACTTAAAGGTTTTTCTAATCTGGCTCATTGGTTCTTTTGGTCTAACAAAATGTATGGAGGTTCTCACCCAATGAAGGGTGTTAGCTCAACTGTGTGTTGGTTAGCTAACCCGGAAGGATGCACACTGGGGTCTAATCTTTGTGATTGACCATACGTATGGATCCTTGCCGCTTGCCTTAGGTACTGGAGTCAACGTCCTGCACAATGTTCGAGGTATATGATAGACCTCAGGCCTAGTAACCAACTTCGTGCATAATGTTTAGGTTATAGCATATGGCATTGGTCTGGAATGAAAGAGAAATGATAGTGATGAGTGTACTTGTCCTAGTACTAGAGTCACTTCGTGAATAATGTTCGAGGTCTATGAAAGACCTCAGGCCTAGTAACCAGCTTCGTGTATATGTTCGGGGTACTGTACATGTCATCAGAAGTTAAAGAATGTACGAAAGATAAGTAAGGAAGATTGTGAATGAAAGTGAATGATAACAATGATGTACGATGATGAATGATGAAAGTTAATGAACAAATGATGATGGAAGATAATAATATATTATCTATGTGTATGTATGATGTGTGATCATGTACGAAAGTAAAGAATGGTTTTGATAGAAAGTAAAGTATATTTTATTTTAAAACTAGAACTCACTCAACAACTCTAACTTTTATGTGTTCCCAATTGGCAGGTAAATGTTGCTAAGGATGGCATAAGGTGGCTACTTGGCTTGTTTTGGATGACATCCACTTTATGTTGCGATATTGTTTTTTGCATTGTAATGCGAACAAACGATATTTTGTAATGAATATTGTATTATTTTGCAAAAGCCATTATTTATATGAAATGAAATGGTTATTTAAAATGATTCCGCTACAATGTTTTAGTAAGTTAATGTAAATCATATGTTTTACGCGTGATGGTTGACTAGCAGTTAGCGTCCCGGAATGGGACCTTACATCATTTTGAGTATCTTTTCTAGGGGTAGCCCTGATTGCAGCTTGCATGAATCTTGAAGACCCAATGAAATTATCTCCCCTTAGCTTCCTTTTACTCTCTCTCTCTCTCTCCTCCTCCTCAATCTCATCAAAAGTCATTTTCCTTGTCCCTTTTTCACCCACAAACCTTTGTGACTCAGGATGGAGAAAGCTTTGGCCTTCATTGCTTGGAGTAGCATCCATGCTCTGGCCAAAGAGAGGCAGTGATACACCTTCACCAATAGGTGTTTCACTAAGGGAATGAATTGCTAAAGTAATTATAGGTGTGAGAGGAATCTCAAGCTCTATCACTAGGCCTTCAATCAGGTTTTCCCTTTGAAGCTAATCTCAGGGTCTGCCTCAACATCCAGTTAGCCAATAGCATTACCTGATTGCCTTTTCTTCTTCTTAGGCTAAACTCTTCAGTAATCTTGTCTTGGATCCTTTGAGCCAGCTTGCCAGTTTGCTAGATTGGCTTGGAATGACAAGTGGCATGTTGATCAAGTCAAGACCTTTATAGTAGTTTGAGGTCTAAATGTTGAAGACTTCTTGCTGCCTTTGAACTCTTTGAAGATTAAGGGCTCTTCTATCAGCATCATACCTCCACCCAATTATGTATTTTGAAGTTCCTTATGGTGGGGATGAAATAGCCCTGGAATACCTTCCTCAAAGAGACTTTGAATGAGAGTGTCTAGAGAGTCCACATCAATGTGAACTTGAGGACGTTGCTGAGTATGGACATTACAAGTGAGGATGGTGAGTCCTCAATGTTCATACGCTATAAAGAACTCCCAGGTTTTGTGATGGTATGACTTTCTCCCTTTTTTTTGTAGCATCACCCTCTTGCATTGGTGATCTAGGAGTTAAGTCAATCACATCCACAGGTTTTGTGTTCCTAGATAAGCTCTCCTTAAAGGTCTCCCAACTAGTTTTTCCATGAGATAAGATATCTCTAGTTGCTGATCATTGACCCTATTTTGTATGGGAGTCACCTGAGATTCCAAGCGACTAACCTTAGAAACTAGATAGTTACATGTTTGTGATAGTTTTTGCATCTTTAGTCTCAAATTCCCCTCATCTTCATCAGAAGAATCATTTAGGGATGGGAGAATTAGACCAGAGTCCTCACTCTCACCACTAGTATCATGTTCTTGGCTATTGGATTTCCCCTGCTCACTAAAAGTTTCAAGTGAAGTGTCAACGGGCTAAGTTTCCATGGTTGAGGTCTTAATGATGTAATCACTTGCAAAAGTGAGAGCCTCTTCTATATGGATATCCTAAATAGGTTCATGGAGATCCACCTCAGTGCTAGGTGGATGATATGGGCTAGACAGGGGAGAGACATGAGCACTCATCTCTCTTTGAGTAGGAGAGGAGTAGAGAGACTCATGGTACTCATTGAATCCCTGACTTCATCATCATAGATTCAAGTTAAGAATAGTTGGTTGAGATCTAGAGGCTGGGGATAGTAACTTTCCTTGAAGGTTGTTCACTTGAGTGTGAGACTCAGAGTGAAGGCTTAAGGCTGATGGGCTAATGAGCTCATTAGGCTGAGCATGAGGAACCTCAAATATTGATTCTTGATGAGATGGGAGTGGTTTGATCCTTAGGAGAAGTGGGACATCCAGTGTCCATTTCCTCCTGTATGGGTAATGATATAGGGGCATGCATAAGCTGAATGGCTAATACAAAGGTTGGTTTGAATTTTCTTTGGTAGGAGGGTGATTTGAGGCTGTTTATATGGTTGAGTGGTATATGGTGTGGGTTCAACACTAGCTTGTGTTGCTAGGTTCTCACACTTGAGCAATGAGCTCTAACATTTTAGAGACAAGGGTTGTTTCTACCCTAGATAAGCCAACAGTTGGGTTCTTCATGATTTTAAAGATGTTGGGCTTTATCTGTCCCAATTTAAGAATATTACATGTTTCCCTCAACTGTGAGCCCAGTTCATAGTTAAGAATGTATTGGACATATCTAGGAAACATGTAATACTCTAAGGGGTCCAAGTTTGTAAGTAAATTTGTATAGACAAACTGAGAGTACTCAAACTGGACCCCTTGAACCATTCCATGCACTATGAAGGAGAGATCCTCAAGAATCTAGTCCCATCCCCCATGCTTGTTGGACAAGCTGTGGATGACCACGTAAAGCAAGTACTTCCACTAGGATGATACCTTCCCTTTCCTAAAGGTCTATATAGAGAAATATCCCTCATAGCCTATCTACTGAAAGGAGTGTTTAACAGCTTCTTTTAGGACAGACAATTTACCTTCCTTATCATCCAGCTGAAGATGATTGTTGATGATGGCTAGAGTGATGAAGATTGTCTTCCCTGCATCGTAGTAGACAGTGCCTTCTCCCTATCCATGAAGATCTCTTGACATTTCTTCCAGAACTCAAGCAGATGATCCACATAAAGGATAGGATCAATGGTCAGGGTGGTGAAGTAGTTTGACAAAGCCAGAAATCATCAAACCTCTGAGAAACTAGAATCCTTCTCAGAGTTCAATAGAGCAACCTAATTATGTTGCCTATGAAGTTGCATGGAGAATCAGGGTCATTTCTGCGGTTTAGGTTGGCCATTTGTAAAAGCTTAAAGGTGAAGAAAGTGAAGAACACAGGTAGTTTCTGGTTGAATATAGGTTTTGGAACAGTACAGAGGAAGAAGAGAGTGAAAGAGGGGGGAAGCGTTGGTATATATATGAAATGGATTTTAGACAAAGTTAATGAAAGAGGATAAACTTTGAAATCCGGATCTCTGAAAAAACAATTTTCTTTTGCTCAAAAGTTAGTTTCATGGAAGTTTAAAATCTTCCGAAGGTAATTTTACTTCGGAAGTTTTGATGAAAAGCTTCCAAAGCCAAAATGGCTTCGGAAGATATTCCAAAGAGTTTTATAAAATGTTGCTTTGGAAGAGATTAAAACTTGGAAGTTTTAATAAGATTCCTAGAGTTATTTGCTTTCGGAAGAAAATTGTTTTTTGAAACATACAAGTACTTAGGAATAAAGTTAAGCTTCAGAAGACATTTTGGAAATTTATTCCGAAGGTAAATTTTCTTTAGTAGTTGTTTGTTTTGAAGACTTCAATTTTTTTCGAAGGTAAATGTATATCTTCCGATGGATAAAAAATAAAAATTTGCAAACATCTAAGGAATGCCTTCTAAAAAGATTATTCTTCTAGAGTAAACAAGATCTTATGATGGTGATAAAAATAGACAACTTAGGACACATAGATTTTAGAAATAATATGATTAAGTTTTAAGAAAAGCTACTCAAAGTTAATCATCCCAATAGCTGATACAAAATATTTAAATCTCTGCTCATCAAAGCTTTGGTGAATAGATCAACATATTGTTCATTTGGGTTACTTTGACTAGTTTGATTAATCCCTTCTCAAAGTTTCCTCTAATTAAATAATACCTGATATTGATATGTTTTGTCCTTGAGTGCTGCAGATGATTCTTTATGATAGAAATAACACTGTTGTTGTCTATGTGGATAGGAGTCTCCTTGAAGTGGAATCCATAATCTAGCATTTGATTCTGAATCTAAAGCACTTGAGCACAACAGCTTGCAGCAACAATGTCTTTAGCTTTAGCAGTTGATGTAGAGACACATGATTGATTCTTGCATTGCCATGAGACTATTCTTCCAACAAGGAACTGACATCGCCCTAATGTAGACTTCGCAGTCATATTGCAGCCACCATAGTCACTATTTGTATATGCATACATATTGAAGTTAAATTCTTTGGATACCAAAGGCCAAGTGTTGAGGCACCTTTGTGATATCTTAAAATTCTCTTGATAGTGACTAGGTGTGACATCTTAGTGTGGGCTTAATATCTTGCACAAATACATATGGAAACATGATATCAGGCCAACTAGTTGAGAGACACATAAGAGACCTAATCATAGCCTTGTAGAGATGTTTATCCACACACTCCCACTTAAGATCAGGTCCAAGGAGTGGTTTCTTATTATGGGTGTTTTAGGAACCTTATAGTCAGTCATGTTGAATCTTTTAAGTATGTCCTATACATACTTTGACTGACTTATGAAGATGCCATTTTCAACTTGCTTCACTTGAATTTCTAGAAAAGAAATTAGGTTCCCCCATGGCACTCATTTCAAATCAATCCTTCATCAGCTTTTCAAAGTCTTTGTAGAGCTTTGGATTAGTTGACTCGAAGATAATGTCATCTACATATACTTGAATTAGCATTAAGTCATTCCCTGTTCCTTTGATGAAGGGAGTTCCATCTATAGTACCTCTTCTGTATCCATGTTGACAATGATATTGAGATAGAGTCTCATACCACTTCCTTGGTGCTTGGTGCAGCCTATAAAGAGCTTTATCAAGCTTACATACATAATCAGGATGATTAGGATATGCAAACCCAAATGGTTTTTTGACATACACCTTTTCACCAATCACCCCCTAAAGAAAAGCGCACTTGACATCAAGTTGGTAGACCTTGAAATGTTTGGATGCAACAAAAGCTAAGAATATCCTAACAACTTCAAGTTTTTGCAACATGAGCAAAGATATCTATGTATTCAATTCCTTCTTCTTCTGTGTATCCTTGAACAACTAGTCTAGCATTGTTTTTAATGACAAGTCCTTTATCATCCTTCTTACTCCTAAACACATATTCGGTTCCTATAGTAGCCTTCCCTTGAGGAAGAGGACATAGGTTCCAAACCTTTTGCCTTTTGAATTGAAGCAGCTCCTCTGACATAGCTTTAACCCAACTTCCATTATTTAAAGCCTCATCAATTTTCTTAGGCTCTATTTGGGATAAGAACAATAGTGAAGACAAACATTGCATCATGGGTTTGTCCTCTTGTTTTTACCCTAAGTCAACATCTTCAATGATGTTTGTGGTAGGATGAGACCTATGGATCCTTAGTTGAGGGATCACAAAAAGTTGCTTAGACAGATCTAAATTAGAGAAATTTGGATCAGGTATTGAAGTTTCTCTAACCACATCAACGCACTTATCAAGAGAGACTTGATCCAATGAATGTGTGACATTATTGGTGTTATATTTAATGGAGTGGTTATCAACATCCAGGAATTCATGATCACTGTCACCACCACCATTTTCTCCTACATTTGAAGCTCCTTCATCTAAGTTTGTGCCTCTAAGAAGGAATTTGAAGTTATCTCCAAGGTATCAGTTGGATTTGTCATTGTTGTGCTGATATATACTCTATTATAAGATTAGTTACAATTGGAGTTGATGTTGTGTAGCTTGACAATCTCCTCAACTCAAATCTTGGATCAAGATCACCTGTAGGTAGTATATCTGTGGATCCTAAAACATGCTCACAAGATTTGTTAAAATAATTGGTAACTAAATCAAGATCAAAGAGCCAATCAGTCCAAACCTTTCACACTAGGAGTGTGCTCACTCAAAGTCACATTGGCTGACTCCTCAACTACTCTAGTTCTGAGATTGTATACTCTATAGACTTGTCTTGGGAAGAGTATCCAATAAAATTTCCTTTATCGATTTTTCATCAAACTTTCCAATTTGATCTTTGGTATTCAATATGGTGCAAGGACATCCAAATGACCTGAGAAAACCAATGAAAGGTTTTCTCTTGTCCCAAAGTTTATAAGGAGTCTTACTATGTTCTTAACAACTAAAACTCTATTATTCACATAGGAAGCGGTGTAACTGCCTTTGCCCAGAAGGTGATGGGCGGTTTACAGTCAGACAACATAGTTCTTGCAGCTTCAATAAGTGTCATGTTTCTCCTCTCAGCAACACCATTTTGCAGAGGAGTCTTGGGAGCACTATATGGTTTTGTAATACCGCTTTTCATCACAAAATATATCAAAGATTTGGTTCTTGAATTCAGTTCCTTGATCACATCTTATGGTTTGGACCTTGTGTTCACATTGATTCTCAATCTTTAAGATGAAATTCTTCAAAATCTCAGGGGTCTCATCCTTAGTTCTAAGAAGGAAGACCCAAGTGAATCTTTTAAAGTCATTTGGGATCAGCAAACAATAAAAGATCCTTCCTAGACTCATTACACCGTGGGCCAAAAACATCATATGCAATGTAGGGGAGTAGTGATGGAGTTTGTTTCCTTTGGCCTGTGAGATACCATATGTTTCTTCCCCTTTAGGCATGCAACACAGTGGTCATTACTCGCACACTTTTTCTTTGGCATTCTAGTAACCAAATCATTCTTAATTAGTTTATTCATGTTCTTAAAGTTTACATGACACATTCTTTTATGCCAGAGGTAAGACTCATCACTAATGGTATTAGATAAAAAGCATGAAACTTCCCCTAAAGGAGATGTTTCTTGCAAATCCATCTTATACATGTTCCCTTTCCTGGGGGCTCTAAGCAGGATATGCTCATGAGGAATGACCACCCCAGGCTGAGAGAACAATGCACTCATGCTTAGTAAAGAGCATGTTATGAGTTAGATCACATAATTGACATAATTTCAAAAGATTGTATCCAAGCACTTTGAAAAGTTTACCTTCTCAATGCTGAGCTTACCATTTATGACCCTACCCCTTCTTGTAATGTAACCACCAATATCTCCTCCAAAAGCAACTGTTCCTCCATCAATCTTCTTAAAGTTCTAGAGTAGTGGCTTATTGCCTATCATGTGCCTGGAACAGCCACTATCAATGATCTAGATATTTTTGTTTATCTTGAGCTATTCCTTCACCAAAAGAGATGGTTAGTTACATTTAGAAACCCAAGCCTTATTGTCTTGGGCTAATCAAAAGAAGTTGAAGATAATGAAACATTAATAGATCCTATTTTCATGTTTTGAGGATCATTTGTTGATATTGATGAGAGCTTTCAATCACTTGGTCTTTCTTTGTCTTCCACACCACCTTTGGTAGTTTAGACTTGACTTTTAACACTTTGAAAGTTTTGATGACTTTGGAAATTTTGATGACTTTGGAAATTTTGATGACTAGACCTTCGAAAGATCTTGCTAACACTACAGCAGACTTTAGTTCTTCAGAAGTATTCCTTTCTTCCGAGACCAAATTTTCTTCCGAAGGAAGTTTTCCACTTGTCTTCATCTTCATTTTGGAGCTTCCAAAAGAAAAAGGACTTTCCTTCTAAAGCTTTCTTCTTCTTAAAACTTTTAAAAGTCTCTTTCTTGTTAATGTGGACAGTACCTTTTGGATTGTAAAGACAATCCTTAGGAGAGGTCAGGTACTCCCACACATAACACAGTTCTTTTTCTTCTTCCTAAGAGCCTTCTTTTGTGAAAAAAGTTGAACTTGATCACTTTCCTTCTCCATCTTCATCTTTGCAGATCTTATGGCAATTCCTTTAGGGTGAGAACTACCTTTGGTGCTGGATGGTTTAGCTTGTGTAGTAGTGATACACAACTGATCAGCCTTTTTCATGTTGCTGGGATGAGTTGGACATAAACTAGAAATCCTGGTACTAGAGTTTGAGTTTCTGTCTTTAGTCTTAACCACCTTAAAACCTGTAGAGATGAAAACTTGTTTATGTTTAAAGTTGAAGGTGGCCTTGATATCTTGAGCCTTCTTTGCCTTCCTGTTGCTCTTCCTGATCAAGTTCTTCCTCATTTAATTGGTCATCCCAACCTTCTTACTATCCTCCAAAGATAGTGACCCTTCTTAGAATGCTCTTCTTCACTCTTCTTAGAGACATCCTTCAATATTTATTCCTTATCCTCTTTAGTCATGGGGACTATGAGGGGAAGCTTATCTTCACAAGTTTCACACCTTGGAGATCTTACAAACAAGATTGTGTGTGGAGGAGCTATCTTATAAGGTCTTTGTCCTTGCTTATTTTGATAACAAACTTTTACATGCAAGGATGAGGATATTATGTTCTTAAAGGTCTCTTCTTCAAGAACACATTTTTTGCCTTAGCTTTGCTGGTTACAAGCTCAGCCTGGCATTCAGTCAACTTAGTTATGAGATCCCTTTGATCTGAGTCCTGTAGTTGGTTTGTTCATGTTTAAGAGTTGTAATGGTTTTCTCTAAGTCCTATATCTTTAGTTTATAATCATTTTCAGCTCTTTTACAATCAGATTTTAAGATATTTAAAGACTCAACATCAGATCTCATCTCTAAGTTGTAGGACCTGTATCTATTCACTTTAGTAATACATTCAGGTGTATAGAGATGTTCCAATACCATTTCTTCACCATGGTTAGCCATTAGTGCTTGTTTGGAGATGCATCTTCCACCTGAAAGCTCCAGTCAAAGTATTTTTCTTCAATAAAAACTACAACTAACTACTTTGGCTTTTCATTCTAGGTGGCTTTCTTAGTGTAGTTTCGTCTAGCTTGTGCTTGGCCACCATTTGTCCTTGGTGCCTTGCACTCCCTTGCAAAGTGAATCATTTGGTTATAGTTGTATCAGAGCTCTCCAGGCTCTTGATATAAGATCTCACTATATTTATATCCCTCACACACAAAAATATTAAACTTTTCAAATGGTAGCCTTTTCCAAAACTGATATGGAAACTGGAACCATGAACAAGTCCCCACTGATCACTCTTGATGACTTTGACACTAGGTGCCAAAGAATGGAAGGTTTCATCAGGTCTCTAGATTCAAGAATGTGGGAGTCTGTTGAGAATAGACCTTACATACCAAGCACCCCCTCTGTTACTGGTGGTGGTATGATCCCCATGGTTGTGGCTAACTACTTTGATGAAGATAGGAAGAGAGTAGAGATTGACTAGAAAGCCATGACAACCCTTCACACTACTCTTCAAACTCAGTGTAAAGAGGTTTCAAGAAACACGAAATAGCTAAGCAGTTGTGGGAGGCATTTAAACTAATGTATGAGGGTTCCTCTTAAGCTAAGGAGAATAAGAAGGATCTCCTAAAGCATCAGTTTGAAAATTTCACCTTCAAAGCAGGTGAAATCATGACTCAGTAATATTTTAGGTATGTTGAGATTATGGATACCCTAGTGGATGGGGGAGTTGCTCTTGAGAACAGAGACATTGTAAGGAAGTTCATGTCCTCAATTCCTAGGCAACGGACACACTACTGTGTGCTTATCAAGAGAATTGAGAACCTGAAAACTCTTATTCTGACGAGTTGTATGAGATTCTCAATGGCTACCAAATGGAGATGAACATGCATGGTTCATCTGGAAACTCCAACATTCAAATGGGTTCAGCCCTTCATGTGGTTGAAAGGGATAGCATAGAACCCCAACATCATCTCATATGCTACCCTGACAACTCACAAAAGGGTCCTTTCATCACCTTCCCTGAGACACTAAGGGAGAACTACACTCAAGGAAGCCCATTCCAAGAAACAAGTTTTTCTCAAGCCTTTGTGTCTTCTAATGAAACCTATGATAGCTCACTTTTCACCCTTGAAGACCTGGACTGTATCCATCCAGATGATCTGGAGTACATGGAAATAGTCCAACAGATGGATCTTCTCACTCACATAGCCAAGAAGTTCTACAAGCAGACTTGAAGGAAGTTCCCCAGCAATGCAACCAGCGGAAAGTTCGGACTGGACAAAAGCAAATTCAAGTGTTACAACTGTAACTTGATGGGTCACTTTGCTAGGGAGTGTAAGGCACCAGAACAAATGGTGGCCAAACATTATCCAAACCAAACTACACTGACAAGGCTACCCAGAATAAGAAGCCAAAGCAGCAAGCTGCAGTTGCTATTAAAGAAGGACGCTTTGACTGGAGCTTTCAGGTGGAAGATGCTTCTCCAAACCAAGCACTGATGGTAGATCATGATGAATCCAAGGTATGTGAACATCTCTGTACCCCTGAATGCATTGCTAAAGTTAACAGATACATGTCCTACAACTTAGAAATGAGATCTGATCTTGAGTCTTAAACATCTTAAAAGCTGATTTTAGAAAGTCTGAAAATGATTATAAACTGAAGATAGAGGACTTAGAGAAAACTATTTCAGTTCTAAAACATGAGCATACAATTTTAGGACTCAGATCAAGGATCTCATAACTAAGCTGACTAAGTGCCAGGCTAAGCTTGTGATCAGCAAAGCCAGGGTAGAAAAGTGTGTTCTTGAAGAAGAGACCTTCAAGAACATGATATCCTCTTCCCTGCATAACAAGGTGTGTTATGAAAACAAGCAGGGACTAGGTCTAATAAGATAGCTCCTCCACACACAATCTTGTCTGTAAGATCACCCAGGTATGGAACTTATGAAGATGAGCTTCCTCTCATAGATCCTTTTATTAAAGAGGACGAAGAAGTGATAGTGAAGAATTCTTTGAGAAGAGTGAAGAGGGGATTCTAAGAAGGGCCACTATCCTTCTAGGAGAAGAAGAAGACTGTGATGACCAAGTTTATGAGGAAGAACTTGATCAGAAAAAGCAAAAGAAAAGCTAGGAAGGCTCAAGAGATCAAGGCCACTTTTGATTCCAAGCAGAAGCAAGTGTTTATCTTTGCAAGATTTGAAGTGGTAAAGACTGAAGATATCAACCTCAGCTCTTCTGTTAAGAGTTCAAGTTGATGTTAAAATCATCTCAGCACCAAGAAGAAGGATGATCTATTGTGTACCACTGCTACACAACCTGGACCATACAACTCCAAGAACAGTCCTCAACCCATAAGGACTGTCTCAGCATCTGCAAAGATGAAGGTGGAGAAGGGATGTGATCAAAGTCTGTCTTGTTCTTAGCAAAAGGCTCATAGGAAGAAGAAAATGGAGTGTGTCATGTGTGAAAGTACTGCTAATCTTGCTAAAGATTTTCCATACAATCCTAAAGGTACTCTTCACATGACTAAGACAAGCACTTCCAAGAGTTCCAAGAAGATTCAAGCTTCGGAAGGAAAATCTGTTTTCTTCAGAAGCTCCAGAACTAAGAAGAAGAAAGTGGAGAATTTCCTTCGGAAGAAAATTTGGTCTTGGAAGGAAGGAATACTTCCGAAGCACTGAAGTCTGCTGCAGTGTCTGCAAAATCTTCTAAAAGTCCAGTCATCAAAAATTCTGAAGCCTCAAAAGATTCTGAAGTGTTGTAGGTCAAGTCCAAACTTCCAAATATGGTGTGGAAGTCAAAGAAAGACCAAGTGACTTGAAGTTCTACATCAACAACAACTCAAGATCCTCAAAGCACTACTATAGGATCTATTACTATTACATTACCTTTTTTTTCTTTTAGTGAGCCCAAGATAAGTATGGCTTGGTTTCTAAATGTAACTAATCATTTTCTTTGTGCAGGGACAGCTCAAGACAAACAAGAATGTCTGAATCATTGACAATGGCTGTTCCAGGCACATGACAGGCAATAGGTCACTACTCCAGAACTTTGAAAGGTTTGATGGAGGACTAGTTGCTTTTGGAGGAGATGAAGGTGGTTACATTTCTGGAAGGGGCAAGGTTACAAATGGTAAGCTCAGCATTGAAAAGGTAAACTTTGTCAAGGAGCTTGGGTACAATCTTCTGAGTGTATCCCAATTTTATGATCAGAGTCATAAAATGCTCTTTATTAAGCACGAGTGCATTGTTCTCAAGCCCAGGGTGGTCATTCCTTATGAGCATATTCTATTTAGAGCCCCCAGGAAAGGGAACATGTACAAGATGGACTTGCCAGAAACCTCTCCCTCTGGAGAAGTTTTGGCTTTCTGTCTAAAGCCAATGGTGATGATTCTTTCCTATGGCATAAAAGAATGTGCCATGTAAACTTTAAGAACATGAATAAACTTATTAAGAATGATTTGGTAACTGGAATGCCAAAGAAAGAGTTTACAAGTGATGATCATTGTGTTGAATGCTTGAAAAGGAAACAACACAAGGTATCTCATAAGCCTAAGGAAAGGAACTCCATCACTACACCCTTACACTTGTTATATATGGATCTCTTTGGCCCCACTAGTGTATTGAGTCTAAGAAGGACCTCTTATTTTTTAGTGATTACAGATAACTTTACAAGATTCACTTGGGTCTTCTTCCTTAGAACTAAGGTTGAGACTCCTGAGATTCTGAAGACTTTCATCCTAAGCATTGATAATCAATCTGATCACAAGGTCAAAACCATAAGATGTGATCAAGGAACTGAATTCAAGAACCAAATCCTTGATATATTTTGTGATGAAAAGGGTATTACAGGACAATACAGTGCTCTCAGGACACCTCAGCAGAATGGTGTTACTGAGAGGGGAAACAGAACACTGATTAAAGCTACAAGAACCATGTTGTCTGACTCTAAGCTGCCCATCACCTTCTGGGCAAAGGTAGTCAACACTGCTTGCTATATGCAGAACAAAGATTTGATGGTTAAGACTCATGGAAAGACTCCTTATGAACTTTGGCACAAGAGGAAACCTTTCATTAGTTTTCTCAAGTCATTTGGATGTCCTTGCACCATCTTGAATACCAAAGATCAAATTGCCAAATTTGCTGAGAAATCAGATGATAGACACTTTATTGGATACTCTTCCTAAGCTAAGGCTTATAGAGTATACAATCTCAGAACTAGAATTGTTGAGGAGTCAGCCAATGTGACTTTCAATGAACACACACCCTGTGTGGCTGGTTCTGGTCCTGATTGGCTATTTGATCTTGATTTAGTTACCAACTGTTTTAAAAAATCTTGTGAGACTGTTTCAGGATCTGCAGATATCATATCAATAGGTGATCCTGATCCAAGATTTGAGCTAAGAAGACCTTCAAGCAACACATCTTCAACTCCAGTTGTAACTACTTCTGCAAATGAAGTGTCTATCAGCACCACAATGACAAACTCAGCTGACACATCTGGGATGCCTTCAACTTCTAGCTCAGAGGCTCCACAACCAGATAAAGATACTTCAAAATGTAAAAGAAAATAATAGAGGTGGTGAGAGTGATTAGGAATTTCTTGATGCTGATAACCACTCCATAGATGACAACATCAATGATGTCACACACTCATGGGATCAAGTCTCTCTTGATAAGTGTGCTGATGTGGTGGGAGAAACATCTATGCCAGATCTAAATTTCTCTAATTTGGATATCTCTCAGCAACTTGTGTTGTGATCCTCAGCTAAGGATCCACAAGTCTCACCCCACTACAAATGTCATTGGAGATGTTCACACAGGGGTAAGAACAAGAGGACAAACCCATGAAGCAAATGTTTTCTTCACTCTTGTTTCTTATCCCAGATAGAGCCAAAGAAAGTTGATGTGTCTTTGAAGGATGGAAGTTGGGTTGAAGCCATGCAATAGGAGCTGCTTCAATTCAAAAGACAGAAAGTTTGGAACCTTTGTCCTCTTCCTCATGGGAAGACTACCATTGGTACCAAATGGGTGTTTTTGAATAAGAAGGATGATAGAGGCATTATCATCAAGATTAAAGCTACACTAGTTGTTCAAGGATACACACAACAAGAAGGGATTGACTATACTGATGTCTTTGCTCCTGTAGCAAGACTGGAAGCTGTTAGGATATTCCTAGCATTTGCTGCATCCAAGAACTTCAAGGACTATCAACTTGATGTGAAGTGTGCTTTTCTTTATGGAGTGATTGATGAAGAGGTGTATGTCAAACAACCACATGGCTTTGTAGATCCTGATCATCCGGATTATGTCTTCAAGCTTGACAAAGCTCTTTATGAGCTGCATCAGGCACACATGAAGTGGTATGAGACTCTATCTTAGTATCTCTACAAACATGAATACAGGAGAGGTACTATAGATGGAACTCTCTTCATCAAAGGACAGGGGAATGACATACTGCTAGTTCAAGTATATGTAGATGACATCATCTTTGGTTCAACTAATCCAAGGCTCTACAAAGACTTTGAGAAACTGATGAAGGACAGATTTGAAATGAGAGCCATGGGGGAACTCAATTTCTTTCTAGGAATTCAAGTGAAGCATGTTGAATATGGCATCTTTATTAATCAGTCAAAGTATGTTCAATACATACTTAGAGATTCAACATGACTGATTGTAAGTTTGCTAAGACACCCATAGCAAGAAACCACTCCCTTAGACCTGATCTAGAGGGGGAGTATGTGGATGAACACTTATACAGAGCTATTATGGGTCTCTTATGTATCTTACAGCTAGCAGGTCTGATATCATGTTTGCTACATGCATTTGTGCAAGATATCAAGCCAACCCTAAGATGTCTCATCTTATCACTTTCAAAAGGATTCTAAGATACCTCAAAGGTGCTTCAACACTTGGTCTGTGGTATCCTAAGAATTCTAACTTCAATCTTTATGCTTATACAATAGTGATTATGATGGTTGTAACATGACACAAAGTCTACATCTGGGGGATATCAGTTTCTTGGTGGAAGGGTTGTCTCATGGCAATGCAAGAAACAATCTTGTGTCTCTGCATCACTGCTGAAGCTGAATACATTGCTGCTGCAAGTTGCTGTGCTCAAGTGCTTTGGATTCAAAATCAGATGCTCGACTATGGATTAAACTTCAAGGAGAATCCCATTCACATAGACAACAATAGTTCTATCTCTATCATAGAGAATTCTGTGCAGCACTCATGGACCAAACACGTCAGCATCAGGTATCATTTAATAAGAGATAATTTTGAAAAATGATTAATTAAACTAGCCAAAGTCCACATAAATAAACAATATGCTGATCTGTTTACAAAATCTTTTGATGAACAGAGATTTAAATATCTTGTATCAGCTATTGGATGATAAAGTTTGAGTAGGTTTTTCTTAAAACTAATTCTTATTATTTCTTAAAATTTGTGTGTCCTAAGTTGTCTAGTCCATCACTTTCATAAACTCTTATTTCCTTTGGATGAAAATTTTTTGAAGACTTTCCTTAGATTTTTGAAAATCTTGATCCTTCTGAAGATATGCTTTAAGAGGAGCTCAACCAGGAACACAAGAACCTGTGGATGTGATTGACCTAACTCTTAGCTCACCTATGAAAGTGGGTGATGCTACCAAAAAGGGGAGAAAATCATTACAATCACAGAACCTGGAGTTCTTCAGAGAGTATGGACATTGAGGACTCACAATCCTCACTTGCAATTGTGCACACTCAGCAACTTTCTCAATTTCACATTGATGTGGACTCCATAGACTCCTACATACATAGTCTGTTTGAGGAAGGAATACCAAGGGCTATGTCATCTCCACCAACTTCGAATCACATCATTGGGTGGAGGTATGACAGCAACAGAAGAGCCCTCATCATTCTTAGAGTTTAAAGGCAGCAAAAGGTCTTCAATTTTTAGACCTTGAACTTCTATGAAGGTCTGGAACTAGTCAAGATGCCACTTGTCAACCAAAGCCAATCAAGACAAGCTGACAGGCTGGTTCAAAGAACCAAGACAAGATCACTACAGAGTTCAGCTTCAGAAGGAAACTAAGGCAATCAGGTAATGCCATCGGTCAACTAGATGTTAAGGCAGACCCTAAGATTAGTTTCATAGGGGAAACCTTGACTAAAGGCCCAATGGCAGAACCTGAGAGCCCTTTCTCATCATCATCAACTACTACAGAGATTCATACCCTTATTGAGACACCTGCCGGTGAAGGTGCTTCTCAACCTCTCTCTGGCCAGAGCTTGGATGCTACACCAAGCAAGATAGGCCAAAGCTCTCTCCACCCGGAGTCACAACGGTATGTGAGTGACAAAGGGAAAAGAAAGATGACATCTGAGGAGATTGAGGAGGACGAGAGAGAGAGAGGAAAAGGAAGTTGAGGGGAGAAAGTTCCTCTTCTGGATCTGCAAGACTCATGGAAACTGCTATCAGGGCTGCCTCCAGACCAAACACTCAAGATGATAAGTTGAGGGTGGTCAGGATCAACGACTTGCAGACCAGGAACTATGACATAGACAATATCATTTCTCTCCCCTTAGAAGAGTTAAATGAACTGGTTGATAGAGAAAGGTCAAATGAGAAGAAAGAGGCAGAAGATGCTAAACTATTGGTACAAATGAAAAAAGAAAGAAGAAAGAAAAGATTATATAAACATGTGCCCACTCTCTCCCCAGTTCAAGAACGTTCTGCACATGAGGATGTGGTTCAACAAGAACCTCAGGTAGACAGAGAAGAAGACATGATCAAGATGATCAACTACCTGAGTGCCACAGGCCTCTATCAGGTAGATGCACTTCTTCCCTTATCCTATGATTATGTTGAGTTTGAGATCTCAAATAACTTGAACTTGAGATAGTCAAGGAAAGAAAGACAACTAAAAGGAAGCTGAGGGATAAAGATGCTAAGTCAAGTGCCATCATCCAGAAGAGCATGAAGAAGTCTGCAAACATGCAGAGGATGATGAGCTTCTTGAAGTTGTATGGATTCTCCGGAATGAGACTTGGCCCTATGTCTCTATCCACTATGGATGAGCATATCAGCATAATCAAGCAGAAGATCAAGAGTGGAGAGCTGATTGACTTACACTCCCCTCCAAGTCAAGCTCCACCTGAAGTGGAGGTCAAGGTTGAACAACTAGAGACAAGACAACCTAAGCCTCTTGCTAAATCTCAGCAACCTTCATCTTCTGATCCACAGCAGGGTCAGACTCCCTCTCCTTCGGAACCTGTGAGAGAGGAAGACGCCACTGAGAAAGACAAAGAAAATCAATTAGGTGCTACAAGCCAGTCTTCTTGATTAAGGAACAAAGAGAAAGAAAAAGATGGCTTTAAAGCCAAAGAAGAAGAAAGATACATCCTCTCTGAACCTCAGGATGAGTCAGAACATCCTTAGGATGTGCAGCCAGAGGATGCTACATCAACTCCTAATCAAGCAGTTCCTCTAGCTTTAGGAAGACCCATCTTGTCCTGGACATACACCACAAATCCGGAAAGATGGCATGTCATTAGAGAACAAGGCATTGAGGATGTCTTCACATGGCAAGACACGTTCAATCTGCCTCTACATAATCTCTTTGACATGAGAAGACATTTTGAGAGTTTGAGTGATCTTGACCATCTTATGATGAAAGGGATGGTCATCATCATAATGAGGACAATTGATATCTGAAGTCTTCAAAGTGTTTTGGTAGCATCATCCTAGGGGGAGTTTGTAAGGAATACATATTAAGGCTGATGCAACTCTAACACTTCAAGTCTCCTACATGCTGCACAAGTACATTGAAGAAGAATGCTTCGGAAGTTTCACACATGCAACAGAAATATTCTAAGTGCGAAATCTTCTGAAGCCAAGACCAATATCTTTCGAAGCCAAAGATGAAGTCTTCTAAAGCTTCAGAGACAAAGTCTTTCGAAGCCAACACTTGAAGACATATTTCTTCCAAAGACGTTTAGTATACATGCTTTATCTGATGTACTTTACATAAAACTGGACCCTTTTCCGCTGCAACTCTGTAAAGTCACCAACTTGCATGAGTTGGTGAAAAGGTCTATGCTTTAAGTAACTATACATTGACGTCTTGAGTCTATAACTTTATACTTCATGTACTTTATCCTTTTCGTAATATATTAAGATGTGAGCTATGGCATGTCATAGTCACAACTCAAAAGCCAATCTGCCTTTTGACTCTACAATTGATTTTGTGTTGTGTCTAGTCAATTGTATCCGGCTGGCCTTCAAAGTATGGCCGATTCTAGGACGTAGTATATGTATCTCAAGTAATTGTAACTTTTCTTTATGCTTTGTAACACTTGTAAAAGAACTTGAGAAGGCAATATACTACAATCTTGAAAACCATCTCTTTGTGTATTTTGCTATCTTGTTCTGTCTCTTATTTACTTGTGTTCTTTGTGTCATCTCTTGTGGTTAATCCAGTCTCACTATTGATTAGTCTAGTTAATCTCCTCTTTGTGTTTTTGTGTTGTAAGTGACCACCCTTCACCGAATCTGCACTCATATAGGACTTCGACTTAGTTAAATAAATATCTTATGTTGTTGTTCAAACATTTGTTGTATTATAACAACTTAATTGTCTAGTTTTATTCTATGAAAAATGGCATTTAATATTATTTTAACTTATTAAATTCCATGAGCTATGAGCAATCGTTTCACATTTGTCCGCCTCGATGATTCCGCCATCGGTCGGGTGTGACACCTGAGATACTTTATATTATATCCTACAGCTGACCATACTTAGAAGGTCAGCTGGAAAACATTTGAACTAGACAACAAAATCCAATGTAAAGTTAAAAGGCAGATTCCCTTTTGACTAGTGATTATGAGATGCCATAGCTCACATCCTAATATATTACAAAAATGATAAAAGTACATAAAGTAGAAAGCACAAACTTAAGACCTCAATGTATAGTTTACCAGAAGCATGGACCTTTTCACCAACTTGTGAAAGTTGGTGAGTCGATAGAGTTGCAGCGGAAAATGGTCCAACTTTATTGGTGAAGCACATTAGATAAAGCATGTGTTTAAAAGTCTTCAGCAGAAGTTTGTCTTCATTTCTTGGCTTCAGAAGACTTCACTTTTGGCTTCGGAAGATGTTGGTCTTGGCTTCAAAAGATTTTATACTTAGAGTATTTTTAGAGCATGGTGTAAAACTTCTGAAGCATCTCTACTTCAACGCATCCATGCAGGATAGACTTTGGATGTTTTAGGTGCATCAGCCTTACATAAAACCTTACAAACCTTGAGTCACTAGTCTAGCTTTATATCTTGTAACTTATTTTTCTTATTTTGTTTTCGCATAAAAACCCCTTTGTACCTAACAGGCTTTACATGCATAGGTATTGTAACAATGTGTAGATACATGTGTACCTAGTTTAGGAGCTCAAATGTAAATGTCTTTCATGTCTTACGTATATGTAATTGAATGGGTATGAAGGAAATGTAAGGTGTTAATAATGCTTATAATGTATAATATTTCATTGTTTATTGTGTGATAACACATATTGACTTAACTATATAGGTTTGTGGTTGTTTACACAGTTCTTAGTCAATAATGATTAAGAAACATGTTTAAACTTAATCGTGTGAATTTCTCATGCGAATGGGCCATGCTAATGGACCATATGCATGAATACTTCATGCTAATGAACCAGTCGCATGATTGAACCAGGAGATTGGATCAGTCGCACGATTGTGACATGAGATTGACTCAGTCGCACGACTAGATCTTCAGTTGTGCGAATGGATCAACCATATGCTTTAGTCGCACGACTGAACCATGCAAATGGTTCAGTCACACGAATGGAAAACCCTAACCTATAAATACCACTTAATTCGTAAACAAAACAATTCGAATCTCTTCGTACACAATCGTACCCTAGCCGTCCAGAGACTCAAGAAAACCTGTTCCAAGTTCATAGATCACAGTTAATCATCTTACAATCGTTCTTAACATTTTGATTCATTCTTAGATCGATTATACTAGCGTTCTCTCTGATTGGATCGCCAATAAAATAGGTTTCCTCACTATTTGGTTTGGTATACACGTAAATCAGTTAGTACTCCGTACCTAATCGGTCCTAACAAGTGGTATCAGAGCTTTGGCTCTTGATTTGCGTGTGATTCAATCGATTTTGATATAAAAATCGTGTTTTTCACACAAAAACTCAATCTTTTTGTGTCAAACAGTGTTTTTCAACGTCTCCAGGTCAAAAAGTTAACATTTTTCGGCATACGGCAATTAGGGTTTGTGAGAAATTCGTGTTTTTGCATCAAAGTGTTCAAAACCTTCGTTTTTGCAAAAACCGCAGCCTTCAGTCGCACGATTGACTCAATCACACGACTGAACCCATTTGCACCTCTCATACGCATGATTGAACTCAGTCGCCTTGTTCATTCGTACGACTGACCAGCTTCATTCACATAGACTCCAACTGCACTCTCCTTACGCACGACTGAATCCAATCGCACGATTGAATTCATTCGCACACATCATTCGCATAAGTTCAATCGCACGAGTGGTCCATTCGCACAAGTGAAGTATTTGAAGTATTTGATTTCAAAAGTTTAAAGTTAACGAGATGGAATAACAATACTCCGCATTCACTACAGGTAGAGACACACAAATCCAAAACCTCTTGCTTCTGGAGAATGAGACTGGGAATCATAATAAACCACCTAAGCTTATAACGTTAGACGATTACCCAAATGGAAGCAACGTTTCGAGATCTACCTCAATGGAGTTAATCCCAACTTTGGGAATCCATTGAAACAGGATATGACATGCCGGTTGGTGCGGATGGGGTAAAATTGACATTGGGAGGGATGACTGACAGCCAAAAGGAGAAATATAATGCAGAGAAGAAGGTCATGCCTTGTTAACTCAGTCTATACCAAAGGATATCTTCTATCAATTTTCTGAGAATAAATGGGCAAAGAAACTCTGGATAGCCTTGGAAAAACGCTATGATGGAAATGCTTCGTTAAAAGCACTAAAGGAAAAAGCTTTGAAGGAGTTTGACAACCTCTTTTCAATGGTAAAGAAAGTCTGGATGATGTAATCGACAGTTCTATCATCTCATGAGTGAGCTGCATATTCATGGAGTTATAACGTCAATGGAAGACAAGGTATCCAGCTTGGCGGATGGCTTACCAGAGAAGTGGGATTCGCTTGTATCTAATTTGAGACAAAACAGTATATTAGGAAAATTAGACATAAATGATTTCATCCTGAAATTGAGAGAGGAGGAACTTAGGATGAAATACAGGTCGCAAAAAGGAACATATGATCAAAATCCTTCACTCTACAACGCCTCTTCCACAACAGCCAGTTCAGGAGCACCCTTTCAGACTGCATTTGTTTCAAGTTCAACTGCTCCTTCACCAACCTTAGCTTCAGGGTATAACACGTCTAGGTCATCAAGTACCTATTATATTGAACCGGAGGCTAATGCTACCAAGTTAAAGACCGACAACCTCGAGAATATCACTATGGAGGTGGCTAAAGAACATATGGATCTATTGGTAGCTGTTGTTCACTCATATGACAGTTTGGTTGCAGGAAAGATTGTAAGTGCCACCTAGCAGATGAAGATTACGAACAGGTTGACGAGAACGAGCTTGAAAGAATAGACATAATGTGGGTGTTGGCAAGTGCTGTGCGGAGAGCTAAAAAGTTTGTTCAGAAGATGGGACAGAACTTGATAGCCACTAAAGAAACTACTTTTGGTTTTGATAAGTCTAAAGTTACATGTTTCAACTACGGAGAGAAGGGGCACTTTAAACATGAGTGTGTAAAGCACAAGAAGGTAGGTAACGGCAACCCGTTCTCAACTTTTAACCGTCAGGACCAACCAACAGGTGGACCTACCTCGTCTAGTACGAAGACAAAGGCCTTGACTGCTCAAGGTGACGAAGGACAAGATTGGACCTTCAAATTTGTCCCTCCGGGAGAATCTAACATTGCAAATGTCGAGGTGTTGGATGATGATACTAAAAGTGAAGATGATATCACGATCGAACTAGAAATGTCAGAAACTGAAGATACTACGAAAGTGGTCAAACCCTTGATTAAAGAAGATACCAAAACAACATGTTCAGAATCTCCAGCAGCTGAAGAGTCAACCTCTGCATTGATGGCAGGTTCAACTGAATCTTCACAGGTAAGTACTAAAGACCAACTGTTTGACAATCATGCTTGTTATGAATGTAATAAATTTAGGAAAGCATAGATTGGAAATTTTCTAGGTTATTAGATCACAACGATAGCTTAGTAAAGGATTTGCAACTGTGCATAGAAGCAAATCACATTTGAAAACTAAATGAGCACAGTTACAAAGAGAAAATAGAACTGTTAAATAAACAACTTAAGGAAACCAAAGTTGTGGCTTTTAACCAAACAAATGACATTAAGTTCTATTTAAACTCCCTTGAAGAAACTAAAAAGGAAAAAGCAGTTTTGGAAGTAGATGTAAATTCATTAAAACAAAAACTGCACAGTTGGTCTAGTTCTTCTCACATAGTTAAAAACTTAGTGAAAGAACGAAATAATGGGGAGGGATTAAGTTACAAAGTGGTCCCACCACAACATGAGATCCTGTTAAATACTAAATGTCAACCAGTAAATAACAATCCGATTAAGGATCATATGGTGACCACTCCTCTAGTTAGTGATCCAGATTCCACGTGTCAAATGGTGGAATCTGTTACTAAATTGAAGGAGGACACTTTGAAATCTGAGGGTAAAATGCCTATCGTTAATTTGGATGAGTAATTTGAGAAGGTTAAAGTAAATTCAGGTTCAACCACATCTAATACTGAACCCAAAAAGACCAAACAAGTTAACCAAACAAGTGCTTCATGTCTAAGTCCAAATAAACAAAAAGGTAAAGATGTTAAAAAGGGTCAAACAATTAATTTTGTTAAATAAGATAAAACATCTAAACAAGAAGTGACAAAACCCAACAAGCCCAACGTCACACCAGTCTCACACACTTCCCCACAAAGACGTCTTTCCCAACATGTTGAAGGTCGATCGTGCTACAATTATGGAAAGAGAGGACACATTGCTTCTAATTGTCCTCAGTATCAGACACCAAGAAAGAAAGTTGAACTTCATGATTCTAAACAGATTTCTTCTAAAAGGAGTTCTATTACTCCACCTAAAAAAAATAATGAAACTAAATTTTGAACCATAAGCCAGTTGTCCGTTTATCACAAACAGGCCTTGCACAAAACTGGCATGTGGAAAGAAAAATCAAATCAAATGTCTGATATTGAGAGGAGTAAGA
The DNA here is from genome assembly GCA_025506515.1 of Flaveria trinervia. Classification (NCBI taxonomy): domain Eukaryota; kingdom Viridiplantae; phylum Streptophyta; class Magnoliopsida; order Asterales; family Asteraceae; genus Flaveria; species Flaveria trinervia. The sequence continues at coordinate 10,277,579 of CM046458.1, read as the reverse complement.
AGAATGATATGCCCTCGCCCTCAAATGGACAGTCGGTTGAATTTATGATTTGTGAGTCCTCTGGGTTATCCAAGCCAGTTAAGGCTTGGGTCCCAAACCTTCACTAATCATTTCCTTTGAATGTGTAGGGTGTTCATTATAGTGCTATCACAAACACTTGGATTGTGGATAGTGGAGCATCCAGGCACATGACCGGAAACCTGTCACTCCTCTGAAGCATCAAACAGATTAAAGGACATTTTTCTTTTGCTAGAAATAAAGGAGGTTACATCACTGCACAGGGAGAAGTGGAAAATCAGAAAGTTAAGTTTGACAAGGTCAACTATGTTCAACAACTTCAAAATAACTTACTTTCTGTATCACAGATTTGTGACAAAGGTTTCAAGGTTGTTTTTGATGACAAGAAGTGCTATATGTTGAAGAAGAAGTACATCATTCCGGAGGACCAAATTTTAATATCAGCTTCAAGGTATAATGATTTATACGTCTTGGATGTGTCAAAGGTCTCCACAACTAATCATCAAGTCCAATGCTTCTTGTCAAAGGAAACTGAGTAGGAATCCATCTCCTGGCATAGGAGAATGGGACACATAATCTAAGAAAGATGAATCATCTCATTTAGAATGATTTGGTCAATGGAGTTAATGTCAAAAAATTTCAACTTCCGGATTTCTGTGTGGCGTGTAAGAAAGGGAAACAGACGAAGAAGTATCACAAGGCAAAGAACATCAACTTTATTGAATTGACTCTCAAACTTCTACATATGGATCTGGTTGGTCTTGGGAGCACCAAGAGCATCGCTGGAGAGCTGTATTGTTATGTAGTCACCTATGACTATTCCAGATTCTCTTGGTAATGTTTCTGAAATCCAAATCAGAAACATTTGATTCGTTCAAACAGCTTGTGAACATATTGGAATCTCTATACAAGTTAAAAGTACATCAGATTC